>QDHC01003674.1:126321-140420 GCA_013186455.1 Papilio dardanus tibullus
ACCGTCACCCACACGAATTGCGTAAAGACAAAGAAAGAGTTTAGGTTCTTCGTATGCAATTCCATGCAAATCTTAGTAAAGCTTCGTATACAGGTGCGCGATGTCGACATATAAGGTAAGCGCCCGCCGCAAAGACTACAGCTGAGCGACTTCTTTTTCCACTTTCCTACGAAACTACGATACATACTTGTGTTCCTACCAACAAAGAGATATGTCAAAAAGAGCCGAAATGTTCTAAGAGCCGAGCTGTGTCCGAACTGTGTCAAAGGAGACAGCTCTGTTATGCCGTTGGGCTCGCTTAGCTCAGCTTTTTGTTGGGGACGTAAGCACATGTGAGGCCGCTCAGCTCACCATCTCACGTTCAACCCTTTGCGGTGGGCGCTCGGCTGTAGCATTGTATTGCGTAAGTTTGAGACTAAATTTACTTTGATAGTCTTGTGTACAAAGGACCTTAAAGTCCGATGTTTCAGCGTCGTGATATGAAGCACGCTTCGTTATGAAATTCAAAAGCTGTGCTGAAATATAATAGTTGTTATTACAAATTACACATTTTAAAGCCCTTAAGGTAAGGAGAGATCACGGCAGCAAATAATAAAGTAATAATGAGAGTGAGAGGTATTCAGTTTCGTAAGATTTCTTAAAAGAAAATGTACAAAGCCAGGAATAAAAGTGTATTTTAAGCAACAGTTAAAGCAGTACCTAAAATAGTTTTTTGCGCTTATAATATTACTAGCGACACATACCGGCTTCGCACGCGTGCAATGCTAATACTAAATACACTAGAGAAAAACTGTTAACGTTGTATAACAATACAAATGTAAAACAGTAATACAAATAGCTGCACCCGTTCGAAGCCAGGGCGGGTCGCTAGTTATACATATAGACCTTCCCCTTCGATCACTCTATCTACTAAAAAAACCGCATCAAACTCCGTTGGGTAGTCTTAAAGATTTAAGCATACATAGGGATATAGGGCCAGATAAAGCGACTTTGTTAACCGACTTCCAATAGGAAGTTATGTTATACTACGTATTGATACACCTACAGAACCCCATGTACATTTAATTTGTCTATTTTGATGTATTAAGTACGGAAAGTGATTGTAGTTAACTTTTACTGCATCAGATGTACCGCATTATAGCGAAATTACCTTCATTAACATATTACATAGTACGGTTAAGAATTGTTCATTTTACAAAACGTCTACGCGCTCGATATTATGTAAAAAATATTTTATTACTTACTTATTTCTATTAGAAGGACAAAACGAGCAGCAGGTCGGCTAAATTATTTGATCCGACGCCCATGGATGTCTGCAACGCCAGAGAAACCGTAGATGTGTTGCCGGCCTTTGAGGGTGGAGTACGTTCTTCTTGAAGACCTGTAAGTCGTAACCGTAATATGTTGCACTAGGTTTTTTATTTATGGTAGTTATGTGTGGTAATAAATATATTTTCTTTCTTTCTTTCTATGTATTTGTATTTTAAAGTTTTAATTTTATATGAAACACAGTCCAAAACTATCCGATTTTGAAACGATGTTTCGACCGAATCGGTTTAAAAAATGTTATTGCAGATCGACAAAGATTGTTCCAGATAGAATGTTGATTGTGATTGGAACCAAACAAATGCATTGTCTGGTTCAATTGCAAGCATTTTTCTACAAATTATTTAGCCTAAAATCAAAACCAGGTTTCCTAATAATTTTGTTTTGAAATAAGGATAAACGTGCTTTAAGTGCGTGTCAATAACGTGTCAAAATAAGAACAGTGTTATTTAGAGTACCCACTTTCAGACACTAAGGTCAGAAGTTCGTATAAAATAAATATCATCAGATAAGGCTTGACAAAGATCGTCCTTTCAAACTATATTACTTTCAGACTGCAAGCGTTCAGTTTGAGCAATCTAAGAGACGTGCTTACGAGTTTCCATTAACAAAACATGTTTAAAACGTAATTTAGCTGAAACGGTTTTAGTTAGATCTCTTTGGGTTAAATCTAGTTTAATATTCAACGTTACGGACATGTGATAGATATTTGACAATGCCATAATTAAATTTTAAAAAAATAGTTTAATACAATACTATAGTATACTAGTAAGAGCGTCGATGGTTCAGGGGTTTAGCTCTTGACTTGTAAACTGCAGGTTCCGAATTCGAATCCCGCCATGTACCAATGTGTTTTTCTACTTTCGATTTTCATATGTCTATATTTACCCGACGCTCTTAGATGAAGGAAAATATCGTGATGCAACCTGCACGTATCGGCGAAGGAATTCAAGTCAAGCAAAATACGTCGTGGAGTTGCGGAAAATGGAGCCCATCAAAGGTCAAACTTTACCTTTAAAATAAACCCACTTACTAAGTGAGTTAATTTTATATTTTTTATAACAATGATCTTAGCTAACTTAACTGTTGACCTTGATAAAAGACGTTATTTTATTTTTAACTATTAAATTGGGCAGATGTGAAGGGAATCCATTGTCGGTAAACATCATAATTGCAATCAATAACAAAATATTTTGCAACTAAAAGAAAATTAACACATCTATAGACAATGGTCAAAATGAACAAAAGGTCAGATGTTGTAAACCTTTTTGTGTTTGAATCGATAAGTGATAGTAATAGTTTGAGACAAGCTCGTAATATTGTTTTGTTTTGGAACACTTTTATTATATGCAGCTTACTTGTTGGCTTGTTGGGCAATATGTGTTAATAAATGCTTCAACTTTGTTATTTCAAAGTCACTTTCAGATTATGTTTTAATTTCTATTTGAAAACTACGTCCCAATTTCTAAATATGAGGTTGAAGAATCAACGTTATATTTTTAAGGAATACTTTGACTTTGTGACTCATTTCAAGCTGGTAAAAAATTGTTTGAATTAAAAGACATCAATCGATTTGTAAGAGCTCCAACTTTACGAACCTAAAACAATGTAAAGAAATCCGAGCGACAAGATTGACAAAAAGTATGTTTCCGCCCGGGATCGAACCGGGGGCCTTCTGCGTGTTAGGCAGATGTGATAACCGCTACACCACGGAAACGGTAACTATGAAGTTGAATTTTCTCGTTTCTAGATAAGTATCGTTAAGAATAAAAAAAACTGTCCAATTTCGAAAATAGTTTTTAAAATATATCCCATTCGAGTCAAAGTCTACTAAGCCCTTAGTCTTTTAATTAAAGGAAAAATGCAATGCAAATGTTTAAATATTTTTAATTAGCATAAAAAATTAAACATGAGTGTTTTAAAAGTCCATTTTCTTAAATATAAGCAGTTCAGAATCATAGTTATTTAAAATTACATCTATCTAGTTCATAGAAGCACAGGTATCAGTCGAAAATACAAACTTTCTGTGCCATTTACCTCCTGTTTAGTTTTTTTCTTAAAAACCAATGGCATTTAGTGTGTTAAGATAAAAACTACATAGAAGACATATCCAGTAATAAAATAATTTTGAAAATATTCACATAAAATTATCTTTTTAATTTATTATTGGAATGGATTTTTAAGTATTTGTGTTTATCAAACTTATGTTTTTTTTAAGAAAAAGGTTTTTCAGGCTGGATTTTTATATATTTTAATTAAATTAGAAGCTAAAACAGTTTATACTTATTATATAAGTCTTGTAAAATTCATTTTGCATTTGTTTAGAAAAAAAAACCTAAAGAGAATGTTTGTATAATGTAACTTTTAAATGCATAAAATATTAAATATTTTTTATTACATACATTATTCTTTCGTCATAATAAACTTAACCAACAAATGTAGTCTCATTTTCATTATTTATATTTTAAAATATTTAGAAAACATTGAGTGCGGATAAAAGACCTATTATGCAACTTTGATGTTAGCAAAATATATTATACAATTTAATTCTATCTACAGAATTAGATATTATAATAGTGATTAACTTATTTACAATGTTCCACCCTCGAAAGGGCTACGTAACTATGTTTGGTGTCCATGTCGTAGTAACCGACAGGTCCAGCGTCACAATCAGCACAGCTCAAGTATTTGTGGTTAGCAACGGTGTGCGTAAAGCCGATATTCTCAAAAGTATACATGTTTTCAACGTGATAGAACTGATTTATTCTTTCGCTTTGTACTTCACCTTTATTCTTCTCTTGTTGCATTAACGGCAGATCTTTCTGAAATTTAAGAGTATCAGGTTAAATTGGTATTTTATTATAATTAATAATCAATTTACCGTTTACCTCTTGTGTGATATACTTTCCAGACTTTTTATCTAAAATTTTCGATGTGCAATATTTACATTTTATTATCAATTTATTTTGACCATCTTCTACGTATTCCGTTTCGGGAAATTCGACAGGTTTTTCAATATTTTCGGATTCCGACATTGTTAGTAATATGTATTCACGAAAATAGGTCAAATTCTGAAAAAACACTGTATTGAAAAGATAATTTCATGTAAAAAATTATGAAATGACAGATTTTTAAAAATGCATTGACACATTTACAAAGACCGCTGTAAAACATTGGATTTTTATACTTTTACCATATTTTGGTATTTTTTGCAGTATCAAATTGAACTTTGCCCAATATTTTATTAAAATCTCATTTTTTTAATTATAAAATAATTTAATGTGCTTTCCAAATTATAAAAAAAGACACATTCAGGCTTTATTGATTTTAAGAGTAGCAAGCAACTTAAAACGATGTCCAATCTACGACTTTGACACAAGTTTCTTCCAAAGAGTAGATACTGTTTTAAATGTTGCTTGTTGCTTGAAGTTGTCAAATGTCAAATCAAAACGCGAAAAGCAGTGGAAAGGTTATTGAATTGAGCTAATAAGTACGATTTCTTATCTTATTTAGCTATTATATCTTATATTTGGAAACTTGTACGATGAGTTCTGGATTTATAACCGAATCTGAGATATTGGAAGCGAGACAAAGACGTCAGGAAGAATGGGAAAAAGTTAGAACCGAAGATCAACCTAAAGGTAATCAAAACCTCTTGTACGTATTAAATGTTTTAATCCCAAGCAAGGTCGAAGAATTCTGCTTCAATAATGATTTGGCGTATCAACTACACGTTTTCCACAATTTGTAATATTCTTATAATCAAGAGCATCGGTACGAAAACTTATACGAAAACTGTAAGCAAATTATCGTGTCAATTAGGTGGCCTGTCGGCCCTACTCAATGTTTGTAAGCAATGTTCTTAGTCCACGGCGTAATTTAATATTAGTTTATCATCAGTTTATCTTCGAAACATGTTTTATTGTTTAACATTCTAAAACTAATATTAAACAGAGGCACCAGAAGAAGCCTATGACTCAAGGCCTCTGTACCATCGCTTAGAGGAGCAAAGACTAAAGAAAGAAGCAGAATATGAAGAAGCACATAAATTGAGTAAGTAACCAATTGTAATATTTGTTTATAAACACATTAAATGCAGATATCCTGTAAGTTGACTTTGATACATAAAAGTGGCATTTAAAATATAATTGGTTTTGTCATATATTAATGTTTTTTTTCTATTTATTAAGGCATTGGATACCAGTGTCTTTTAGCCTTATAGTAAAGTTTAGTGTTACAAGTACTAGTGATATTTTAATTATCTCTTCAGAGAACATGATCAGAGGTCTGGATGATGATGAGGTAGGTTTCCTGGACCTGGTGGAGAGGACAAAGGCGAAAGCGGCTCAGCAAATATCACTTGAAGAACAGAAGGAAATGCAGGAGTTCAGGTTTGTTTTATACTGACATAAAGTTATTTGACCTAGTGACCATAAGTTATTGACAGCCCACTTGTGCCCCAGCTGTCAATGTCAAGAGTTTTTTTTTTAATTAATCAGGCATTAGATATCTGTTTCCTTGAGCCTTGTCAAACAAGTCAAGATCCTTGCCATTGTGTAGCTATCTTGTCATATTTGTTTTTTAAGGAATCTATGTCTATTAATAGAGGTATTTCATTTAAAAAGACGTGAACTCTTTTTCTTAACATAGGTATGTCTGTTATCATTATTTGAGAAAATGTATGTCTGATTTTGTTATCATGGTGAAGGTTGCTCTTCCATGGTTCTCCAACTAATAGTATGGCTTCATTCCTCATCAACTTGTCACAGTATATCTCAGTTTGTCCAAGAAAGTGGAATAGATTTCATACAATTATTTCGGAGTAGAATATTGATAAATTAAAACTAAAGATAACTGTATCTTATGACGTAGTGATAACGTCGCATTTTGTACTTGCTCGTAATAAACCGTATTCTTGTCCTGTGATAGTACGTATTTTAGAAGAAACTATCTGTCTCTTTTTTATGCTTTAGTTTTAATTATGCTATCTTTTTCCAACCGCTTGATGTATTGAAGTGTAAGATAAATATAAAATGAGTGTGTTGCGGAACACTTTTTTCGTTTGATTTATATGACTATAACATGGCTTCTTTAGACCGAATTCGCGATAAAAACGGAGGATTTGTGCGTGACAACGGTCTAATGAAGACATAGGTTAACGGTAGAAATTTGTATTGTTGTAATGTTAGGGAGCGAGTATCAAATTTAGCGGAGAGCGAGGAACTGGTCCGGCTGCGCGCGCAGCTCGCGCCGGCGCGCGCGCCTGCCACCACACAGCCTGCCAAGAATAAACTGCAAGGAGTTAGTTATGTATATGTATTATTAAAAAATAGAGACAAACAAAGCGAGAGTCCAAGGGATATTTGTCTCGTTTATAGAGGTATCTCTCTAATCAGAGTTTCTCGCTTATGGATGTAGTTTTTCGGTTTTTTTTTTTTATCACCTCAAAGGCCGGCAACGCATCTGTGGTTCCTCTGGTATTGCAGATGTCCATGGGCGTCGATGATCACCTTGGTGTTCCCGCTGCTCATTTGCCCCCCTTTTCTTATAAAAAAAAAAACCAGAGAATGACTCGCGCTTATAGAGGTTTCTCGGTTATCCAGGATTGACTGTAAATAATGTTCACACATTGGTTTACATGCAACCATAAGCAATACTATTTAAGAGAAAACATTTGTATTTTTGTATGTATTGAAATAACTCAAGAACTACTGGGTCGATTAAAAAAATTCTTTCACTGTTATAAAGCTATATTATCCTATAACATAGGCATATTTTTAATTCTGCGGGGACGAAGTCGAGAAACAGTTAGTTAATAATCAATAGGATTTTTCTCAATTTTTTAATTGTTTTTGCACTCCCGTGCAGTTACCTGACATATAAGTTTTTGTTTCATGTTTTAATATAGTTAGTTAATTTAGTGTTAGTTATAATTTTAATTTATGAATTATTTTCCAGGTAGTTGTAAGGAAAAGGAAAGCAAGTGAAATGGAAAGAGAGAAGACGGACAAAATAGAATCAGAAAAAACTGCATCGTCACCTAAAAATGGAATTATCAACAAGTATGAGTTACCTTTTACTTTTTAGCAAAGGTTTGGATAGATGCTTGTTCTTACTTCCATAACGCCGGAAAGAATCTAAGTGAAATTTTAAAGATATAACATAAAAGTTACTTACTATTAAGCTCTGAAAAATTTACGTTTTTAATTGTGATAGACACAGACTTTTTTTTTATTTTCACGCAGACTAAGCCACAGGCACCAACTAGTTTATTTCTATATTATATCTATACTAATATTATAAACAGAGAAACATTGTATTTTTGCATGGACTGGGCCGATTACAAAATTTTTTTTACCATTAGAAAGCTACATTATCCCCGAGTAACATAAGGTATATTTTTTAATTCCACGCGGACGAAGTCGCGCACAACAGCTAGTGTATTAATATAATGTTATTTTCCAGTAGTATAGAAGGCAATGGTACATCGGATGTGGGCGCGCTGCGCTGCGTGGGCGTGCTGCCCGGCTTGGGGCACTATGACACCGACACATCAACTGACACCGATGACTCCAGTGACTTTGACACGGTAAGACATTATGACATTTTTATTTTCAGAGATATTTAACCCGGTAGGTCATCACCAGCTCACTGTCTTATAAAAAAAAAAAGTACTACGATAAACGAGGCCAAAAGTCGTCTAAGATACGATACTGGAGGACACTCGGAAGTAAATAAGATAGACCAGGGTTCTCATTGGACCAAATTATGTATAAGAAGTACCAGGAACAATGATGTTCTGTATTTTGGAATACTTTTTATGAATGTACCAGTACCAAACGTAAAAAGTACAACAGTAATAACGTTGATTCTCGTTTCGGAATAAAGCAGTATATGTCTTTTTGGTGTCTACCCTGAGGGGTCACTAGGCCATAGTCAACCATGCTGACCCACTACGGGTTGGTTGACTTCACAGTATATGCCAAATTAATGGGCAAACTAAATGATGACAGCTCTCTATTTAATTTTTCAGTGATATTGACAAGGTCATTTGACCCGGTGGTCAAAAGTCAAACTTATGACAGTTCTCTAGTGGCCTCTGTCAATGTCAAAATGCGACAAAATCTTTATTTTACTGTAGCTGTCATGTTTTTTTTTCTTTCTCATTTTCTTTTTACAAATATGATGATTTTGTATATTTTTAAAGATTTGCAAAATTGAGTGTAAAAAAGATTTTTAATTATGTTTGCTATATTCTGCCAGGAAGATTAACTCTTTAAATATATTTTATATATAACAATATAAACAATATTAAGTATGTGTTTAAAAAGTTTTTTTTTTAATTTTAGTTTTTTTTTCTGTTAGCAAGATCTGTTTCAAAGGTTATATTTTTTCTTTTTTTTAAGTGCGAAAAAAGTGGTGTAAAAAGAGACCTGCTGGGCAGGAGGCCCGACGCCCAAGACAAGAAGGACGACAAGAGCTAGACATGTCGTCGCGCCCGGCTTTACATAAGTTAAGTTATAAGTAGCTTTTATTCCATTTCAGGTGTATTAACCGATTATTCTCTAGTATTGTAACTTAACAAGCAAATATTAGATTAATTCATAAATATATATCTTTTTATACACATAGAAGCAAAGATATATTATACTATAGATGGAACACTCGAAGCCTAAAAGTGCGGCATTTTCTTTCACCTCCGGAGGTCTCACGTAGGGAGATTTCCCCTAGTGTTGACCTCCAAATTATATTTGCCGACCTAAAAAGTCGACCGAATGTAACCTCTTTTCTCAAATTTTAATTTTATTTCATAGTATTTACTAAAGTTTAATATTATAATTAATCGAGACATTTTTAAAACGCTAATTAAAAAATTATAACAACCATAAAACAAAAATTGTCGTTAAAAATTGTTTGAAATAAAATAATAATAAAGAAAAACGATAATTAACATTTTAATGGATGTTTTAGTTCATTCTGTTTATTTAAAAAATAAAAAAAAAACAATTTTCCAAATTTAGGATTTTTATTCATAATACTGGCAAGTTTGTTTTTAATAATTTCTTTCTTGGCACACATTTTAACGTTAAATGAATATGGAGTGCTCCCTCTATGTATAATATCTCTGCATAGAAGTTTGTAGAATATATTTTGAAATATCAACGATTGTTAACATTTTTAAGCTAAAAAAACTATTACTTAAAAAGTTTGATATTATTTAAAAAGGTTTCTAAGTTGTCCGGAATTTTGTAAAATTAAGCATATTGGTTGTTATATTGAATTTTAATATACTGGCTTTAAGAGGCAAAAGTGTTTTATTTCAACCTACTAAAACCCTATCACATAATTTTATCCTTATTATCTCAGTTTGAATTGAAAAAAAAATATGGCGTAAGGCCGTTTTTCGCGTGACATCGGTCTAATTAAGCCGCAGGTTTAGAAAATGTGTTATTATGCCACGAACATCCTCGATTAATTTTTTTATTGGGTGAATATTTTTTTTAATATCTTTATCCGTTAACTCATTTATCTAAAAACATTTGAGTAAAATTATAAGGAAGTCGGTTAAATAGTAAATGTTATTTTTTTCTTATTTTGTTGTTTTTTATTGTTTACTAGCGACCCGTTCCGGCTTCGCACGGGTGCAAAACGGTATAATGCTGATACTAAATACTGCAGCGTTTGCAATGTAAGCGCTAAANNGTTATTTCAATACAAACAAAAATCCAAAAATACAAAAATACAAAGTTTCTCTCTTTATAATATTAGTATAGATTACTAAACAATATAAAATATCAGATAAAAAATTATAGGGGAGTCCAAGGGACCGCGATATCTGTTTCGCTTATAGTGGACCAATGACTCGCTTATAGACGTTTCTCTCTAATCCGAGTTTCTCGCTTATAGAGGTAGCTCGTCTAGATTTGACTAGTTTGTCAAAAAATAAAGCCAAGTATTGCAACAATCTTAGGATAAAGGTTTGTTTGAAGTTATTCAGAAATGTAAAACATAATCTGGGAGAACACATAGGCCACTTATTAATTCCGCGCGGAACCGCGGGTACAAGCTAGTAATAAGGTTAGGGTAAGATTTGACCCATGATGGGCTCCATTTTTCTTCACTCCACAACTAACACGTATTTTGCGTGAATACACATATCTTTGAATTTCTTCGCCGATATGTGCAGACATCACGATGTTTTCCTTCACCGTAAGAGCGTCGAGTAAAACACATTGGTAGGCGGGATTCGAACTCGGGACCTGCAGTTTACAAGTCAAGAGATAAACCCCTGAGCCACGGAGGCTTTAAGCTAGTAGTATAAAGTGTTACCACTTGGTGTCTCTTGAGCGCGACCCTGGAGTAGAAGTCCTTGCCGCACGCGTCGCACGCGTGCACGCGCGCGCGGCTGTGCGCGTTCACGTGCGTCGACACGCTGCCCGGCTGCACAACACCGCAACACAACATAACGTTACATGTAAACTGTACAGTCAGGACCGTTGTCGGTGTTCCATTTACAGAAAATGTGTCACATTCCTTGCTGTTTAAATGGATATTAACCTTTAAATTACTTTTACTGTTTTACTGCACCTTGTCGTCTTGATAGAAAGAAGGGAAAGAAAGATGACGGATTGGTGAAGTACACTATCGCGCCGAAATATTTTACTGCAATACAAACTCCTCTTAAAACTTGACCACCTCGGTGTTCCAGCCGCTCGTTTGCCCCCTTCTCTTATAAAAAAAAACAATCTGGATCAGTGACCACAAACGACGGTATAATAATAAAAAGCAAGTAAATAAAACCGACCATTTTTATAGACAAGTTAAAAACTGCATCCTATTAGTTCTTCGTACTTTCTAACAACTCTAACTGAAGGTGGAACACTGCCAGTTTTCCTAATAGTACTCGACATTTAATGGGAAAGGAAGATAATTTTTTTTTATTAAGTATAAACTAGCGCTTGACCGCGATCCCACTTGCTGGTAGGTGGAGATGCGGTCTAAAGGTGTGACGCGCTAGCCGAGTAAATGCCTATACACCCTACTCTTGAAGGCACCCACGTTATGTTACTTTACGACAGTACAATTGACAAAATTACTTGAAACTACACATATTTTTGTACTGTATTTTAGTTTGACTTGTATTTGGGGTTATGTGTGTGTTACCGCGAGCGAGGCGCCGCAAATCTCGCAGATGTGCCTGCGGTGCGGCGGGCAGAAGGAGGTGCGCGGGTGCTGCGCCTGATGGTGGCGGAGGCACGCCGACTGGGACTCGAACTGCGCCCCGCACTACATCCCCACACACACACACAGAATATACAATCGAACGAATCGCGATACTTGTCTCACTTAAAAAGATTTCTCTATATTCCTAGTTTCTCGCTTATGTAGGTAGCTCGTCAAGACCAGAGAATGACTCACTTATCAAGATTTGACTGTAATACATTTGTTACGGTCTGCAGGCGAGGGAGCCACCAGACCACTTGCTCACTGCCAGCGCGTCAACATTACTATCATTTTGTAATCTATACCAATATAAGCGCTAATAGCCTAAAACTACGGCCTCATTAGACCGAGTTCGCGAATAAAAGGGAGATTTTGCTTTCGCTTAAGTCCGCTTTTAATTGGATTCGTACTCGGTCTAATGAGGTTTGTGGTACGGAGTTCAAATCCCGACATTCAACTATTGTCAACCAAATCCTAAAATAAGCTTTTTCAAACTAGAATGGTTAAAAGAAATATCAATAAATTGTCAAAAAAACAAACTAATATATAAAAAAGATTTGTCGAACTATACGTCTTTTATTCATGACCACAATCATGATATAGTCCACTCATCACCTAACATAATAAATACAGTCATCACCTCACATAATAAATACAGTCCACTCATCACCTAACATAATATAACAGAGCTAAGTGTGCGGACTGTACCTGATAGCAGGTGGTTGGTTTCCGTCGCTTCCTCTTCAACTTCCTGCGTCTCTTGCCTTCAGCTATGATGGCATATTCCTCGCTTTTTCTACAAAACAAACAGTACAAAAAAAAAACATAACCTGAGTCTTTAAAAAAAATTCTAACTCTTGAACTGAAAAAAAAAACAATTATTTTAAATCTTTAACTTATTTTAACTTACCTACGTTTCAATCCTTTACTGATCTGTAAAAACAAAACTAATTTAAAACACTTTACCAAAGCAATATTTAAAAGAATTAATTTGCAATTACCTTCGCTTGCATTTTCTTTCCCAATACTTTTTTATGAGCACTATCGTGACTTTCATTCCCATCCCTAAAAAAAAAAAAAAGTAACATCTAATATCAAAATTGCCACTTTAAGAGCCACTGACTCCGACGAGTATTTTTTTATTACACTCCAAACTAAAACCTCGAACATACTAGGACAGTATTTTAGTCGAGTAGCAAGTAGCAAGTATCCGAACAAAGGATTCACTAATCTACTCAACTAAAATGTTGCTGTTCGGACGCGTTTAGTTACTAAATTACTATCGTAGAGCGTTTAGGCTTAAACGATTACGATCAGTAGTAAATCCTTTGTTCGGATAAATGCTACTTGCTACTCGGATACTATCCTGGTGCGAACAAGGCTTTACTCTTAGTTTAAAACTTACTCTATATCGTTGGCGTGCATAGCGGAGTGGAACAGATGTCCCTCGTAAGCCTTGCGCGTATCAAAGCGTATATCGCAGCGCGCGCAGTACGTGCTCACCTCCTCCTCGTCCACGCTCTCCTCCTAAATAAAGTCTATCAAAACAATCCTGCTCGAAGGACCAAATATTTTTATACTAGTACTTAAGATCTTTAACTTGTTAAGGTCTGAAATATGATGACCGTCACCTGTGATAGTTAAGTCATATGAAAATACATGCTTCAAGATGGTACACCCGTTTGACTGAGAAAAATGAATTTAATAAGAGAAACTGTGCTGTGCGTCACCTCCTTCGTAGATGAAGGGTAGGCAACGCATTTGCAATTGCAGATGTCTATGGACGGCGGTCGCTTCGCTTTATCAGCGAATCTAGGTGACCGCTTGCTCGTTTGCCACTTTTTATCATAAAAAAAACAAAAAAAACGATTTACAAAAGATATATATAAAATATATTAAAATAAAAACACGACATGTTGTAATATTAATGAATTAAAATAATAACAATTACCAATGACATGTAAAAAATAAAAAACTAAAAAAGACGTGCGGCGAGCAAAGAATTGGCCTGTAGTGGCCAAAACCTTCCAAAAAGGTCAACAAAGCACCTGTTAATCCATCGTTTGGATTCCTGTCAAATAAAAGGGAGGTGTGACGGACCTGTTGCGCGGTGTGCTTGAGGCGGCGGTGCTGCGCGAGGCCGGCGGGGCTGACGAAGGAGGCGCCGCACGCCGCGCACACGAACTCGCTGCGGTGCGTGCGCAGGTGCGTGTAGTACGTCGACGTGTGTCTGCATCACGCAAGACCTTTTATATTCCAACTAAGCTCTTGCACACGGATATGGTTTAAAGGTTAAAAAGGTTAAAGGTTTTTGACCCATGATGGGCTCCATTTTCCGCAACTAAACGACTAGCGCGTATTTTGCGTGAATACACATATCTTTGAATTTCTTCGCCGATATGTGCAGGTTGCATCACGATGTTTTCCTTCACCTAAGAGCGTCGGTAAATATGCACATATGAAAATCGAAAATGGAAAAACACATTGGTACATGACGGGATTCGAACTCGGGACCTGCAGTTTACAAGTCAAGAGCTAAAACCCCTGAG
>QDHC01003678.1:4395-22675 GCA_013186455.1 Papilio dardanus tibullus
TCGCAGCACCAATCCCTCCGCTGTGTGCTTCGACCGCACCAGCCGATGACCTGCGCCAGCTTCCCGCCTCGGCAAATCCGCCGCGCCAGGTCGCCACGCCAGCCGCACCGCTGCCCCCGGTCTTCAAGCTGGCCGCTCCGCCGCGCCAATATACCGCTCCGGCCGCTCCGCCGTGCGCTGTTGCCGCTCCGCGGCGATAGCCGACCGCCCCGCGTCGCGCGTTCTCCGCAAAGTTATTTGCCATGAACATAGTTTCAAAACAAGGTTTACACTTCCGCCGGTACAACTTAGGTTGGTATTATGCCTCCGCACAATACTGTAACCGCACCGTTTTTACTCGTCGCCAATGTAGTGTCCGAAATAAAATACGTGCGTAGTCCAAAGCTGTTTAATCCGACTGCCCAATAATATTACATTCCGGGTACTTACAAACTATGTTATTTGATTCTACCTACTATACATTACACTTACAAAGAAATATATCGTTTGCGAAACATAAATTAGATAATTCTAAATATCGATAATAATTAATGGTATTCAAATGCTAAAAGTTCATATCCAAAACAACTTTAGAAATTCAACAAACTTTTTCAATTGCTTTTTATAGTGACATAGATTAATATCTAGGTATAATCAATTCGTTGATATAAAAAATCCTATGTGCTCTTTTATATTTTAATATTAAGCTAGCTACAAAGCATAATTAATTATATATTAAGCAAATATCATTTATCATTGAAAGGGACAAATTCAATAGTCCTTAATACTCTGCTTATGGTAGTCTAAATCCATCTGAATTACAATTTGCCACGGCGCCGGATAGCAGGGACTTAAGGGTCTAGCACCCTTGAGAGTATTTTCAACAATTAATAATACTTTTACAAATCATTCAATACTATATATTGAAAGACAAATATTAGTACTTCAAATAAATACTTAACAATTATTTCTCAAAGTTGGTACATTTAACAAGCTTTATCCCGAATAGCTTTAAGAAATACTGCGTCCTCTGTTCGAGATTATAAACTATGTTTATTTCAATCATCCAGATTTATCTGTAGTAATTTGGTGTGAGGACACGGAATTTAAAATGTATTTCCAAGAGCAAAGTTATGAACAGTTCGATGATTGTCCATTTACATATATGATTATTTAAATAAATGTATTGTGTTACCCATATTATAAAACAAGACAACACAACTATGAAGCCCCGTAGTTTTGTATGTCAGAACTTAGTGCTCGCAGTTAGCATAGCGTAGATAATTTCAACGAACACAATTGGTCATGTTACAAAGACTTTTGAACGCCAAGTGGATAGTTTGTTGCCACAACTCGAATGCTTTCCAAACATGTTACAACTAACAAACCGAACAATACAACTTCAGTAGCTAAGTGAATAAGAGAACGTTAGAAGTTTAAAATGTTGGTCATCCGCCAACGTCTACTACGCTGATTGATGCCATCCTTTTGTACTCATATCAAAGTTTTAAATCTGATGCTTAAATATTGTAAACCCTCTTGATTTAATACAAACAGCTCGTTTAATTTAACTGTGGTAGAGCCCGGTTTAACATCATCTACCACAACCAAATAGTCCGGTAACGGTTATTACCACCGAAATACTCAACCAGACAGAAGACAGGCGACAAATGGAAGCTATTCCGTGATTCGTCTGACGAGTGTGGTGCCGGAGGCCTTATTTTAGTCAAATTTACCTTCCTATCGTTTTCTTATAAGGAAATGATGGGAAGGGGAAGTGGATTTGGCGGGGAAGGGGGCGCGTATGAAGAGGTACTGTCCTCTTGCTGTAGATGAAGGGTAGGCACCGCATCTGCAATTGCAGATGTCTATGGGCAGGGATCGCTTCGGATTTTTCAGTAAATCCTGGTGTGGCCACTTGTATTATAAAAAAAAATTAGGTGATAATTTTTTTTTATCTTGATCAGATGATCACAGCATGGTTAAAAAAATAGGTCGCATTTAACGTTGTAAATAAAATTTAGAATGACATAGTAATGAATAATAGCATAGTTTATCAGGTCAACACGTAACATCTAGAAATGCACGTTTTAAGGTGCATTGCAATCACTAAGAAAAAGTTTTCGCTCTTCTTTTTGTCGAGTCTTTGCAGGTCCTTTGCGCTTGCACACACTGAGCACTCTTTGTACAGTTGAATACACTGGTGGCCCATTATCACTATAAAACGGAGCAAATGAGATGCCCCAGGCGAAACAGTCGATCTTTTCCTTTCAACGCCGGAAAAGACGCTGGTTCAATAAGCCGAGAAGGTTTTCTATTGAGCAAAAACATTCTTTAATTTTATTCACTCGAAGACGAAATAAATTCTCTTTAGTCCAGTAACGAGACTTTAGTATTCTAGGAATGTTTTTTATAGAAACAAGATGAGAATTAAAAGAATGATACGTTTAATTCTCTAGATTTTTTCACTCATTTTTTGTTTTGCGAATACATTTAGTTAGAAAAAAGGTTAGATATTTTTTTTTGTAACATTTTCTTATGTTATTATGTTATTTATGTCATGTTCTGCTTCATAACATATCCACGTTAATTACCAAAGAAGAAATAAATATGAGTACTGGTATAAGAAATAAAATGGGTGTAAACGTGGACATTTTTAGGGTTAATGTTTTGGTTTGTGACTATTTAAATAAAAGTTTTTAAATTTTTCGCTGCCTTTCATAAATTTAAAACTAAATTAAAGAGCGAAATATTCATTTTAAACTTTATTCGAAACATTTTTACGTAATAACTTGTAACCTGAATTTTTTTAATATTTAACTTAAATAAAAGAAACTTTTACGAGATAGGTAAATTGACAAAAACTGCTGATAAAGGTTCGAAGGGGCAAATTAGATTTGCGTCCAAACTTTTGTTCTTTCTTTGACGAAATCCGGATGCTGCTTTCTCCCTTCAAGTTTTGAAGAGTTTTTAACTAAAACAGATTAGTAAATGTTAATACTTTTTAGAACTATTTAGACCATAAATTACAACATTTTAAATATATATTCTAAAAAAGTTTTTATTCCATTTTCTTGAACACCGAGGTGGTCAACGACGCCCATGGACATTTGCAACTCTAGAGGAAATGCGTTTCCGGTCTTTTAAACAGTGATAGGCTCGCTTCTTGAAGGACCCTAAGTAGTATTGGTTCGGAAATACCACCGAGGACAGACTGTTCCACAGCGCGGCGTTGCGTGGCAGGAAATTCTTCATTTATAATTTGTATATTTGAAAACACAATTAATGCTCGGAGCACCCAGTTGTAGCTTTTTAAATTAATAAAAATCAGTCGGTATAACATTATGGCCGCTTACCGTTGGGGGAAAATTCTCTCACTAGTTACCATTGATGAGGTTCTAAAGGTATTAATTAACCATAATCGAAAGATAAATTATTGAATCGTTTCAACAGTCTCATGATAGGCCATTAATCAAACGTTAAGTGGTAATTAAGAGCTTTCAATTTTAAATTATTTTATAATACGATAGCTTCATTCATTTATAATTAACGTCATTTCATTAAAATTAACTCTCACAATAGACTCTACCAACCCTGTTTAATTAAATTAATTACTAAGAAAAATGAAATTAAAAAGCACACCTTTACGGAATATTGTGAATACGATATAAAAATTATACTAAAGTTTAGGTAAAAGCATTCTTCATTCGCTAAATGTAGGGTAATTTAGTTGAAGGAGAAACATCTTGCGCCTTATAAAATATAAGACAATGGCCTTTATTAAGTGAAGTATTTGAGTCCAGGCGGTTTCCTAAGGCTATAAAACATCTGGTGAAGACGCGAGCTCCTCCCATTTACTGTCATCAATGAACTTTAATTTTTAGCCTCTTAATTCGGACAGGCGATGGGACGGAACGTAGGATTAATTTATACTAGATGTGACGCATGACTTCGTCCTTGTGGAATAAACTGAGTTTGCTTATGCTCTATTTCAGACTAAAATCTATCTCTGTTCTAAATTCTCTTCGTTTATATTTAGAAGCTTTAGAGTTAAGTGGCAACAAACATCTATACATAGAAACTTTGGCGTTTGATAGTCAGAAGTCAGAAATCAGGTTAAAATCATTAGTGAATAAAGAAAACGAAGAAGACATCTAGCATATAACTAAGTATAAATTATAGGAATTAGAGTGGTGACTAGAGGGCAATGAACATTTAATTTTTAATTAAATCAAATGCAACTTAATTACTTTAACATCAGCAGAAATCTGTGTATAATTAGCAAATAAAACTACCGTTTGTTTATTTTATAGTGAACATAAATGTAACGGACAAATGAAAACGTATTTGCAACATTGTCTACATTTGCTAGACTTTATTATTCATGTCTACATATTTGTAGCAATTATTTGACAAAAAGTCATCAATTTTATTACACAACTAGTTGTTGTGAGAGACTTTGTCCGCTTGGAATTAAATAACATAGCCTATGTTTCTCGAGGGTAATGTAGCTTTCTATTAGTGAAAGAATTTTTGAAATTGAACTACTGGGCCAGTAGTTCTTGAGTTATTTCAATACGTATATAAATTCAAAAATACGAAGTTTATGTTTTTATAATATTATTGTAGTATAGATTACGGATAGACGAATAAAAATCACTTCTTAAATACTTTTGTTTTAGTAAAGTTTTGAAGTATAAACAAGTAATCAAATTTATATACAATACATTTTTATTTATATTATCATTTAAGGCATTTGTTTCAAAAGTAAAAGGTACAAAATTCATTAATAATTTAATGGAGTCGCGCCCAAACGCCAATCTCTCTTTGTAGTAAGAAACATAGCCGCCTATCTGTCAGCGGTGTAAAGAAAGATTTACGAGTATAAGATCGGAAAACGTTCCAACACAGGGAACGGAAACTCGGCCTTGTTTCTTTGAATACCTATATATAGGAGACTACAGATTAATAGTAGGTATATGGGTTTACTAGGAACAAACTTAGAGTCTATGCAATGCTACGCACAAGTGAGAAAAACTTAATCACAAGTTATGTTAACCTAACTTAGGTGAAGGAAAACACCGTGATGCAACCTGCACTTATCGGCGAAGAAATTCAAAGATATGTGTATTCACGCAAAATATGCGCTAGTCGTGGAGTTGCGGAAAATGGAGCCCATCATGGGTCAAAACCTTTAACCTTTAACCTTAACCTAACTTACATTATTAGACTGTTTATTTCATATTTAAACAAAAAGTCCTTCAAATATATAAAATAGATACAATTTAAATATTCATTCACATGACAACGAAATAAAACAAAAAATAATAGCTATCCGCCTTTACTTAATCTACTGAGCTTACTTAAATTTTAGCTACGACTTAATTTGGAGTGTGAAGTAATACCCGAAGCGGATTATTTTCAGAGACGTTTTGAATTGTCTTTGTAAGTTATTGCGCTGAAACAATTTATCTTCAGGAATAGGATTTATTGAATTGAATACGGAATGGGCTGGTTTAAAATATTGCGTAAAAAATTTCGCACACACGTTTTATTGAATTCAATGAAATCATTTTTAACTACCAGGAAATCATGAACTTACAATGGTATTGTAAAATTTAGTAGATTACAGTTTCTTTTACTACCAAAACTGCCAAGCTGTTAATATTGTACATTATTTTATTTTCTTCAATCTAAAAACGTTTCTAAATCTTAAAGTTCTTAAGAATCTTTAGAAACATGTTATTTTAAGAACGAGTGAGGTTTGTGTTTTAAAAAAAATCTAAAATGAAAATGTTATTCATTTGATTATACCACATTCCCGCCAACAAAATAGCTTGTTCTTAAGTAAGCTTAGACGATTTTAGTAAACTTCTAACACCCCGTAAACATGGTCTTAGCTAGTGTTGCTTGCATGCAATGGTGTGCAATTTGCAGTCGCACGCACCTGTTGATCTGTATTTTGTATCTCTGTATTTAAATTGACTAACTAAACATATTTTACAACAATATTAGTACTACTAGTTATGTATTTTTATATAAAAAGGCAAGATATACGTGAAGATATTATTAATTTAATATACAAATACTATAATGATCTTTTGTTTCTAAATTTATCTGCCACTGGTGTTACTTTTAAAGCCTCTAATATAAAGGACAGCTCTAAGAGTTTGGAGTGATGACAAATTTGCCTAAAGAGCTTCTTAATGCATTAATTTCGCAAAATAATTCAGTCATTGCTCTCGGCGCTTGACCCATATTTGGTGACTTTGGCGCGAGTCGGCTACAAGATTTCATGCCCCGGTTAATTTTTGATTTACTTCGTAAACGCTCCACAGAATTTGTATTGTATTTATAGTTGTACTATTTATCTAATATTTATTTACAGAAAGTTTTTGAAAGCATTTTATTACAACTGAAGTAAAATTTAAATTAAAACAGGGCAACATTTTGTATTACAAATATCTTGTTCGTTTTCATTTAGGTACTCCATTATTATTCATCTTCAACGTTAATAAGAACAGAAGAATAACAGAAAACAATAATTACCGAAACTATTGTAAAGCCGGCTACAGAAGCTTAGTTTTATTACAATTTTAACTGTGCAGTTTGACTGCGCTGTTAAAACTGACGTGTGTAGGCAAATCTGTGAAGTGTACAGTTCGACTGAGCAGTTCAAATTGGCGTGAGTCAAATTAAAGTTTAAAAACTGAACGTCTGAAGCCGGCTGAACTTTCGTAACACTTTTCTTAGGAAATCCTAAAGATAAATTATTCCACAGTATGGTACATTTGAAGAGGAAAAACAGTACATAAGCGAATGTTTATATCCTTGCTTAAAGAAAGATGGCCGGAAAATACCGTAAATGCTATTAAGTAACGATTTCTCTGCACATGTAGAAGAAAACTCTTATTTAATTTCAATGAAAAATATATCTTATTTTGTACTTCTTAAGGTTCAAATGTTACGTCATAATTTTTGAATTAGGGTAGTAACTGTGCTGCCGTAAAAGTACCGTACTGTTTACGATCCTGCGAAGACAGTCGAAAACGGCCGAAAAGAGTCGAATGACTTTAGAATTAAGCAAATACTGGTAAACAAACTAACCTAGAAAAGAAAAAAATGCATAAAATCATTAATTTTTTTTAGGTTTTTAATATGAAATTAAATGTTTATCCGAGCAACGACAAGCACGTAGCTAGTTTTATAACTATACAATGAGATACAGGATCAATCAATCAAATTCAATATACTGAAGGACTGGTATATCTAGGAATCAATTGTAGCACAAACGGAATAACGAATTAGACCAAACTGAATATGGATTAGATTCAAGACCTAGTTACAAATGATCCGTATCCTTCCGACTTTCGTATCAATTGACATAATTTGCAATGTAGATGCATCGACATAGTTACAACATGAGCGGAGATATGTGAATGCTATGATATATATAAATGAAACTCATCTATGATTGATAAGCCTTTTAGATCTAGAACTGCTAGCCAATATCCACTTGCGGCTATTTTACGCAAATGTCCACAACTTGCGGTACAAGGTTAAGTGTATAGGCACTTATTAAGTGTGAATGATACATTTAAATAATAGCAACTTAACTGATTTATTCTAGCTTTCTTTTAAATATATCAAAATTAAAACATTTCCGGAACAAGAGAAATATAATGCACCGAAAAATGTAAACTAAATGTTCGAAAGTGTACTAATTGGATTATGTAACTCCGTGGCGAACACTCCAAACTGATCCTGTGAACACAGGAGCTACCTTGTGCTACATAACTGAGTTAGCGGTGACCGAACCTTAGTTTAATAATTACGATGTTTGTTCGAATTTAACTGTAATTCGATTTGTTTTACAAAACTATTTCAAAGAGACAAACACTAAGGTACCATTAGGTTAAGCTTTACTTGTAAGAACAAGTTTAGAAAGTAACAGATTTTTATCTATTAAGTTGACAGTAAACAAATTTTAACACTTACGACAAAAGGTTACAAGACAAATAATACAAGATTAATTCGAAGCTTAAAAGATTCTATGTTATGAAATATGGTCTTATCAAATAAAGGTCGTCAAGTTTGCGATAATAGCTTAATAGTTAATTCATTTAAAAATCTTCATAACGAGGCTCATTACCGTTCAAAGAAACAATATATAAGCCACACTCGTAAATCCATAGCATAATACGTGAATTAACTGCGATTTATTATGGCGACGTTTCAGCGGGTCCGTTAACGAGGCCCGAAAAGCGCGTAAGCTCGTCAAACTTCGTATAAATTCGTCATAACTCGTCTTTGTTCGTCAAAGCTCGACCAGCAGCGACCCCCGCTCGCATCTCCTGACGAAGCTGCGCGTCCACACATGCGCACAAACCGCGACGTTTCAAACGGCATCAGAGTGGCGACCCGCCCGCTCGTACGACCGCGCCCCGTCTCGATCTATCTCCGTGTATAACCGACTCTATAACTGACGCAAACGTCAATAAATGACGCACGTCATAGTGTATTTACGATTTGTGAACTTGGAGTGATTTCTGTGCTGTGAAGTGTACGAATTATGTGAATGTGTTTGGACTTTTCATGTGTTGGTTAAGTGAGGAGTTTCGTTATGGTGAGCGTTTGAATTATTATTTAAGATAGATAAAGTTTCATCTTAAAGTAGATAAGTAAGATTATAAATTCATCTTAAGAATATAACATTAAAAAAATTCGTCGTTAAACAGACGAAAGCAGAAATTAAGACTTCTTAAAGAAATCATTTCATAGTAAGGATATGGTTTCTAAGAAGCTCTTGAAATATATCTCATCTTAATTTCTAAGCTGTAGATTTAATGTTACGATCTCATCTTTTCTACGTAAGACTAAAATTAAGTCGCGAGATTAAGGGTATATTAAACTTTAACAACGTGCTTCAATATTATGCAGCAGTTTACACACTCTTCATATAAGCAGTAAAATTATATCATAACTGCCTCACGTCAGGGCGTTAAAAATTTAATCTTGCTCTTGATAGCCTTTGGTACAATTATTAAAGATTTAAGATACTTAAATGAATTAAATATTCATTTAATTGGACTTTTAACGTCTGTTTTTTAATTATTAAGGGTTTTGGACCTCGCTAAATCTATAAACGGATTCATATAATGAACATTATATTGATGTTAAACCTCTTTCTTAAATTCAATTCTCTTTAGGTATTAGGTAATTTACTTCAGCGACTTAATTATCATCATCTACTTGATCGTTTTTTTACAGAGGACTGTACTAGTATGTACAATATGTCCAGTCATCTTTATGAGCAGTCATTTCTGATTTAAAGTCTTCAACAAATGCCCTACATATTTTCCAATCAATATTATCGTATTGAACAACTTCACCTTCAAACATAGTATGTATAGATAACAATGTGAATATCAACCTTATGTTTTTGTCCACGATATTCTAGGATTGGGGGAATCGAACCGACGGAGCCGTATGTTACAAGGTTCCACA
Source organism: Papilio dardanus tibullus (assembly GCA_013186455.1). Lineage (NCBI taxonomy): Eukaryota > Metazoa > Arthropoda > Insecta > Lepidoptera > Papilionidae > Papilio > Papilio dardanus. The sequence goes on from QDHC01003678.1 coordinate 13,882, forward strand.
ATCTGTTAATGTTAACTTAACCCTCATTTATCATATTTCAATGGATTACAATCATGTTCTGTAATTTCAACTGAGTTTATATAAACCTTGGAAACATATAGAATGAAAGAAACAGTTGAATATAAATGTAGACAACTAAAAATCGGAGTTAACAATGTCGAAGAAGATAATGATTGATTGATATCACGAATAAGGAATGAAATATGGAACATATATGGAAAGAATAACGCGACCTTAACAATACAGGAATAAAAGCCATTACCATTAAAGTTTCTACATATTCCGACCGTTATTTCAACCATTTATTACAACACAATGCGTGACCACATAATTCATTAACTTCATGCGCGATTAAATTTATATTCTCATATAGAAATTCTGGTACTTGCTCGTTCCAAAATTAGATTTAGTAATCGAACCGCAATAACTGATTTTTAAAAAATGTACCTGATCCGCAAACATGCAAATATAAAGGACTAAGAAGACGGTAGGATCTTGCCAACTTTGACAAAAGAATCATCGTCATGGTCAACCTAAGATCGTCTACTGTTTGAGTCACCACATCATCATGGTACTGCAGCCCTTTCCTGCAACCGTGACCAGATAATCGGTCCGTCTTGTGATAGGACACAATCAGCTCTACAAAATGAAACTGGTATTTAAATATTAAAGTAACAACAGCACTGGAGTTACAGTTACTAATGTACTATGCTATGACGTTTATCACTGAAGCGCAGTATATTTTTACCCTTTGCTTGAATAGATAGATTCATAGCAATTGTTTCTACATTTGCAGATTAACTTTACCTAAATGGATCTATTGGCGATTTATCATTTTGAAAGTTAATTTGACGACAACACGGCAAAATATGAGTAGTAAAGTAATACACTCAATAAAAGCGTATTTATAAGAAAACATAAATATTTTAACATTATGATACTCTCAAATGTTTTTTTAGTATCGCAAGAAATAACACAGAATAAGTGACTTCATAATACTCGTAAGAGAAGTAAACTTCCCCGGCACCGCGTTGGCTATTGAATAAATAAAATGTTTGTTCGAGTATCACAAGCAGACGAAATCACTTGTTATATTTATTGAATCCAAAAAGTCTAAATGTATTCACATTTAAAGAGATAAGCCTATTGTCGTGCGTAGCTACTGTAAATACGAATAGATCTTCTAAGATATCAGATCCTTTATGGTTTTCTTTTCAACGTTCGTTCTATTTTTTAAGTTTGTGTAATAAAAATATGGGTCTTTTGTATTATTCTATTACTTACTATCTACCGTGTACAACTTTTATATTGTTAAATCGCATCATATTTGTAATAGACCTAGACAGTCTAAATTCTTTTCACCGACTTTTCCTGGCTTACTAGTTCCCGTTTTACTGGCATTCATACAAAACGGTCTTGATATTTCATCAAATTCTTTTCCTACTGATTAAAGCGAAGCAAAGTTGTTTTTAATCGCGTACCAATAATACGCTCTCCAAAACGTTTACTTTTAAAACACTTTTCAAGTGACATTAAATCTCAAGCGTCACGTTTCATTTAACACGACGAAAATATTTTCACTTCATAAAACGACTTTGGCCGTTTGACGCCATCATTTTTGACGATCAATTTGACGCGGCCATTTGATGTTGCTTGCAGCTGCGCAAAGTGCTTATAGCGCTAGTTGAGCGGAGCTAAGTTTTAGTTCTACATCGTATATTGCAGACCTTTTTAACTCAACACCAGGCACGTATAACATAGTAACTGCGTGATTCAATCAAGTTGTTAATACAAAGTAGGTTATATGCTTAGTGTTACACACAAGACTTGCTCTTTGGTTGGTCTTTTCTTTTCAAATCAGTTTGACTAGAAAAGCTATAGATATCAAACAAAAGCAGCGTGGAGAAGTAGAAGAATATAATAGTTATTGATTACTCGAATTCTTCAATTCCTGGAAGCTCAATTTTTTATCTATTTTCCCTTTCACCCATTTATGTCATCAATATTTCAACGTTGTATTGGTAATTGTTACATCGCTAATATACATATTTTCCTTGCATTCCCTTAAGCCATATCGGCGTGTAGATATTTTACGTGGTAATCCACGCACGCGTCACGGGCGGCATAAATCATCGCTCCGCACCTCGTTACCCCACATACCCTATCAATCGATATTCGTCGGCACTCTGTTTTTATGAAATTACGAGTCACCCCTTTTCAGACTTTACTACGTTATATGTAATATTCTCTCCCAGGTGACATGTCGAGATCGAAATTATGAACAATTTACTCAAAATGTCATGTCTATGAGACTTGAATTTTGTTGCAACATTTCTTGTTGGTTTCGCCTTTGTGATCCATTTTGCAAATTGTATTGATATAATGTTACCAACGTATCACTTTCTTGGTTTGAAATATTATTTTGTAACACGCTTTGATGTGTTGTGTCAGTTAGTTGTTTATCATCCATTTCTGGTATTGTCGAATGCATTTTTTCGACTAGCGATCTATTAAATGAAAATTCTCACATATTGGACATAAACGGTTTATACAAATGGGATTCATATGAATTAAAAAAAGAAAATAAATGTTAGTTTTTTATGAATAATCTTACCAATATTATAAATCCGCAAGATGGATGTTTGAAGGTTTTTCTTTAGAACAACTCAACGGAGTTTAATGAAATTTTGCAGAGATGTAGAGTTAAGATTTTTTTTTAATTACGCGTGGTAGTCACGGGCTACAGCTTGTAAATTATAAAAGCTAAAATGTAAAGCATTCAAGTGGATACTACAATCTCAAATCATCTCGTCGCTACAAAAAGTGTGAAAAAGATATTTCGTTACTTCAGTGTTGTGAACACAATTTCTTTGTTGGTTATTGTTGTTGGCGTCAAAACGGTTTGCTTTCATGTTGGCGCTTTGTTATTTCTCAACACTGTTAGGCGGCCCCTAACAACTTCCAATATCAATTTGTCACATAACGGGGAGAATTTCGTGTTCTCTGTTATTGCATCTTCATTGTTTGTACGGCAAAGGCTAAATTGCTATTTCGAAAATGAAAGGATCTTAAATAATTGTTTACAGAGTCTACACGTGCAGCAATTTAATAAGTATCTTGTATCTACAAAGGTAAAAGGTTTGTTGGAGATATAGTAATTTAGAGCACACTGTATTTCCATTTGTTTGGTGGTTAGGGATGTCGATTGATGCAAATTATACGAATACTGACTTGATTGGTCAAACGAACGACAAAATATAAATTCAGATAGGTACATAGAACTTTCATATTGTTTATAACGTTCTATAAATTCCAATCATTTGTTATTTGAGTTGTTTTAGTGAAAAATGGGTTGCTAATATTCTGAACTTCATAAATATCTGTTACATATTTTAATACTGACATTTAATACATTTTCACCGCATTTTTTAATCTGAAATCGCTGAAGCGACATTTGGAGTGGTTTGGAGTAGTCATGGTCACGGGGTTACCGAGATGTTGAGCGCTGTGAGGTCATGGCCGCGCTGCGCCATCTGACGATGCAATTTTAAAAATGTACGCTAGAAATTATAATGAGATTAATAATGTTTACCACTATTCTTTTTTTGCACAAATCTTTTTGAACTAACCATTATACCTTTGGAAGCATATTTCAACATAATTTGTCGTAATAAAATAATTATTTTCAATGAGCGTTTATTTGAATCATGTCTCCATTTATCCATTTATGTTTATACAGAATTTGAAATTCCACTAAAATGTCGATACGCTAGTTTTCGGGTTAACAGCAGAGTACACTATTAAATACCACGCGTGCCCTGGTACCATTATATTTTATTTGGGATGTTAAATGCTACGCAAAATATTGACTATTGTGGAAAACATTTCCGTATATTTACAAATGTTTCACATTAAAAAACTTTTAACTGCCAATAATAGTAAAACTTCCTTTGAGGAAAATTACTTATTCGTTTGCGTGTTACAAACTATTCATTAATTTTACATTTGATTTCATGTGACGTGAAAATGTTACTTTCGATTTTTACAATTGTGAAAGCAATTTGTAAGTTTTAATGGCTCAAATGAATTATAGTTCAGGTTAAACATTAATGATATGGTATAACGGTTTCAACGTTTATTGCTATATTTAACTTATTGTGAATTTTAAATAGCGGTTTAGTTACGTTGCTGCTTTTACCTCAACTATGAAATACGAAGAGTTTTACATTAATCATTGCTACATTTGATAGCATTAAATCTTAATATAGCTATCGCTTTCATTTGCTTTGAAAATAAAGAGATAATCATTCCATGTACAAGTGTTTCAATAGTGAATGCTCACGGTTATCGAACACTTACGAGGTGTCTTCTTCCCTTCAATCTATTGACCTTAACCTAGTAATAAGCACCTTTATAACAATTGTTTGACGCGTTTTCATATTCAAACATGTTCTCCACCCCGAAGCGACTAAGTAAACGTGGAGTTAGTGACGTAAGCGAAATGGTTTGATACTTGTATACAGAGAGAAGTTTGCTGATATACATATGTACAAAAGTAAATACATCAAGTTGTTAGTTGATTTCCTGCGTCATCTTATCCGCTGCGACTCGGGAACTATCGAGCTTAGGATTCATTTTATACTATGTTTAATATAAATATATTAGAAACCTAATATTCTGATATCTACTTCTGCATCATTATATTCAATTTTAAGATGTATTTATCGTTTGTTACAAAATACAAAAACTAGTGGTCGACTGATGGTTTCAGTGAGTTCCTCGGAGACCCTAGAACTCTCTTAGATCGCACTCGAGGGTGGCCACATTGGGGGTTTTAGTGGGCGAATCCTACATAACCCTGTCTTCCCCCCAGAAGGTAGGGTATCTTTTAAGATTTGTCCCTCAAAAAAAAAGTGGTCGACTGATAAAAGCATTCATTTCCACTTAAATGCTTCTATCAGCTATAAACTTGTTCACAGGAAAAAATGATCAAATCCATGACATCTTTCATGTCAACAAGCTATTGTATCTAATACTAGAATTTTAAATAATCTTTTCAGATTTTAATACAGTTTTATAAATTGCATAGTAACTCAAATGTCCACTTGACAATACAAAAAAAAAATGTGAAAAAAGTGTTCCAGTTTTGGTGTACTCGACTCCTATGTCAAGCGCTACAAAAGGGCTACTTATCAATTCACTAAAAGAATAATAAAGGGGTAATAAATTCGAAATGAAAATGAAATTTAACAAAACCTCGCGACAAAAATTCTTCAGAAATTAATTAAGATCGTAAAAACTTTTGTGCGGAAAAATGTTGAAACATTTCTGAGTACGGCTTTTGTTAGTGGAATTGTGAAAAGTACTGAAAAAGTTTTGAGTAATACATTTGACTACAAATAGCTACCACGTAGTTTCTATTCAACTGAGGTAGTCATATTCAATGGCCTTTGCGAACCATGGTTAAATTGCTAAGCTGTTCCTATACTACTTTCTTCTTGGACTTGACTCTACCAGATTATCGTCCCTATTAATGACCTAAACCTGATTGTTACATACTAATCTGAACTCTAAATATCTCTACTTAAACATCTAAGTATTTCCTTTCGCTTGTGTTTACGAGTTTGTTCTCCACGATTATAAGACATCGCGCATAGCTCAACAGTGGTAGAGCCCGCTTTAACATCATCGCACGCATCGGCCGTCTCACCCGGTGAAATACCACGACCACACAGAAGACAGGCCTCAATTGGAAACTATTCTGTGTTTCATCTGAGTGTGGTGTCCGAGGCCTAATTTTAGTTCAATTTCTCTTCCTATCATAGAAAAGGAAGGGGATGCATAGGAAGAGGTATTATCCTCTTGCTGTGCATCTCCTCCTTCGTATATTATGAGTGGCAACGAATCTGCAATTGCAGATGTCTATGTGCAGGGATCACTTCGAATTTTTCAGAGAATCATGGTGGCCACTTGCTCGCTTGCCACTTTGTATAAAAAAAATCTAAAACAAACCGTATTAATATTGCAATTCTTTAAAGGGCTTTTCTATTTAAAATACAAACGTGTAGCTTTGTTATACGTCCGAAATAGAGTGACTGGTCGCATTGTGATATAGGTCAGTTGCTCTGTGCGCTCTTATCGATTGCTCACTCTGTGTCCCCGGCTCAACGGCCCCGTGTTGAGCACCGCGATGCTTACGTGATGAGCATTTGTTTAACGCTCTTCTATTGGATCAATGCAAATGTGATGTCAGTTGCAATGGTTGTTACATCAATAGCTGACAATAGGTTACAAGAAGACGTCACTAGTTTTGTTATGATAAATGAGGCTATTCATGTAACATCTAAGTTTTGGTATGTGATTTGTAACAAGATTGACAAGTTATTTTTACTGTGATATGATGTAACTTTATGTAAAGCTTTTACTGTTAAAAATATAATATAATTATCTCCTAATGTCCTCTTCTACTCCATAATTTCCGAGGCCCATGAAATCGTGTCTCCTTACTCAAAATTATCACGTTACATTGAATAGACGTTGTAGGCAGTTTTTATACATTTAGATTTGGATCAAAAGCGTGAATATGTAGTAAATTTTATATGCGTGGTATAAAGGGACATCACCTATGGAGGAGGTATTGAAAGGTCCAATTTGCCACGATTCGTATCACGCGTCGCTTTTGTGGTCGCCTCGCTGTGATCTCATTCATGAAATCCAATATCTTTGCCGGTAGGCGGTTTCACAAAAGTTGGATCCTTTATGCTAGGAATATTTTACGCTTCCTATACTGTAGTTAACACGTACTAACTTTATAGCAACGTACGTTGCTTTATAAAGATTTTCTTCTGCAAGAATAATTGATACGAAAAAATATCTACAAAATACGTAATTGATCCAAATTATGGTCTTTCAGTTTTGTTGTAAGTTGTAACCTAGCGCAAATCCTAATGCGACCATCTAGCAGGCCTAAGCTGTATCTGTATTGTCATAGCCTTTTAGTTAAAAAAAACCCAATGACTAGAAATGAACCCTCCTTCTGTTGGAAGTCGGTTAACAATGGATGAACCACAAAACACTCAAGTAGATTAAGAGTTATCGTTCCTTAAAACAGGATTTACCCTTAGTTGTCTGTACATAATTACTTATTGAATGATATAAAAAATATTTTCGAATATGTGAAATTGTCAACGTTTGGAGTTACATCAAATATGTTGCAGGAAATTAACTGTACGTTCAGGAAGGAACACATGTTTCCGCGACATCCACCAAACTCAATCCGCGACTGGATTATTTTGACATGAATTTTTTATTCGGTTACCAGTACATTTATTTAATAACGCCAGCGATTTATTTTGTAGTATATTTCTGAGTATGCTTGTAGGCATGTTTTTAAAAACAACGCTGGATACAAAATTTAATAGATAAATTTAATAAATAAAAGACTGACTTAAGTAGAACTTACTGTTGACTATTCTCAAACTAAGAAAAAAAGCTTTGCTTTTAAATAAAAACAATTATAGCTAACTAAGTAACAGATAAGCCTGGAAGTTACTTTTTTTATTCATATTTGACAAAGTATAATTTACTATATTAGACTTGATAAAAGTTTTTATAGATGTAAAATATGCACAACTCTATCCAAGTTATAAGGTAAAAGCTTATTATAAACAAGAGATTACAGAAGGAAAACTTTACGTCTTCAGTCATAAACTTTTATGATAAGTTGTATAAACATGTTTCAGTTCCAGGAAGAAATTATTTAACTTTTCCTTTACACGAAGAGAAGTCAGTAAACATTTTTTTTGCCTTCACAATATGTCACTCGATACACTGTCATGTACTAGTTTTATAGTAAACAACAGTTTAATTTTGAATGAAATGTATTTTACACGAACACGGGGAGTGTTCCGAAGAATTGTTTGGAACGATTCCTGCCGCTGAGTTTCGTCATCTTACGAGTAGACAGAGTGGCAATGTCCTTCGTCACCACCTCGAAGGTTGGCATTCCACAACGACGAGGTTTTCGCGCAAATTTTTACCGCGTACAGAAGCGTTATGAACCACTCTGTCCTCAGCGGTATTTCCAAACGTTTACGACTTAGGGGCCTTCAAGAAAAGAGCGTACTCCTCCCTCAAAGGCCGGCAAAACATCTGAGGTCCCTCTGGCGATGCAGGTGTCCGTGGGCGTCGGCCCAATTGATTTGGTTGATCCGCTGCTCGTTTGCCCCCCTTTGCCTATAAAAAAAACACGCACACACACATTGTACCCACTACTTACGAAAACTGGTAGCTAATGTTATGTGGGTTAATTAAAACATTTGAAAAGCTCGAATTCAATTAGTATGTACGCAAACTTGTGTTACGTCACAGCGTGCCTGCTCGCCCGCTCTGACCTGGATCTGTCCTACAATAACAGCGTTTCCCCTTTAATAGTTTTTAATTAACGTGAAGTCGGACGCACTGAGTTTTTTTTTACAATTTTATGTACAATTAATTGTCAAAACGAGGATGTGAAATCAACGCTCGCACGCCAAAAATGCTTGACTTTTATAGTGCGAATATAAATGGATATTGTAGCTTAAACAAGTAAGGAATTTTTGTACCTGGTTTTATTCAGCCTTAATAGGTGAACACCTATTAAGGCTGAATAAAACCAGGTACAAAAATTCCTTACTTGTAGTCTCTTTTAAGAGCTGTGTACTTTCTCCGCGATATGGTTTCATAATCACCTTTTTGGTTTGGAAGTAGTAATCTTCGGTAACCGTTTTATTCCACAAAAATGAGTCATTTTATA
>QDHC01003678.1:23417-52403 GCA_013186455.1 Papilio dardanus tibullus
GTCTTAAGACTCTTAATAAAATTAACATATTGTTTGTTTGGAGTTGCATGGAGTCTTACAATATTAAGAACGAATTTGTATTAAAGTTTAAAGTTTGTATGCAACTTTGTGAATGCAGGTTTCACAGCATTGCGGCAGCCGGTTATATCACGTGTCCCCAAGTTCTGACACATCAGGTGATAGCGACACTTTGTACTAAGCCTTAACTTCTAGACTGAGAAGAACCAGCTGCTAATGTACGGATTTGTTAATCAATGCTGGTAAGCATTATTAAAAATGTTAATATAAAATCAGACCTTTTTGGCAGACACTCATTCGAGTCGTAGGTCGTAGTGGAGGCCGCAATTTCCTGGCTAGGTGACGTCACAACTCACTTCCCGCCGCGGACAAAGCTGCGCTTTAATTTAAACGTTATCTTTGCCACCAGCGACTCGCTCCACGAAACATTAATCAAATATTTGAATTAAACTCCTTCACAGTCTCATGCTAGGAAAGACTTTTGTATTTTTTTTCTAGTTAGAATAGGATATTCTACGTATTATTTATAGTAGAGCCCGCTTTAATATCATCGCATGAAATGGCCGGCTCGCCCGGTGAAATACCACGACCACACAGAAGACAGGCGTCTAATGGAAGCTATTCCGTGTTTCGTTCGACGAATGTGGTGTCGAAGGCCTAATTTTAGTCCAGTTTAGATTAGGGAAGGGGAAGTGGATTGGTGGGGGAGGAGGCGCATAGGAAGAGGTATTGTCCTCTTGCTGTGCGTCTCCTTCTCCGTAGATTAAGGGTAGACAACGCATCCGCAGTTGCAGATGTCTCTGGGCAGGGGTCGCTTCGGATTTTTCAGCGAATCCTGATGGCCACTTGCTCAAAAAAAAGATGATTATTGTACTATTTATATTTTAACTTAATTATAATCGTATGGCTTAATCTCTTTTGTTAATGACTGAATTAACGCCATATATTTATCACTACATGTTTAAATGGGTTGGGAAGAAAATTAAATCACAAGTTGGTTGATACTAACTTTCATTTTCTGATTTCTTTAAAATATTGATATTGATGTTTCGCATCTGAAACAAAACAATCCGAAAATAAAACAGCAATTACATCTCCGCCACATCGAGCCGTAATATTTCCTAAATTGCTTTGTGTTATAGAAATTGCTTTGGCATTCATCAAACTTTTTCAGGTACCCGCTTTATTGCTTAGAGAAATTGGTCTTTTTTACGACTTCTTAAAGGAAAGTGGTTTCGAATCACTGTGCACAGATTTTTATGTCTGACGTATTCTTTAAAGTAACAAGCTTATTTCCATCATTTCGACAATATTTTTTTTATAATTTCAAAGAGGTATACTTAATTAGAAATATTTAACTTTTTAAGCAGGCCACACACGAATCCATATCCCTACATATGTCTTTACCTTCGTTTTAAAGTTTATGGCACTATAGTTCATATTAATGAGAAGAAAACGTCCTAAATAAATAGTACTAAGTCATTGTAAAATCATGTCATTGTTCAAACCTCAAAGTAGTTCACGTCTCAGGTATATTTTAGAAATGACAATAACCCTAAAAGTTTTCAGCTGCTTTTGAAATGTTAAAATAGATGTGCGACCTCATTTCAAGTTCTTGAATAGAAAGCGTACCTTAGGTTCCGCGATAAACGTTAATATCTATACGAAGGAATTTATAGCCAAATCTAGTAACATTTACAATATTCAACCGTATTATTTTGTATCATTTGACTGACACCAAAGAGATGTCATGGGTACAATTTCGTTGTAAAACATTCCCATTCATAGACCCCAAAGACATTACGTTTTTGTTTGTCTACGTCTGTCTTTGAATCTTTTATTTTATTTGCAGTAAATGCAAGTGCAATATTCAAGGTAATAAAACCATACGACAAATCGACGAAACAATAAATTTCGTTACCAAACTAGAACAGATTAATGCGGTAATAAATATATGTGGAGCAGGGTATGAGCTCGCTGCGTTGTAAACGAACTTGCATTAAATAGCATGGATGCGGTATTTCAATTTGTCTCCCTACTGTGTTCTCTGTGAATTAATGCTAGTACGACAACTACTGGCTTCATTACCCCACGGCGCCGTGAATACTGACTTGTGACGTCACGACGTTGAATGCGCTCCTGAGCCTGCAATTTCCCGCCCAGACATGCCCTCCAGACTTATTGAAATAACGTTATTGAATGCAGACGAAGGAAATATATACCCATCGTTATTTTCACACGTTATTAAATTCTACAATAAATGTTTTAGTTTACAAAATTAAAAAAATATCTTTATGATTCAGAGATTCCTAAATGTACGAGTAGCTATCGAAATGCAATGTAATTGATTCACATATTGTTGCATTCAACATTTCTTATAGTGTAGTAATATTATATAGAAAATACATTGCTTGCTAGGTATGTCATTAATAATAAAAAATGGTCCAAAGCTTCACCAGCGTTGCACATAAATCTACAGAGATCAACACAATAAAATCGCACTTAAAACGATCACAATGCGGCAAATAGATATAGGAATTTACAAATGCCCACTGCAGTCCATGAAAGCAATAAAGCGATAATTTAAAATGTCACGTATTTCGGGTCATCGCAATATGCAAAGTGGTGATAGCAGAACGCGAGAGTGTCACAGGCTAATGCAATGTATATTTGCGAATGGGCCGGTAAACCGAACACGGAATGGTAATTTGCCGCAATACCTCATAAAGCTCTTTGATTATCCTCTCTAATGAAGTTTGGAACTGTTTGATATTCGAGATGCTTGAATCACGACTTCGTTCTTGACTGAATGGATTAACTTAAGCCGAGAGGTATTTTGCTAACAAACGCTTTGTTATTATGCCTCGTTATTACTAAATTATAAGATGAGGATAAGTTTTGATTTAAAGTTAACTCTACTTAAATGGTAGATCAGCAGGTGCACGATTTTTCACAATAACTATATACACGATGATCCTAAACTATTAAAAAAAAAACGTGGAACATGCTTTGTGCTAAAAAGATAGCTATTAAGGTAATCTACCTCTTGAAAGCCGTTGATCCATATGTCTAGAATCATCCTGTACAAAGGAATCAGTTAAATATTGAAAAAGGACTTCTATGTAACAGTTACTGTTAGATTAAACAAGGGAAGTCAAGAAAACAGCTTAACCCACTTTTCACTGCGTCTTATCTACGCTCAAGTGACAGGTGTCGGGTATTTCGCTTGATAGCGAAACCTACTCTAGAAGTTATTTGTACACGTTCATGAAAAGGTAATTATTATTTAATATAAATAAAATTGTAATCATAAGCTTTTGACGTCTCTATCTTATATTTCTCGTTCCCATATCCTTCTTTTTAAAATACACAGAGGCAAACGAGCAAGTGGCCACCAGGATTCGCTGAAAAATCGGAAGCGAACACTGCATATAGACATCTGCAATTGCAGATGCGTGGCCTACCCTTAATCTACAGAGGAGGAGACGCACAGCAAGAGGATAATACATCTTCCTATGCGTCCTCTCTCCCGCCAATCCACTTCCCCTTCCCATCATTTTCATAAGGAATTGATAAGAAGAAAAAGTGGAATAAAATTAGAAAAAAAAATCTAATTGCATGATTTCAAATAAGAAATTTAACTTTCATCCTTTCTTCTTTTACTACGTCATATTCGATAAAGCATATCAGTTACAATACGACAATATTCCGAAGTGTCAAATAAAACGTATGTTTCATAAGATTGCACGGCATTTAGTAAATTGTCACGTAATATGATCTTGCGTTGGACGTCGCACACAAACAATAATTCCTTCACTACGATTCCATTTTACGACGAGTCTCGCACGTATCCTGCGTTTATCTCGGACGAAATTTATGACCACAATAACTCTACTTCTCGATACGCAAGCCTCACTTGCTTACTTCTTTTTAGATTTGAAATTTTACTCTAGTTGGGAATTCTTTTAGATAAGAAAGGGTTTGGTTAGATAGTCGCTTGATGTGGAATATCAACAAATAAGATAAAGACAGATAACAAAATAAAGGAAGAAGTTTGAATTAAATTATATTATCTATAAATTGTAAACAGAACTTAGGTGCAATGTTATGATATTAATGTAATGACTTTGTTTCAGAAAAACCAGTAAATGCCGCGAAGGGAACATAACAAACGTCGAAATGGTCGACTTATAGCAGCGGGCAAACGTGAACGGTACCTGGGCAGGTGGCGCTGGAGACGAAAAGATGTTAATACTAGTGATAGTACATTTCGTCACACTACCTGTGATCACTTGGAGGCCAGTCAAAGGAGATACAATGGAAGATAAGACCCAACCGTTAATCAGTTCTAGAGTAGTCAGAACTAAGTACGGAGATATTAGAGGATTCATAATGACACCAGAGTCGAGGTTCCTTGAACCCGTTGAAGTGTTTCGAGGAGTACCTTACGCGTCTCCACCAGTAGGTTCATTAAGGTTTATGCCTCCAGTGTCAGGAGCGCAATGGTCAGGAGTCAAGATCGCAGAAGAATTCGGTCCGGTCTGTCCGCAAGTGCTACCAGATATAAGAAATGAAACGGCAGTGCTGAAGCGGATATCGAGAGGGAGATTAGAATATTTGAAAAGGATATTACCATTTTTAACGAATCAATCGGAAGATTGCCTCTACCTCAACATTTATGCACCCGCTCAAGGTAATTATAATTTCATGTTATATTTTAAGTAATTTAAACAATTTTATGATATATTTCTTAGACTTTTCTTTTAGAATGCTATTCTTTCAAAGTTTGCAAAATTAATTGGAAGTATAATTGTAATTTTTCCAAGTTATTTCCATTCATACAAAGTAGGTCTCTAGTCTACAAATTGACAACAATTTATCCTAAGGCTGAAATGTCAGCTAGTGTCTGTAGGATTACATAAAGCCAGAGTTAAAATTTCCAAAGGACCGAGCGTTCAACTGGCGTAATTTTCAAAAGAGCTTTATCCTTGGAGAGAAAAATCACTTTTATTTCTCTGTAACAAAATTCGGACCGAGGGTTCAAGGATTTAAATAGACGCCCCACCCTTAACGGAATTAAAAATAAAGTGGATGAATTTTGGCCTATATATCACAGGCGATGCTAATTGGACAGACTTTGTTACAAATTATAGTACGTAAAGATCCTAATCTTGATAATTAGGATAAAGCTAGCGTAAGTTTTGGCATCATAAAGAAAATTCTTACTTAATATTATAAATGCGAAAGTTTTCGTGTATTTTGTAACCATGTAACTGTAGTACGTCTGAACGGATCAACGTTAGTAGACATTATCGTGTTGCGAGGCAAATTTTCAATTTTGAAACTCTCGTAGCTCTGCAGATCTGTAGCGATTCGTAGAGCTGATGTAGCGTTGAATAGCGTAGCTCTGCGGATACTTTCATGATATTGTAATGCGGAATATTGTAAAATATCGGTTTATAAGAAAGCGGTCCCGAAGCAGTCTACGCTATTGTTGCTACGTTCACGATAACTCTGTACAATATAAAAAATAGTCTCCTAGAAATTCTATTGATTTTAATTGTTGTTAAATAAGATTTTGTACGTCCATTGTAACTTTAAGTCTAAATAATGCTGATTATAAAGTGTTACTAATGTAATTAAAACACAGTTTTGTGACACACTTTGTCAGTGTAGTGAACCAGCACATGTGACCTGATTTGTCGCCAGGTAAAGAACTAGGCTTTATTCATGTCGACGAGCAATATGCAACGATACTTTTTCGTCGTCGAAATAGTCATAAAAGTGAACACCGGAGCCTCAAAAAGGCGAAAAGAAAGGCATCGTAGTACGGATATTACGTTGAAATCCACCGAATACGTTTTTACACGTCTGCATGGTTTTGTCGACTTGAGCTTTTGTCACGAACACACGTCAACATTTCACAAAGATGCAATACGATTGGTGCAAGTGATATACGTTTTAATACCTTGAAATACAACGATAATACAATGTCATTGTGTCGCAAAGCTTCACCTCTAATAACATATTAAGAAATAAATACCATTAATAGTCAACACATAATATTTTTTAATGTAATCATAAATGATTATTCTTTGTTGACCCGCTTATTTCCAACACTTGTACCACACACTAATTCGCTGTCATCTTTCGGCGTAATTTTGGAAGTCCCCTCGTGCCGAAAAGTAGGATTTTTTGATAACCCTCAGGAGGAGTGCAATTAGCAGTTTTAAGTAGAGTGCCTTGTTTGAAGAGAGTGTAAGCTTTCATAAACCACACGCTGGAGCGGTCACGTGTTTCTACTCGGAGTAAGATTTGAAATTTCTGGTTTTGTAACTTTAATTTAGGGTAACTTTTTTAATTAAACGTGACTGATTAATTTTATCGAGTTCATTTTACACATCGGTTTTATTGGGAAATAACGAGAACTGAAATAAAATAATTATCCAACTATATCTGGCCTTTAAAAACGATTGTAGTTAAAACGGTTTAAATGTTGGAAGAGATTTTAATAATCAAAGCACATTAAGGGAGTACAAGGGAGAGCGATATTTGTCTCCCTTAGAAAGGTTTATCTTTAATCCGAGTTTCTCGTATATGGAGGTAGGTCGTCGGGACCAGAGAATGACTCTCGTTTAAAGAAGTTTCACGCTTATGCAATATTGATTGTATAACAAAATACACCAAATATAACAATCGTGTGGAAGTTTTAATGAAAACGAGAAACCTTTATATTTTTATCAGTTGATTGATACTGAAAGGTAAACCACAATCGCAATCTGACCGACCTTTAGCTCGGTATTCCCATCTCTATCGGATATAAATATCAAGGTGCGGTGTCGGTCACAATGGTAACTGTAGAAATAGATCTACTACTGTTTCAAATATTAACAACTAGCGGTCGCCCGCGACTTCATCCGCGTGAAACCTTTACGAAATAAATTTGGGAAAGTAATAGAAACCCTATACAAAATTTCAAGTTTCTAGAACTCCATACAAACCCTCATTTCGGACCCTTAGGGGTCGAATTTATTAAAATACTTTCTACCATACCAACGTAGTAACAGTGACGTCTATACAAAATATCAAGTCTTTAGACCTAGTAGTTACGGGTGTGCGTTGATTTTAAGAATTCCGTCAACTCTTTTATATATAGAAGATTTGGACATTTACTAAATGCTTTTACAATGCTTAAGAGTATTGCAATTCATCCTAAAAAAAACTGTCTGATCTACGTATAATAACGTACGAAGTTACTACCACTTTATCTGTAATAAAACAAATAAAAGACGTAAAATTACGTACATAAATATAAAAATTACATCGTCTTCTAAAATATTTAAAAACATTTTTATTTCGACACCGAAATAAACCTATTCTCAATGCAAAGTTTTATATCGAAGTAACAAAAATGTACGGACTGTATTCAACAAAACCGAGATTTATCCTTTTCTTTAGATCCATCACGGCGGCGATAAGGCCTGCACACTTTGCCAATTCGCGCTGATACTCGGGGTGTTTCGGGGGGTTCTTTTTTTGTTCTCATTCGGCAAAGAAATCTGAATAGGCGAGAGGAACGTGTAAGTTTTCACGAAAAGCTATACTTCACCAGCTGGAACTCCCAACTGTACTTTATTTAAATTTAGAATACAAACAAAAAACTTTTATAGTTACGTTTACTGCAATTTATAACGGTTAACGGCAATGTGGTCTTACTGGCTTAAGGTTATAGAATCATTTTATTCACCAAAAGAAAAGATACATTTCACTTATTGGGAATTACCACATTATACATATTTATCGTCGCCGTTTTATTTATTTTTTATTATTTATTTATTTATTTATTTTTATTTTCTACATTTTACACCACCTTCAGAAATGTATAACAAAAGCCTAAGTTTAAAGCCACTTAATGATGTTGCATTTTTAATATCTGGTGGCTTACTTAAGAGATGCTTAGTGATCGTCCCTTAGTGTAATTTAATTGTGAAAATTCTACACTAAAACACTCCTTATAACAACTAGGTGACTTTGAATGTGTGTGTGTTTTTTTTAATTATTGCAACTTATATTTCTTCTTGTTTAGACATCTTATTCAGATTAAAAAGATGCAAGCAATAGATTCGGAATACTACAAGTTTTATTGTTCTGACAATTTAATATTAAGGATATTATTCAGTATTGTAATTATTTTATATTCTTGGGTACCAAATTAAGAGAAAAACATAGTTAAATGATGTCAAAAATAACTTAGAACTATGTATATTGTGCCCTATTAAAATGTAGGTCACGTGGCATTCTGTACGAGTAAATTCCACCCGACACAAGAGGCTCACTTGTAACTAAGGCTCTACATTTGGGACATATTAGACAGTAAAAAGCTGACAGCTTTTTGTGGAAGCTGTTACTATGGATTAAAATGATAATTAAAATATCTTAAATAGTAAATAACTATACAAAATATTTATTTTTAACTATAAGAGTAAGAGAAATATGTTTTCAATTTATTAAACTATCACATTTCTTTAAAAAAAACAGTTATCGTATTTTTTCATAAAAATATTTTATTTCTTTTAAATTATTGAACAAAGTCACAAATATTTAATTCATTGTCCTCCTTTCTGGTCTCACGATTGAATTTTCCAATCAAATTATATTTTCCCTTGATATGCAAAACTTTATAATTTGAAATTCAAAACGAAATTAATATTTTCTTTGTATCGAATAACGATCCATTCTGAAGTGATTGTTTTAAATATACTTTGACAAAATTGGAATAATGTTATGAATTTATTATTTTTACATCCACAATACTATTATTTCAGAAGCAAGCAAATGAGGATCTTAACGTCAACTGAACTCTATCTGTATTGTACCATACATTGCCATCAGCCATGGTCACTCACTATACTATCAGCAAGAACATAATATACACAGATGAAAAAAGATATTTCATTTCTCCCAGTCATCCTGTCTTATTCTTTAGACAGTTTGCTACAGTAATCAGGAAACGAATTTAATTCTATTTGTGTACAGCAGGCGTGCGGGACGCAGCGGCGCGTTATCCAGTACTAGTATTCGTGCACGGAGAGAGCTACGAGTGGAGTTCGGGCAACGCTTACGACGGCGCTGTACTGGCAGCGCACGCTGGTCTACTCGTCGTCACCATCAACTACAGGCTGGGCCTTCTCGGTAAATATACATTATACGTTAAAAAATAGTGCAACAACAACGTGCAGTAAAATCACGTAACATCAAAGTGATATAATATTTTTCAAGCAAACAGAAAAGCATAAAATCAATGAATAACAATTTGTTTGCGAAACATTAAAACTATGATCACTGCATCGCATGTTATACGTGAATAAAGCCAACTCTTTGCTATGACTCAGTTTTATTAGATCAATCCCACTGAAATATGTTTGCAAATGTAACCAGTCTTATCGAACGACTATTTTACGATCTATTTATGTATTTAATCGCGTTTTATGTGACAAAATGTATTTTATGTGCGTAATATAAAATGTAATCTCATACTTGAAGGCTAACATAGGGTTTAAGGTCTGTATTGTTGGAGACTTTGACCTCAAACTGTATCTACTTGTAATTGAGGTCGTTAGATGTCGAAATAGAAAACACTTTTGACAAAACACAATACGCTTTTTAAGTTCTTACAAGTGAAGAGGAATGTATTTCTACTATAAATACAATTAATCTCTAATAATCTTAGCATTACCTTAAAGTGTTAAAACCAAGATTTTACAAAACTTACCATCTTTTGTCATGTTTACAAGAATGTTATTATTTTATGACAGCTATGTTCAGTAGGAAGTGGCTCGTCCCTGGAATGCTTTTGATTACGTCGCAAGTACGTTCATGTCGGAAACTCTTGGCTGTTGCGTAATTTTGTAGAAATTATTTGCGGCATAACGGAAGAACTTGAAGAATTCCATAACATAGCGACGCTTCTGAAATGTTTAGCTACTGCCTTATTATAAGTAACTGTAAAGTGGGCGGGTGATGCATTGTTGAACTTGTGAAGTTTGATCGTGGTTTTGTATATTTATAAAATTACTAGGTGGCGAAATACTTGTGTTCAAAGTGTTCTATTTTGTAGCCGAATAAGGTAGAGGGAGAATGAATAAAGTTTAGTATAGATTTTGTGTGAATGTATAAATTATATGACATATTAGGGGAATTAAATTTATATATTATGGAAAATTCATATCCTGCCGAGCCGACCCTTCGTAGTGTATAGTAGAGGAAGATGTTGATGATTTAATATAACACCTATTACTGAGATCTCGAGACAAAATAATTGTTATTTCAGCGTTGCCTTCGTCATATAAAGGAAGGGGGGAATTAAATTAATTTGTTAACAAATCTCCAAATGAATCGTTTAAGAGCGCTGCCTGCGCAGAGTGAGGCTCGTCGTTACCGGCCTGTTATCTTTCTATTGTTATGTAAATTTGTTTAACCGGTCTATTCATCTTGTTCCCTTTGACAAAAATTCCTTTGGATTTTTCCCTACTTATTGTTAACTTTCTTTGTGATACTTTACTGCGTCTTAATTAATTTTGCTAAGACATTCCTTTCTCTTTAACCGACTTTCATAAAAGGAGAAGGTTCTCAATTCGTCTGTATGTTTTTTTTTGTTCACCGATTTCTCGGCTCCTGGTTGTCCGATTTTTATAATTCTTTTTTTATTCGAAAGGTAGTGTGTGTCATTTGGTCCCATTTTTTCTGATTTTATTACTGTGATAAACAAAATATTTTTGTATAATTTTGTTTAACGGTTAACCAGTTATAAAATACTTTGTTAGCAATCAATAGTATCTGTTAAATGAACTATTTGTTTTAAAAAAATATGAAATTGTAAGTAGCAATATTGGTACATTTTTTCCCATTTGCACCACTATCGCTGATTACTAAAATATCGCCTATTGTTATTCATTCGGGATCTGGGTCACCACTCTTCAAATACATCTTCGCTTTTATTGTGCAATGAATTTCTATTTAAAATTAAATATTTCGAGAGCCCTTTTTGATATTGGAATAATGCTAACAATTCTGAACAAACAAAAATTGGCAGTACCATAATATTCATATGGGGAATGTACAATATTTTCGTTTTATTTAAAAATTAGGTAACACAGTAAATAAAGGGAGAAAAACTTACCGTATAATTTCACTGCTGCGACGCATGTATTAAAACATATTGCTGTCTCTGTTTTTTAAATAGAATAAGAAGAAGAACAGTATATATACAACAGTTTCAACAATAGAAATACACTGAGATAGGCTTAAAAAGGATCCTACCAACGACATAGCGACAGACTCATAGTAAAACCAATTACAAAAAACATTGGCACCAATAACCCATAATAATAACGTTAACGGTCCAAGGATTTGTAACTTACTGTAAACACTTTAAATAGTACGTGCAGTATTAATTTGTTTATTAAAGCGTTTTTTAACTCTTTTGGCTTAAATTATCTAAAAGGTACTAACAAGCTACGCCTGAAATAACTTGTATCTAAGCCACTTTTGGTCATAACAAAAGCCGAGAATAAAATTCGTTGTATTCTTTACGAAGTTCAATTTTGCTTGCCCACATTTATCATCATCCAGAAACCTATTTCTTTTTATAGCCACTCTTATCTTTGAATGGCCCAAAGTCGTTAAAACCAAGTAATAAACCTCGTATTACATTTTTGTATCCTAACATATATTGTCTTAATTAAGGCAATGTTTTGATAGAAAATAATAGGCTAAAAAATAATTCCGTGATTAAAAGTAAATAAATAAATTAAGAACAAAGTTAGACGTAACGTTACGGAATTGAAAACATTGTTTTCTTGGTAGAAGAAGAAACTTTGTTTACCTTTAAGATGTTGTCTAATGAAAACAGCTTTCATGATCTGAATCACAAATAAGCTACACACACTTTACACATAGTTAAGAGAGCTATAAAGTTTAATTATCAAACCGTAATAAATTATAAAATTATCCACAATTTCAGATAGTAAATGGTAGTCAATATTAAGCAGTAATATTCTAATAGCTGAATAATTATGATGTTATGTTTGATCGTGAATTTCTCATTTTAACCTACGATTTTCTATTTAACTTTTGTGTAAGCAATTCTGTAAGTCTATAAACTAGTAAGAACGAAGTCAGTGATCTAAATAAAATTATTATTAACAACTGGAATGTAAATAAATATAACTAACGTTTACATTTCCCAAAGCTGCAGGATTAGTTTCATAAACATGTTATGTTTATGAAACTGAGCCCAGGAAATATGCAAATACTCACCGCCATTTTGGTTCGATAAACTACCGCAAACGGGACACAATAACTCTCTTTCGCTCGATTACATTTGCGTTACAAAAGAAATGAAATATTGTTTTGCAGGTTACAAATGGACGTTAGGTTATTACTAAAATAGTTTACATTACGTTAAATAAGAAGTTTAAGGTTAAACTGATGTGAAGAGCAAATCACACGCCAAGTAAAATTGAAAAATTACATTTAGGGCACAGATAATCCTTATCCTTACATAGTATAAAACAATAACGCTTTTTAGGTTTGTCCCTATATATACTTGAGTCTTTAAAACTACATAACGGATTTTGATGCGGTTTTTTTTAATAGATAGAGTGATTCATAAGGAAGGTTTTCATTTATAATACACTAGCGACCCGACCCGGCTTCGCTCGGGTACAATGCCGATACTAAATACACTACAGAAAAACTATAAACGTTGATTATAACAGCCATTTTAATAACAATTGCAACCGTGCGAGGCCGGGGCAGGTCGCTAGTACAATAATATACTAAATAATAAAATAAATAATCTTTGCTATATGCCTTGTGATTTAGACATTTATTTTTATAAAGCAACATTTATCCCAACATTTTTATTAATAGTTTGATCCCGTATCCTATGTTACCAGGTTTCCTGAACCCTCGCTCGGACGAGTTCCCGCGTTCCCCAGCTAACTACGGGCTGATGGACCAAATCGCGGCCCTGCATTGGATAAAGGAGAACGTTGGTGTGTTCGGAGGTGATCCGACGAACGTGACTCTGATGGGTCACGGCACCGGCGCTGCGTGTGTGCACTTCTTGCTTACCTCCCTCGCGGTGCCAGAAGGTTAGTGTAATTTAATCTGAGAAAAGACCAAAGATTTGATGAAAATATACTCCCTTTACTATTTAGTCTTTATGCTTGAAAGACAGATACCACGATTATATAATGAAGTTACTAAAAATTCTGTGACAAAGATGTCTACGATACTTAAAATAGTTGTATGTAAAGCTATAGATTTCCCAATAAAGAAAATAATATGAGCTGATTTTACCTAAAAAATAAGCTGAAAAATCTGACACGGAATCAAATCCAGGAACATTACTTTCAGATTGGTTCTATCATCCACAGGACTACTAATGCTATCTACTCGTATTTATTTAACATCGAAATGTATCCGACGGTGCCTATTCAGCGGTACCTTTATTTGGTTATAGAATGCGAGCTAGCCTTTCATAGTGTTTCTCTACAAACGATCCTATGTAAACAAGATCCCAACGGCTCTTTGCTTGTATACTTTATTCACTGACGCAAATGCTTACTTAGTACAGGTAACTTGACTACGTTTACAATTATATTTATTAGTTTTGTCTGTTTATAATTTAACTACAAATTTTCAAATAAGGGAGCTGAATTATAGAGACAAATACATTCACTTAAAGTAATTTGAAAAAAAACTATTCCATGGCAATCAATTTTCTACTACATTATGTTATGCCAAACCAGACATGGTGTCACATTTTTTTTAATAAATAATATATTATAATAAAATCTTCCCGCAAAAGCTTTTGCGGTCGCTAGTGATTTTATAATTCTTTCTTTAATGACCAAAGCGCTTAGTTCGAAGTTGGAAAGATTCCAACTTACTGTTAACTGTGAAAAATGATTATAAAGAGATGACTCTGAAAGATCGCTTCAAGTCACATCTTTTAATTTAACGATAATGATGTGATTATAAGATTAACCACCACGCTTAGATATTTGATGACCGCTAAGGGAGCAACTTAGTATTGATTTAATATAAAATATAAACCCTAAAAGTCTATTTAAGTAATTTATTCAACTGTAACATCAAGAATTAATTAGCAATTCTCTTTAAGCTAATAATTAAAAAATATTTTACAGCGTATAATCTGAATATCTCTCTAGATTTCGATATTATTTATTTTATTAACTTCTCAAAGTGCACTAACAAGGAAAGTGTACTAAAACAAATACTAACTTTATTATATTTATAAAGAAAAGTAATAAAAATTCTTTACGATACATAAAAGGGGAAATCTTCACCGTGATCCGTGACCCAGTGTCGGCTGAATATTTTATTCAGTCGCTTGGAGACGGAATGCATCGCGCATTTTATTCTGAAGAAGAAAATGATTTACTTACAATATAGCCGCTTGCTTCCTGAAAGTAATACTAAGAGAAAGAAAGAAACCAATCAGAGTCTTTTACCCTGCCCTAAGCAACGACCTAAGTAACCTTGAAATAATTTTGAGTACAGCGTAACTGATACGACAGATGGAATAGCAGGGTAAAGATACGAATTTGAAAGATTATACAGTAACAAGTTAGTCATAGAAAACACTAGTTTGTTGCAAATATTGAGAGAATCAAAAGTAACTATCGTTTTAAAAGTTAACAAAAGTAAATCCACAAAGCTATACATATATTAGACTATTGGAGCTAACGTTGATTTATGATTCAAACAAAACTGTATGAATGCGTTTCCCGCTCCACTTCCACTCCCCATTTGAATATTTCGTGAATAAATAATGCGTATTGTTTGTACGATATTCGAAAATACTTCGATGATAAATTATAACATTTCTTTTAGCGACATAATACTTAATATTAATATAAAAGTATGGTGATGGCATGATAAAATATTCAAGAACAGAGAAGAACTAATACATACAACTAATTCTATTATTGTTCACAGGTCTGCTATTCCACAGAGCAATTCTAATGTCAGGTTCCGGTCTAAGTCCCTGGTCCCTGGTCGCCGATCCTCATAAATATGCTACAATAGTCGCGAGACACGCCAATTGTTCTCCCGGTAAGGTGCAGGAATAACCAGATCGCTACATAAATAACTAGTAGGTCTAGTGTACGTACTAGTCTCATCGTCGACATAGTATAGTAGTTGACGCGTGGAAAATTGTAAGACACTCCTTGTCAACACCACGTTCTAGGATCAGGGAGTTACCCGAAGTATATTCGCTACGAAGCTATTCTATAGCGAAGGTCAAAAATGTATGAAACTGACAACGACGTTCGATATTTCCCACGTGACACGTTGTCAGTTTTATACATTTTTGCCGATTCCGTCAGCGATATCGCTAAGCGAAAAGTACTTTGGTAACCCTCCTGGCCAAAAAAGATATGTTCTAAATTCTAATAGAAGATTCATTTGTTTCTTGCCAATGTGTCGCAAATTAGGTCATATTCTGAGTACTTACTTGTACATGAACATCAGGAGTGGACGAAGAGTTATATGAAATATTGCCGTGCGTTGTTCTCCGTAATCACAATCTTGTAATGCAATTTCTGTGAGAATTGAATAAGTAATATTTACTTTAATTCAGATCTGACGCCACCTGCTATGCTGCGATGCTTACGCGAGCGGTCGCTCGAAGCCCTGCTGTCAGCTCCTGTGCGCGCTCCAGATTTCTCTTACGCGTTTGGTCCCAGCGTTGATGGGGTTGTCATTGGTAAGAATTGAGTCAACGGCATCATAAAACACAAAGCGCAATTAAACTCTTCTTGAATTTTTACTTTGCTAATATTAAACACCTTTATTTGCTTCTCCTAATTTTAAATTCTTAATTTTGAAGTAAATATTTTCAAACAAACTTTTTCTATAATGTTAATTCTGGCGAGGAACGAAAAAACTTTGGAGGAAGCTGTTAAAATGTAAAAAGGAAGCTCAAATCAACAATGATTTTAGTATTCTTGTAATGTGGCGGATTTCCAATACCAACTTTTTCATAACTCGAGTGTTGACAAACGGAGCGCGTTCTCGATGTTATTAAATTTTCTTAGAAACTTTTCTCATTTTATTTGCTTGAGCTTCCACGTTTTCATCTCGTCTTCTTTTCCATAACATTTTTCTTTTTGCAAACTTTATTTTTGGAGTTCTTAAACAAATTGTTTTCTTTTGTCAACGCATTAATTTTATTACGGAAACATTCTTGTGATCCTACATACTTACGATAATTTTTCAAAAGAAATTACAAACTTTTTGACAAAATTAAAGTTATAAGTACGTTTAAGACAGTTCGCAAAAGAAATATTACCATCTCTTTCTTTGACAAAAATGAGACAATTCAAATAACAATTACCGTAACTTGCAAACGTTTAGAATAACGTTTTATTTGTCAGACACAGGTGACCTTCTCATGAACCCTGAGAATGCTTACGACTGGAGTGGACAGAGCCTGCATACCGGCGGCAAGCAGACCGCGGTCAACATCATCAACGCTGTGCTCATGCGCAAGAGCGCGATCGCTCAACTCACCAAGTCAGTAAGACATTAGCCATTACACTAGTAGTACCTGAAAGCGAAAAGCTAATAGCATATTACTTTAGGATACTGACATCAAGATGGATACAAATTCTGACAATTGCCTGTGAACCATATTATCGAGATTCAAGCACTGATGTTGAAAAAACTAGTGAATCTGATATAAATCAAACAATGTAATTATATATGTGACATTCTACTCCATTATTTCTAAGGTATGACTTGATGCTTGGAGTGACGAAAGCAGAAGCTTACTTCGCATTTAGCGGAGATGACGTGCAGTACGGCATTGAGGCGGACAGGCGCTCTAAAATCCTGAAGTCGTTCGTCAGGAATACTTACAGCTATCACCTATCAGAAATCCTAGCGACGATTATCAACGAATATACTGATTGGGAGAAACCGGTGCAACATCCCATTAATATAAGGTAACAAGAGGAAGTTAGTTTTGTTTCGAAACATAGTTTTGAGTGTTTCGAAATATACTGTAACTAACCAGATGGTTTTCTTACCAGAGACGAGACTCTAGAAGCTTTGAGCGATGCTCAGGTGGTGGCTCCGATAGTGCTGACGGCGGACACACACTCGGCGCTGCGACGTAACTCCTACCTCTACGTCTTCGACTACCAGACTAAGTACGGCGACTATCCGCAGGTGTGTGTATGAAGTGTATCATTATAGAAAGAATATAGACAAAGGTATTTAATTAAAATGAAATTTGGGAATTTTCAAAAAATTGGATTAGGATTCTTATATTTTTAGCGGTTTTTCTTTGTGTTACATTGCTTGTGAAATCTGAACTTCGACTTAAGCGTTCTCTTTATCTTCGTAGCAAGATTATCCTAGTAGCGTATTACCTAACTGAGCGTCTTTTCTATTTGGGCATTACGACAGTGCTTGTGTAAAGTTGCTAGTAAAGAACTTTTAATAACTTCTCACATCATATTCACAAGAGACATTAACTGGAGACGAACTTTTTGTTAAGAATAAAGTATAAAAGTCTTGTTTGAGGTCTGCTAGGATGGCAAAGTGAAAACTAGTATTAATAAAGACTGTGAGCTCTTGAGTTACCTCGTTTGCGGAGACGGATATTCAACTAACAACAAGATAGTGAGCCAATTACTTGGTCAGGTACCTACCGAAAGGCTTTGATTTGCTAACGGAACCTTTTTATTTAGAGCACCGACAAACTCATTTTATTAAGTATCAAGTTTTCAAGGTCACTCTTGTTTTCATCGTACCAAATCAGGTAGTTATTATAAATATGTTATTAAATAGCGCCAAGGCTGTATACATGGTGAAGAGCTGCCATACATCTTCGGCGCACCACTGGTCGGCGGGTTATCGCATTTCCCACGGAACTACACAAAGGCTGAGGTAGCACTCTCCGAATCAGTTATGCTGTATTGGGGAAATTTTGCAAAGACTGGGTAAGTTTAGAGTACGATTTGAACTTTCTACATCAGTTTCCGTTTGTGTGTACTAATTTTAGAAAGGACTTTACTTTCTGAATATAGATATTTTATTTCTAGCAACCCAAATGAGGCTCAAGAAAGTGATCCAATTAGAGCAGGGCGGCAAGAACGAGTTCGTATGAAGAATATGGAGTGGACTGCTTACGAAGCAGTTCATAAGAAGTATTTAAATATTGACATAAAATCAAAATTAAAGAATCATTACAGAGCACACAGGTAATTAAATGTAATTTAAAAAATACTTTAAGATCAAGGAAGTTATAATAAGCAAGTTTGTCTGTTCTCAGGCTTTCTTTCTGGTTAAACCTTGTACCGGATTTGCATCGTCCCGGAGGAGAAGATGTTCCCTCTTCACATCATCAACTAGAACACGAAGATACCTCCTTACAACCCACTATCAAAACATTCACACCACCGTTCAAGAAGATTACTGATTTGATTCTGTCAGAAACAGGAGTTGCTACGAAAATACCAGTGCTAGCAGTACTCAACGTTACTTCGCCATTGAATTTCAATATTGGTGGATTAAACCCACCAACACAAAGTCCGGACGTTCACAAATCGGACGCAACTACCTCGCCTCCTGAAGATGGCTTCGCGGCTTATTCTACTGCTTTGAGCGTTACCATTGCAATCGGTTGTTCGCTACTTATTTTGAATGTTTTAATATTCGCCGGCGTGTACTATCAGCGGGACAAAACCCGAATGAACGGTCAAGACGGTAACATCAATGGGTCTCACCTAAAGAAACGTGTTGAAAATGGTCAGATGCCTAACAATATTTGTGGTGACCTAGAAGGAACATTGACCTATCAGACGAGCCTCAAGAATGATCCAGCAACTATCCTTAGTCATCACCACACGCATTCGCATCACCAACTGCCACCGCCAGAGTTTGCGGATTTGCCGAGCAACAATGTTGCTAGCATGGCAACATTGCCGCGGGCACCACCTCCGCCAAAATTAGGCAAGAGTAATATAAATACATTAGCTAGCGGGCAGCTGCAAGAAAACCAGCCCCTGCTGTCAGCGCATCAAATACAGATGATCAACACGAGTACGCTGACGAAGAAGAATACGCAGTTGAACGCCAAGTCGAACGTGACAATGGAGGAGCTGCGTGTGTGACGTCAGCGCGCCTGACTGCAACGCGCCGGCAGTTGCAGTGACGTGGTGCACCACGACGAGATCGTGTGACTTCAGCCGGACCTTCTCGAGAACCTCACGGACTATATTTAGTGTCACGTTCTCGGCTATAGAAGGTTAAAAACACTGTGTTGTGATGTGAAAACATTTTTAAAATGTTTATAGTATAGTAAAGAAAGGTCGAAATAGACGATATGACTTACTTTTATAGTGTTACGTATTTTTGACTTTAAAAATAACGTTAGCAGAAAAATGATTTAGTGAAGTGTTGTGTGGAAACATTGTGACTTGTATAACCATATCTAAACAAATGGATAATAGGAGTGTCGGTGTCTTTAT
Organism: Papilio dardanus tibullus; assembly: GCA_013186455.1. NCBI lineage: Eukaryota > Metazoa > Arthropoda > Insecta > Lepidoptera > Papilionidae > Papilio > Papilio dardanus. Next base: position 43,010 of record QDHC01003678.1, read on the forward strand.
ATCGGACGTAATATGTTATTGTGTAAATGTCTGTAAATAAAATTATTATAAATGGTTAAAATTAAATGTATGTACATACTTGAGTGAACTGTTCAGCCGCATATCCCTCCTACTCACCGTAATTGTACTCTCGAGTTAGAACTTAGTGTTTAATTAACACGTAATTGGTATTCTCTCTATTTCCTATTAAATTATAATGTAAAGCTCAATAATACGATTTTCAATTAAGTAATATTTATTATAGGGTAATGTCAAAGGTTACGGAAATGTATGAGAAGAGAACATTGTTTTCTGTGTTTATTTTCTGTATTTTCTAGAAAATAGAGAGAAATATTTTACTGAAAAAGGTATTAAAGCAGAATGAATTTAATGAAAACACCAAATGTTTTTTCTTGATATAGCATAAAGCAATAATTTTTTTTTTATTATAATCTTTTAATTTTTGAAATTCGAACGAGCTTCAGTTTCACTGTGATTGTTTTCAATTTCAAGTCTCAATTTCGTGAAAATATAACAATTTATTTGCTATTTGTTTCCTTCAGTTTAAACATTTTTTTTTAATTTCATCCAAGTCCTTGATCAAAGTCTTTATTATTTTTGTTTACAAAATGATAATAAAAATCTTCCAGCGGAACTAAAGCTTACCGTGTGCACTATATTGTAATTTTATTTTTAACATAGACGGACCAATAGTTTTTGTATATATGTAAATAATTTTAGTAAACAATTTAGCGGATTGGAACGAATATAACCAAAATCATTAAAAATGAATACAAAAGTTTAAAATCAGGTAAATCAAATTATTTTTTGTTAAAACTATCACAATTAAAAATGTACTTTATAACACTAAAATATTTGTATACGGAGAAATTACTGTTTATTGTCGTAATTATAGCAATAACTATAATGCCGTACACACACTTGCGTCTTACATCGCACAGCGATAAAGAGCAGATGGGTGACTGGCATAAAATACAGATTATTCCGGTATAATTTGTAGCTTCAAATGCACATTTTATTAATTTTATCAAAGTAAACAAATCTACGTGTAATCATAGATAACAACCAGATCTGGTCTGAATAAAATACTTTCTTCAATTACCTAATGAGAGGCGGACTAAACGATTTTAATAAAATATTACAAACGAAGGAAAGCAGTTTTATTTTTATACATTTTTACAAATACTTTTATTGTTTTGTGACTTTATCTTCTTGATATTTAAAGGACAAATCACTTGGAAGAAAGGTTCTTTTTGTTGCTGGCTTAAATATGTATGTTAAATGACCACTAGTTACTATTCGAAAATATAAATTGAACAGGGGCTTTACCCAAAGTATCTTTCGATTGGTGATATCGCTGATGGAATCGACAAAAATGTATGAAACTGAACATAACATTCGATGAGTCATGTGCTTGTCACGTGTGAGATATCGAACGTCACTGTCATTTCCGTACATTTTTCATGTTCGCTATCGAATCGCTTTGTAGCGTATGAACTTACTTTGGGTAATCCCCGAGAAACTGTATATTCAAGTTATTATTGTAAGGTATATTCAAGGGATGGAAATGTATGTGCCACTTTAAATCGATAAAACACATTGCCTTTACTTTATGGTGTCCTGGTATTTTGTTAACTCATTGATATAATGGTCTACACAAAAAAATCAGCACAGAGACAAATATGCTTAAATTACAGCTTAACTTTAGTAGGCGTATGTTATTCTATAAATACACGTAACATTTGTTTCCACAAAATAACAATGTTTTTAGAATAACAAATACTCAACAAGAGCAGGTAATTATTGACCCGTGAGAACATAATTCCGTTAATACGAAGCAGGTGTGTGATATTGACTTACACGTGCCTTACATTTGCCCTTTCGTAAGTCAAATGTGTTAATCTCCGTACATTGTTCTATTTTGTTTTGTATTTACTTCATAACCTTTAGTTTCCATTGCCTAAAGATATACAAAAATGTATTGATATCTTTTGTTTTTCTTAATAGAATGAAAAGGATGGCTATGTATTCCTTATTTAGTAGTCATCAGACAAAACACGTAATTGCGTTAATTTCATGCCTGTCTTATGTAGTCCTGGTATCACACTTGGCGACCCATTCGTACCGTCCAGAAGATGTTATTGCGGGCTCAAAAGGACAGAACAGAAGACTAGGAAGTCCTAAATCTTAAGGAGTTGGTGTTAATTCTAATAATAAAATAGTATTAATCGCTATTCTCTTACAGAATGACCTTTCTATAATGAATGGTCCGGCCTCGTAACAACATAGCATGACATCATTAATTTCCCTCAGACCGTGGTTTGATTGAAATAATCTAGCGATTAATTTGATTGTTTAATTTTCTCATAAAAATACTTGAAACTCTAAAATAAGCAAATTATTGCAAATAAAAATAACGCACATAGATTTCATGGGTAAAATAATTCTGTTGGGCTACCTAAAGCGCTTTTCGATTGGCGATATCGCTGATGGAATCGAGGAAAATGTACGAAACTGACATTGACTTTACATAAGTCATGTGCTTGTCACGTGTGAGATATCGAATGTCATTGACAGTTCCATACATTTTTGGCGTTCGCTATAGAATCGGTTGTACCTTTGGTAGCCCCCCAGAATATAATAGTATTATTTTATTTATATTTTTAATGGTTCATAACACTCTGGCGCTTTTAGTTTGCGCCAAAGGCGAAGGGCCCTTGCTATAAATTACATCGTCTGGGATACTTGTAATACATCTGCTTGAAGAATTTGAAACACGTAAAGTTTAATAAGTTGCATAGTTGTTTAGCAACATTTATTACTTAGTTTAAAATTTATTATCCCGCTATTTACGATGCTAAATATTTAAATCTCAGTATAATAATAAAGGTCCTTCGTCTTGTTTAGTTCAGAAGCAAAAAGGTTGAAGGGACTTTTAAAAAATCACTCCAAATTACATTCCTAAAGAGACTTGCTTTAAAGTAATGGAAAGAAAGAAAATAGTCAAATATAAGTAAAAATCCATAAAACAAGCGTAATTAACAGTACCTTTGCAAATAAGTACTTCTTTAAAAAGGTAATATAAGCATTTTGAATATAAAATATTAATTAGCAGAATCCGAGCTTTGATATTTCCGGAGGGTGTTTAATTTCGACTTCGATACAAATAAGAAATATTAACTTGACACAAATTTTGCTAACGACTTATCTCTGCTTATAACATTTTTATTTTTTTATATAGGCCAAATTTTGAGCATTTTACGTAGATACTAAAATATGTCTAATTATTGATGCTTGATAGATGTAGTACCAGTTTTTTTAGTGGTTTTTAGTTCGTCATATAGGATGATGATTTGAATTTCGCGGTTTTGTAAAGTAGGTAAATAACCGACTATTATTATTCTCCACACAAGCGGGTAGATCGAAATAACCCATAAGTACGGATGGGCGCGGGGAGTGAGGTCATCGGTTACCAGTCGCATCTTGAACGTCTTCGCGGTAACTCCCAATCAGCGTACAGTGTCTCTAGAGGTTTTCGGTTCGCACCTACGAGAAACGGTGCATCAGGGCAGCATTGCTGGCGCCCATTGACTATCGGACTGTGTCTTATTGACAGAATTACCATCCACCTGCAGGCGGTGAACGGGCCATTACGCTGATAAGTGTAACTTTATACTTCAATATTACGCCTTGGTCCATGCGTAGTGTCAGGGTTTGTTATTCCACATGACCCGAACCTGTATTTGTACGGCATAAGTTTCAAGCAGTGTGTTTTTAAAGGAAAAATGTATACTAAAGAGAAAAGTTTTGGATAGACATTGCCATTCTTTCGTTAATTAATATTTTACATTATTATTTTGAACAAATGATTAAAAATTAGAGCGGAAAACATGATGTTTAAATTCGAACTACCAAACCTCGCTGTTATTGAATTTATCCCCGTATTTTGGCTTCAAAAACAATGTAAAACAATTCAATAAATCACAAAAACATTCGAAACGAAACAAATGATACTCGGCTATTGAAAGAGATATTTTTTTGGCAAGCTGTTACGATTTTTTGAAAACAATAGAACAAAGAAGGCATCAAGAGAATTGGAAGTCGTGTCCGTTACTTTGGTTTACATTGTAACTGAAATTACGTTCTTTTAGACTTTTATATTGTTAATTATGTTACAAGGCACATTACAGTACACACTTAGGGTCATTTAACGTATGCTTAAATAGACCCTTAATGCATATTTCAAGATTGAAAGTTAAATGAAGTGATCAGCTGTGAATTTGAACACGATAATTTGCACTATTACCTTGTAAAGAGAAGTGAAGGTCGGCGGTGAAATCAAATAATATGTAATCCTTAGGACATTGACAAGGGTGCTTCCTACAATTATTTTTTGATTAACCATAAGCTTCTGTTAAGTTACATCAAGCTTTCATTTGTTTCAATATGCATTAAGTATAGTTTTGTATTGCTGGTTTCCTTGTATTGGCACATATTGCCTCCGTTTATTTTAAGATAAACTGTTAAAGATATGTGCAAAACTCCAGTACAAAAAAGAAAATCTATGTAGATAATACTTAGCAGTATTTTTATGCAAGATTGTAGTATAATAAAATTATATCTACTATATTACATACAAATTTGAAAAATCGTTTTATTTCTCTTCAAAATATAATTAATATTATTGAAAAGATCCTAAAATACTTTCAACACTTTGCGCAAATAAAAAAGAAACGAATAACCTTTAAACGACCTTTTCCTCAATAGTCAATACAGATAATATCTTTCAAATAATAGACTTATTTCTTTCAACGTCGTTCTTTGAAGTATTATTTATTTCTGTAACTGGTAACTATCACGGAATACGCGCGTTTAATTTACTTTTATTGCTTTCCGAGGGCGAAAGTTTGGAAAACATATTATATTTTATTACATTTATATCAGCTCGTTTTAATTATGTTATTGGATAGCATATTACATATATATTTTGTAAACATAGAGATTTAACAGAAGTCTAGGAATTTTCTTAGAATTTACAAGAGAACATTAAATGTTGTATAGATACGAAGTGATTCTAATTATATAGCGAAGGTCAAAAATGTATGGAACTGACAAAGACGTTCGATATTTCACACGAGACAATCAATTGACTTATCGAATGTAAATGTCAGTTTCATACATCTTTGTCGGATCCATCAGCGATATCGCCAATCGAAAAGTATTTCGGGTTGCCCACTGTTTTCACAATCTTATTAGGTAAAAGATTTTTCTTACTAAAAACCCTAATGGTACAAAGCTCTAAAATGAGTTTATATTTTTAAACAATAGTCATCAGTCTGTCTGCCCTTTGCATTTGTGCCTATCGCTGGTAATCGTCCATTGGTTCATTCGTTCGTGACATAAAATTTTATTGTAATTTACTTTGCTCAATGTATTGTTAACAATGTTTAATAATATACAAAAAATGCAGCGACATCTGATTGGTTGTTCGGTTGTTCCATTGTCTTAAGATTTTTTTGGCAAAATTAAAACAAAAGGAAATGGTATTTAATATTTTATTAGCTAGATAAATAAATTCTCGAATTTAATATGACACATAATTGCTAGCCAATTTTACTGTATTTATAATTTGGTTTGTTTTTGAGTTAATATTTTAAAATAAGATCACGAACAATCCTCTCGAATTGTACCTATTTTAGCTAACAAATGTTCGACATAATACTTACGCTGGCAATAATAATTCTATGTAACCAAAAGCGTTCCCCAAAGCGTAGTATCAGCAATTACGTACAAGATTAACATCACTGTCAACTCTCACGTTTATAAAACACATTCTAAATTCCATCACATCCGTCTCTGAGAGCTCGTGAGATTCAGCGAAGTGGCGAACGTTGGAATTTCCTTATTTCTCCTCTAAGGCAGTATGATATATGTTTGCATTACTGGGAAACAATAGACGAAGGAAAATGTACTGAAAGCATTTCACATTTGTTTGAAATTAAGTGATTTTTTTTGATATTTATTCATTTCTAAATATGAATACTGTCGAAAACGAAATTGACACAGAAATAAAGTTTTTTTAATTCAAAAAACGAGTATACTAAGTAGGTACTGTAATTGATTGTGGAAAAAACACAGTGTGGTTGCGAAACAATCACACAAAACACACTATCTCACATAACCCATGAGACAACTATATGTCTATGTACAAACTCAAACGTAGACAACATGTTTCTGTAGATGTTGCGGAAATGAAAACGGACATGTTAAGCTAAAACTTAGCCCTTAGTTATCCGAGCAAACGTCACAATGAGTTACGACTCGCCTCACGATGTAGTCGTACGTTAATTATTTACTACCACAAGGAATTTGAAGATTGTCGTAATTTATTGTCAGGGAAACTTCAAGACGGTAACGATATGGGGAGATAATGCGGTGCGTTTATGTTTAGTCAAAAAACGAGCAACGAGCTACGAAAATTGAGCTACGGACGGTGAGTTTTGTGATATGAGCTACACGTGAAATATCGATGCGGAACGTGTTCCTAGCTACCGGGGACCAGTTACCATTAACTAATTATCAATTTTGCATTAAGTCAAAAATAGAGCTACGGGCTACGAAGATTGAGCTACGAGCGGCAAGTTTTGTGATATGAGCTACAAGTGAAATGTAGATGTGGAACGACTTACTAGCTAGGAAGTATATTTTTCAAAGGTATGCTGTTTTCCAGTTAATAATACCTATGCAATTTAGCTAAAGTTTTCTTGACCCTATTGTGTCTTTAAATTACACATGTAAATATAAATCTCATATTTCGTACGTATATTACGAATTTTAATAAAAGCATGTATCAATTCCCACGTAACCCACTTTTCATAAATTTTCCGATAATTTCCTGGGGCGCGATACGTTCCTAAAAATATCTGAGAAGGTCGGCTCTAAATTGTGGCCCTTCATAAATCACAATGGCAGGGTTATTAAAAATAATTCCATAAGCGAGTAGGGCGTTAACACATTAATATGGTAATGTCATATGCATCAATCTGCGGGAGCTCTGGTAATGTATATTAGAAACAAAATTGTTATGGAATATTCTTAAAAAGTTGCAAGTAATTAAGCAATGATTGTATTGAAACTAGACTATTGTCTGTAAAAATCTTTATATTTATCTTTTTATATATATTATAATGTGGCAAACGAGCAAGCGGCCACCCAGGCTCGCTGAAATAGCGAAGTAACCGCTGCCCATAGAAATAAGCAATTATCTATGCGTTGTCTACCCTTAATCTTCAAAGAAGGAGACGCACAGCAAGCGGATCTGTTCTATTTTATTCTTAAAAGAGTGGGATGAAAAGTAGATTTCATTGGGAAGGGAAGATATCCCTTTTCTGCATAACATATCTCATAACCACTGAAGATCTGCAACCTTTTAAGTTAAAACAAAAGTCCGTGAACTTTACTTCGCTTTTTTACTTGACTACTTGCTGGCTTCATCGTGTAGTTAATAGAGAAAGTGGTCCTATAAAATTAATGTAGTTAAAACGTTGTCAAGCCTTATAAGGTTAGTGAGATATAGCCAAACAATTGAATATCCGGTCGGTGTAGAGATGGTAATGAAGTTTTATAGGTGCACATGGCCATAAATCGATTTGCGATCCGACTTTATAGAGGTTACCTTACTCTATATATTTAACAGTGAATTTCCACTGCCGAAACAAATATTGAAACAAATTGTACTTATTCTCTCTTTTCTTATTTATGTTATTTTGTATTTTGATTGTCGAAACCAGTTTACATTTAATCGTAAGAAGAATATATTCTTATTTTGCGTAAAAAAGGAAGATTTAAAATTACATACGTTAATCTATTTTTAACGTCAAAAATGTATAGAAATGACACTGACGTTCCATATCTTACATTTGACAAGCTTAAACTTATCGAATGTCAATGTCAGTTGCATACATTATAGTCGATTCCATCTGCGATATCGCCAATCGAAAAGCACTTTGGTTAGCAACCCTTAATAACAATGCCTATTAAACATATTAATCTGAAAATAATAATTGGTATTTGTTGGATAATAATTTGGTATTATTCGTATTTGGTATGTGCGCAAATAGTGCCCATATGCGAACTTTATTGTGCCAATATAGTAACATAAACATACCTCTTATTGTAATCCAATGTTCGTATGAGATAATATTGAGAATAAGCTCTGCAAGTTACAAGCTAGAATATACTTTATTGCGTACGTGTAAGACACATTATTGCGTGGCTGTGTTTCATTGTATTTGCTACGTCACGTAGCGATTAACTTATAAGTTATTCTTAATTCTAATTTGCTTGCGGATAAAATATTTTGGTTGAATAATATTTTTCTTTATCGTCTTGCTCTTCCTGGTAAAGGGAAATGAATTTGCCTCTTTGTTTTCTGCGAGATTATAACGAGGACTATTTTTCTATTTCAATTGTAACTTTGTTTTATTTAAATGATATGCGAATGTTAGAAGACGATACTGATAATGTGTTTAATGCTCTTAAAATCGTCCCTTTAAATATATTATTTATGATTTGTTGGTGCTTTCAAATAAGCAAATACATTACCGCTTGATGAGAGGTAGTATGAGAAAAAGTCCTCTAACACTTATAACTGTTTACGGCGGAAACTTCAACGCGGTATCATTTATATCAGTAATTTCGTAGCGTTTTCCTAAATGTGTTGCTTTCACCTGAATGTTTGTAATGACAGCGACCTTCCGTGTAATTTTGTGAACGTAGTGTTTCCGTCAGTTTTCCCTTTAACCTTTTTCCTTATAAGTGACATGTCCGTCATGCTGAGTGTTTCACTTTTGCGATAGAAAAAAACATCATTTTAACGGACAATGGAATTTATAATTATAACTAACAATCTAACTTACGAATTGCATCTGAAAGTTACTATTCTAAACTTAATAAGAATATTTTTTTATAATACAAAGTGGCAAACGAGCTAGTGGTTACCAGGATTTCCTGAAAAATCCGAAGCGACCTCTGCAATCTACGGAGGAGGAGAAGCAAAGCAAGAGGATAAAACTTCTTCCTATGCGTCCTCTCCCCCGCCAATCCACTTCCCCTTCCCATCATTTCCTTATAAGAAAATGAGAGGAAGAGAAAGTGGACTAAATTTAGGCCTCCCGTACCACACTCGTCGGACGAAACACGGAATAGCTTCCATTTGACGCCTGTCTTCTGTGAGATATTTTACCGGGCGAGCCAGACAATTCGTGTGAAGATATTAAAGCGGGCTCTACCACTGTTAAATATCTAAAATCTAGAAATTTTATCAATATTAAAAGCAATACTGTTTAACTACAATATTTAGTTATGACGTCTTTCTTTCCATACAATGTCTGAA
>QDHC01003678.1:52755-66102 GCA_013186455.1 Papilio dardanus tibullus
AACATATTAACAATAAAAATTTAATATTATAAAAATACCCGAGAAATACTTTTATTAAGACATATTCGTATCTTTCGGCATTGGTTTCAAAGTCGGTGGCTCAGGGTTTAGCTCTTGACTTATAATCTGCAGGTCCCGAGTTGGAATCCCATGTACCAATGTGTTTTTCGATTATCGAATTTCATATGTACATATTTACCCGACGCTCTTATAGAAGGAAAACATCGTGATGCAACCTGCACATATCGGGGAAGAAATTCAAAGATATGTGTGAAGTCGACCAACCCGCACTGGGCCAGCGTGGTCGACTATTGCCTAGTCACCTCTTAGGGTAGGCTCCGCGCCTCGGTGGGGACGTATAGTGTGCTGGTGATGATGATGATATTCATATCTTCGTTATTTTTTTAAAGAGAATGATAGAGATATTATTATTACACAATTATTAGAAGGAAACACTACCTAAAGTTAACAAGATATAAAGGAAAATTTATTCATTGCGAAGTGCACTCGTGCAATGGTCCCAAACAGGTAAATTGCACTTTTGAAATGAATCATACCCGATGTGTATATTGTTACATAAATATTCATAAAACTGAATAAAAGTTCTTTAGTGTTAACGAAATTGCGTAAAAGTTGCACTTTGAAGTATCGTTGGAGATTGTGTTACTACAATTTTTGTTTTTCAAATTGGTTTTTCTTTTGCTTTCGGTTCGTATTCCTCTGTCATTGGACGACTAGACCAGATTAAAAAAAACAAATGGGCTTATTTCACTGTTTAAACTTCCGTGCGACATTATTATTAGTACATAAAAACAGGCTCGAAACTAGTCGGTACCGTTCCTGGATCTTAATAACGTGAGTGCAGTTGTTTTATTTACTAATAGGGTTATTCTTTATAAAAATCCGGATGTTGATTGTCGATTGACAACTTTATTTATCTGGCTATGTTTATAATCTAATATGGCTCTAGAACGTCTAAAATATCTTATGAAATATAAAAATTAAATAGATAATGGCTAAATCTGAACAATGTAAGTCAGAGCGCGATACTAATATTGGAACAAAGGAGAGCGAACCCATATCAGGGTGAATTGATGAAGCTGGGAGCCTCTGTATGGGATATAAAACACATTAATTTCCCTTTATTTTATACGCTCATTTTCACACGCTTTCTTTTTATAATACAATATTTCCTTTAATCACATATTTATATGTTAACAATAGCGACCCGCCTCGGCTTCACACGGGTGCAAATCGGTATAATGCTGATACTAAATACTGCAGCGTTTGCAATGTAACCGCTAAAAATGTGTTAATTGACGACATCATATTAAAAACCTCTGAATTATCAGTGTCACTCTACTATATTGTGAATGTATTTTATATTAAAACCTTCCTTATGAATCATTCTATCTATTAAAACCGCATCAAAATCCGTTGCGTAGTTTTAAAGATTCAAGCATATATAGGGACAAACATTAAAAAGCGTTATTGTTTTATACTATGTAAGTATAAGGATGAGACTTACTTATTTGCAGAGTATAAAAAAATCATAGATTTAAGTTTAAAAAAGATAGAGAGAGGAAAAAGAAAGTATGAATGGATAGTGTGAAAGAAGATATGCCGAAAAAAGAGGTAAACTCAGAAATGACGGCAGGATGGATGATAGAGAAGTATGGAGGAGTACATACTGTGTCGACCCTTCCTATGAAGGGCAGGATGATGGTGATAAAGATTTAAGTTAAACTCAGTAGACAGTTACGGATTTATATTTCTATATTGAACTCGGCGTATTCATGCTGATTCTGTCCGTCTTTCTTTCTAAATATGAACTAGCAATGCAAGTAAAAATATTTATTAATTACCATGATGAAGAAAATTAACACAACAGCTACAAAATTATATAAAATTTTAATTCAGAGTTCACGTTCATTGTGCCGGAGAATTACATTATGCTTCGTATGAATATTACTTTTTACTCGGGCCGGTGGGTTCGCAACGAGCGCCCAATGACTTTCTTCAAGTATTAAAATTACTGGAATAGCACTGCAAACAAGGCAACTTGAATTTTCTTCAAGAACAGGCTTTACATTTTGCAATTTTATGTAATCTTTATAAAGTTTTCATCTTTACAGTTTATTTATATGACTTGCTAGTCAAGAAAGACGAAAATTGTGAAGAAAATCAACGATTCGATAAATATGGCTATATTTAATGAATAAAAAAACCTATGTCATTCTCTTTCTCATTCGATAACGCGAAAACTAAGAAAGAATCAAAAATGTTACTTAAATAATATAAAAAAAATCTATACAACTTTGTACCTACATTATTGAGGCCATACTCAATCCTTGCCTGACATGTAACACGGCTGCTGGATCTACATATTGTGTACCGACATTGTCCCTGCTCTATGTAATACCGGGATAAACAAGTTAGAGTGTTAATTGACCGCTTACATAACGTAGTGACAACTAGGCTTTATACTATGATAAGTTACTTTTACTTTAAAGGACATTCAAGGTGATAAGCTCTCCCTTTTAAATACAAAGAAGAATGGTTGACAGATTGTAGCTTTCTAAAAAACATTCCGAACCTGTAACCAATATTATCTCTATTTCCCACTACTTGTAAATCAGTGAAGGGGTTTCTCTCAGATGAATCTACCTTTTGTGTTTGCAGTTGCTGTTCTTTTCACTCCTTTAGTATCACTTAAATGAATTTTACTGTCAATAAACTTAACTATTAACTAAATAAACTTGTACTCTCTAATTGCTCAATTATAAACATGCTTTCTCGCATCTAGATAGAAGCAAAATTAACATCAAACGAATGTAACTATCGCCCAACAAATTCTAGGTAGTTGTTTGTTGATAGCAAAGTTTTGCCGCACAGGAGTTACTCGAATTCAATTTCAAATTGCTAAAAGCAAGATGGCGAAATCGGTGAGAGAATTTAGATTATTTTAGGAATAAACAAATAAAGATACACAAAGTGAAATATCAAAGACGACCCCAATAACCGAACTCAAGCAATTTGTGATATGATAATTTTTAATTTTTAAACAATTTGGTTTTTGAACCTGTCTTAAGTAGGTAATTTAAATTATCTTAGAAGGAGCCCTATGTCCAGGAGGACTTTTTTATATAGTCTTTATTACGGAAAAAGATTATGTACAAAATTTACATTTACAGTTTATAAACTTAGCACTATGAGTTTTTTTATATTTTATTTTATTTTATTATTTGTCGGAAGGCACGCCGAAGGAGGAGTTCAATTTTTATTAAGTGTATTGTATTTATTGAAAGGATTATGATATTTAATAGTAAATCTAGTGCGAACATACACGACTTTTAATTTACTTAACTCTGTGACGGAGTGGAAACTTTTTCTATTCAACGTTCCATTTTTATTATTCACATTCTAAATTGAGTTGTGGAGCAATGCAATGCCTAGGGGAAGAATAAAAAAGAATAGCATTACGGAATGAGTGCAGTATAATTAAATTTAAACTTTTATGTGCTGAATATTAAACAGGCATGCTGGATGCAGGTAGGATGGGAAAATGTTTATTTTTAATGTTTTCGCAGTAATGGAGTAAGATAGTTTTATGTTGAACGGAATTATTGAATCAGAACCTAAATTAATGCAAACAGACATATATAAGAACACATTGCATTAAAAGAAACAAAAGTCTGCAGTTGACATTTCTAGAAAATATTGAATGTGAAACGGAACCTACGATGGCTAATTAGAACTCATTTCAATTTGATGAAAAATCAACGAATCTCCAGTAATTAATAAATTTTGACGGTACTTCAGGATTTTGTGTTTTTAAGGTCACTTATGAAATATGGTTTTTCAACACTAGTCTTCGATAATTTAATATTATCGCTTATGATTGAATATCTCCGAGATAAATGTTCTAAAACTAAGATATCTGATTTATTCGTGTCCGTACACAAAGTTTGTAAACTTATGAAGTTGAGTTGTCGATGGTACGAGTAGCGCTCTGCAAATCTGTTTGGAGAAACTTTCACGTCTGCGTTAATTGCGTTCGCAAAATCTAACATGGCGGATAATGTTTTTAGACCATACTACAAACCAAGTTTGTGCCACCAACCAAGCGCCAATAACATAATGGTTTGGGAGTGGCGATCTAGCGATCGTGGGTTCGAATCCCGACATTCGATTATTGTCGTGAACCATATCCTAACACAAGCTTTATCAAGCTTACTTGGAATGTACTAATTTTTTTATTAAAAAAAAGTTAAGTTATAGCTTGACCCTTTTTTCTTGTATAAACATACTTAATTGTAATTTAACTTATTTTTTTTCAAAGAGATTAAGTGGCATAACATGGAGTCGGTAGAATACAAGGTCATATAATAAAAGTCTTGGTACCTGGTGACGTGGGAATACAAAATTAAAGTAATAATTCAATTATTCAATGTCGTCTAAACTTTGTGGTATTAAATTAACGAATATAAAATAGCTCGTTCTAAATTTTAGCCGCAAAGCTGATTAAATGAGATTCCACAAACCTGCGTTGAAGACAATTTAGTTTAAATTTAATATTTAAAGTACTTTGAAGAGGTTTTACGTAAATTGAGAAATTGTTTATTTCAATACGCATTCAAAATAACAACTTTTTAAGAATTTGAAAAATGTAACAAAATTAAAGCCAATCAAAATGGATGTATTACATCTATGTATGCTTAAGAAGTCATGTAATTCTTTTGTGTTTTATAAAATATGTCTGAAATACAAAGAAGCGACTTTGCTTCTAACATAGAAAACGGGTCAACGGAAGCGGAATCCCATTAAGGAAAATTCGCTACATCGGAAAATCATATTTCATGCTGATTTCAGATTCAATTTATTTAAGCAAGTGAACGCTCAATCCTTCTGATGTATACGATATTTCAAAATGGCGTCGCACTGTTTTTTGTATCGACGAAGATACGACATTTTTCTTTGATACTTACATAATAATAACTTGAAAAGTGTACTATGGTGTATGCTTTCTCTTCCGATCATTTCCTTATAAGAAAATGATGGGAAGGGGAAGTGGATTGGCGGGGGAGGGGACGTATAGGAAGAGGAATTATCCTCTTGCTTTGCGTCTCCTCCTTTGTAGATCAAGGGTAGGCAACGCATCTGCAATTGCCGATGTCTATGGGCAGGGCTCGCTTCGGATTTTTCAGCGAATCCTGGTGGCCACTGGCTCGTTTGGCACTTTGTATTATAAAAAAAAAATATGATATTTACATTTCCAGTATGGATACTTTGAGATTCGTTTTAGTAAATGGCCGTTTGATATTTTAAGTACAAAAGTGACGTATTGTACGCCCACCGATACCAATATATTATTGAACAGCCAATAATATAATGTACTTTGGAATCAAATTGCATGACACTCTCAAACTATGAAACTCATAACTCATGATTAACATATTAGAATATGATTATGTATTAACTAAGTGCGTAATGAGCTCGGAATTACGTGAATCATTAGCTATGCCGCCTAATGAACTTAATCCGCGTCAAGCCGCATAACTTCATACACAAAGTTACAACACAAAGCTGTACTACTTTAGATCTAAGTTGGTGTTAACAATATCAACTTTCTACATTCAACGAGCTGTAAAAATATACTTAACTCATTCATAGATTCATTATTTAAATATGAAAATAGATTAAAAGATAAAGATTAATGTCAAAGGATCATAAGTCTCCGATTTGTCAGAGTTTACAGGCAACGTTACATTTAGATTAGAACATATTTTGGATACATTTTTCCTGTGGAAAGTCCTGGTAACAATTAAAACAAACTATGTTAAACAACAACACTAAACGAGGCGAAATGTTTAGATAAAATTAACAGTAATTTATTAAGTTAATCAATTGCCATTCTATTAGGAGAAAGGAGAAAAGTTTTGCAGTCAATTCGTATACTACGGTAGATTTATTAGTAAAGTCGACAGCAATAACGCAAGTCTTTCTTAACATTGTTACTTTAATTAAATATACAGAAAAATATGAAAATACAAATAAAATACCATAATCTGTAGAAGTTAAATTGTTAAAACTTTCGTGAGACATTATTATACTTTATTTATTTAAAACGGCTAAAAACTCACGTGTAATTTTCGGTGAACGGTACCGACTAGTTTCGAACTCTTCGGGAGTCCATCATCGAGAGAAAATTACACGTGAGTTTTTAGCCGTTTTAAATAAATAAAGTATAATCTGTAGAAGGTTTAAAATCTAAAAAAGAATAGTACTTACATATATAATACATGTAACTTGCAAAACATGGTATAGTCGAAAGATTTTAATGCTTGCAGTTTGCTTTTAACAAGTTACTGAAGCACCTATTTTTTTACCGCATTTTCGTATGCATGAAATCGGATTTACATACATTTCTTTTTGGAATAAGTACATTTTTCCGGAAATAAGGATTAAGTGCGTCGGTGGCTCAGCGGTCTAGCTATTGACTTGCAATCTGCAGGTCCCAAGTACGAATCCCGCCATGTACCAATGTGTTTTTCAATTTTTGAATTTCATATGTACATATTTACCCGACACTCTCGCGATGAAGGAAAACATCGTGATGCAACCTGCACATATCGGCGAAGAAATTCCAAGATATGTGTGAAGTCCACCAACCCGCACTGAGCCAGTGTGGTTGACTATGGCCTAGTCACCCCTTAAGGCTCCGCGCCTCTCGGTGGGGACTTATAGTGAGCTGGTGATGATGATTATGACGAGTTAGAGACTTTAAAAAAATGACTTTAAATATCTAAAATAGGTAAGAGAAAACACTAACACTATTTTTCGTAGATAGTTTTTATTATTTTTATCCTGCAGTGTATATCAATAAAATATTGAATCTAAAATTTTGTTATAAACGTTTCTCTGACTACAAAATTAAATTTGTTATTCCGCACAGTATCGCAACACACCGAATTCCTTTAATCGAAGCATGAAGTTGTCTATTCCTATTTACTATTCAGCTCGATATCTCGGAGATTTATCTGCGATCCGAAGCATCACTAACTTAAAGGAAAAATTATTTTTATCTGAATTCGATAAGATACAATTTTCTGTGAGCTGAATAACAAAAATACGAAATGCGATGAACAGAAAAATTAAGTGAAATAAAATTTACTGAAATTGATACAAGATACAATCGCATCAAAGTAGTTTGTGAAATTTATTTGGCTTTTATTCTATTCCAACATTCTTGTAAAATTATCGCAATAAGACTACCGCAAGACTACCCTTGTTCAGTACAAATGCACACTGTAGTTGGTCATACAGGACGACGATTTGAATTTGGCGGGAACAGGTTGTTGTAGGTAGATGACCGACGATTTTTATTCTCCGCACAAGCGGGTAGATCGAAATACTACACTGCTACAGATGAATGCGGGGCTCGCGGAGCTTGTGCAGGGAGTGTGGTCGCTTCTTGAACGTCATCGCGGTAGCTCACGGTCAGCGCACAGGGTCGTTGGACGTTTTCGATTGCTATTAAAGTTCGCGCTTACGGTAAGCGGTGCAGCAGTGTACCATCGCTTGCGCTCATTGACTATTGGACTGAACGGTATTAACTTAAGTGACTCGGACAGGATTACCAGACACATTTAAGCGATGAACGCATCAAGTTGCTAAGAGTCACTTTATCCTTTCATTAAAATATTACGTCACCCTTACGTTGTACCGCTGGACCCGAACCTGTATTTGTGTGCACACATCTACTAATATTATAAAGAAAAAACAAACTATCTAATGAATAAACTTAAAAATGGACCTATTTTAAAAATTCCTTCACCATTAGAAAGCTACATTATCATTGAGTAACATTGTCTACTTATTACTCTTTTAATATCTCGAGGAAGTCTCAAACTAAAGTTAGTTAAACTTGGAATGATCAAATAACAACATTATATTCATTTGTTTTTTCTCCGTTGATCTATAATTTCTTGTAAAATTACAAGACAATATCGATAGTATAGAACATCTTAAGTGTTAGGACATGTAGAATATGCAATGGCCTGAATGTTACCGGTTGACTGCTCAGAGTATTATAGAGTCGCAGAGAGGTCGACGGAGCGTGTGATCGCGTTAACGTAGGTGTCGCCTCTCAACTGGGTTACTCAGGTTATATGCAAATTGTATGCAATTATTACAAAAATATAACGTAACGGTGAATATTACTAAAAGGTCCAAAAGAATACAGAGGGGTTATCAAAAGTACATTCGCTACGAAGCGATTCTATAGCAAACGTCAAAAATGCCCGTCACAATCACATGACGACTTTTCGAATGTTATTGTCAGTTTCATATATTTTTGTCGGTTCTAACAGCGATATCGCCAATCGAAAAGTACATTGGGTAAACCCTTGATATAGAGATAATATGGTTTTATAGAAGTCTTTCGGCGGTGGCCTAGTGTTGACTTTGTTAACAGGATTTTTTTGGCAAAACATTAATTTATAATTGTAATTTTTCTTTATAACGTATGACACTATTCGAAAGTTTAATTAAAGCGTAGCTAAAGTTAAACTGAAAATAAAAATTAAGTGATATTCAAACTAAAATGTTTTTCAACGAAAATTGAATCAAGAAACTACTGGAGTTAAGAAAGTTGTGAATTAAACATTAACTTCAGATCTACAGAGACTATGAAATTACGAACGAATGAACGCCAATGCCATCTAGCGGAATTTTGAACGATATTTTTAAAACCTTAAATTAAAGAAGAACAATATTGCCTAACATACGTGCGAAATATATTCAAAAGATGTCTACATCCCTTCCGTAGGGAGAAAGACAGGAAAACATTTTCAGTATGGTTTTATAACTTTCAACGATATTATTGCGGCTTACCAAAATATATGAATCTTTATCAACTCCTATTTGACTATTAAGATAAAAGAATTTATGTTGCCATAGACTGTTTTCATCTTTAGTAAGGAAATGAAACGTTTGATCGCTTGATAACAAGTTCTCTCCTTCTATCAGTGGGGGGCGATCTGTTGACATCGCCTTGAGCAAATAGTTCTACGGAAATAAAATGGAATTGTATCTTTTATGTAATGTGGCTTTTTGTCAATATGAATTTGGTATGTCCACGAAAATTGGGACTGCGTACTATTTAATTAGATATAGGTATGTTTGGATGATATGTCTCTATCTTTTGAACAATACAATCCGGGAAAAACCGTGGTTTATTAACTGTGTGAAAAGAGATATTGATCTTAAATATTAAATAATAAAAATACATAATATTTTGTCGCCTTACAGTATAAAGCTCAAGCAATTATGAAGTTAAATATAAAATATAAGTATATATGTAAAAATATCTTTATTGTCCCAAATCGTTTTTACAAAAAACGCTATGTAACGAAGCAGCGCCTTCTCCTTATCCTAGGTTCTTATTTATAAGTGTTTGTTAGGTTCTTATTTATGTGTGTGGGTGTGTTTGTGTGTGCGCTTTTAAATAATTAAATCCAATCCTCATTAGAGTCATATACTTTTCAGAATTGCTAAAGGCATACCCGGATTTTTTATGATAAAATCTCATTGAAGTTTCTTACATTTCTAAAACTTAAAATCTACATACATAAAATATATGATTTTTAATGTCTAGAAGCGTGTATGTTCCGTTCAACGAAGCGACATTAAATTGATCGCCGGCGGGGTTAGAGTGCCGAGGTAAAACCCATCGAGAATTCACCTAAGTTTCTGTTAACGCCTCCAAAATTTTATTGAACAATAAATTTCACGTGATTTATCTCGTTACATATACGGGCGAAAAAATAAACTTCGAAAAATTCTATAAGAAATTTTGTATTAAGTTGTAAAAGCCGAAAGCCCTTTATAAGAATTCCCTTGAAGATTTTGTCTCTATATTTCTTAAATTTAAACGTGTTGAAAAGAAAAACAAAATTCTTTTTAAAATTTGATTAGAATTTGTCAACCTTGTCTATCTTTTTAAGGTTGCTCAGGTTACAAGGTCACTTTGCGGGAATAAATTCAAAATAAGATTTGTATTAAAGTAAATCCTAACCGATATCTATCGCTTTGTTCTGAGTTGAAACAAATTGAAACTTATTTCGTTTAGGGTTGGACACCTCAGGTACGACCCACGATAAATTACACCCTCATAAATAGTTTTGTATCATAAAACATATCCTTTTCACGCCCAATTTTTTTTTTAATTTTAATTCGTTGACCAAAAATTAAATTAAAAAACTTTTAGACAATTTGTCAAAGGTTTTAGATCAATTTAAGCAGTATTCTTACGGCCGAATTTTCAAATATTTAAAAGCGTCTGGATACATGTAGCATGATTTGGAAAACTCCTAATTTTAAGGCGATTTCCTTTGATTTTGACAGCTCTTAGATTTTAAACGACGCTTAAATTTGAGTGACGTTTAAAAATTCGGTCGTTGAACTGTGGTGATATATTTTAAGCCATATTCAAATTACGTTTAATACTGCTATTTACATCTGACTATTAGGTATTTATTTATTTAACCGACGCTCTTACAATGAAGGAAAACATCGTGATGCAACCTGCACATATCGGCGAAGAAATTCAACGATATGTGTTAAGTCACGCAAAATACGCGCTAGTCGAGGAGTTGCGGAAAATGGATCCCATCATGGGCCGAATGTACTTTTATTTTTTTAGGTATTTATGCAAATAATATTTAAATAAAATAATTAAGTAATTAACAAAGACGTATGATATTGGTAATAGAATGAGCTTTGCTAGCCCGCATCGTAGGCGGTAGGCGTTTTATCGACCGCAAGTAATCTCAGAGCGAAAGGCATTGATTAGCCTGTCATTCAGATCGCATGAATCAAAGCAGGAAATTCTCAAGGACCCTTTAAATAGAAACAGCAATTAAATTATTATGAAGATATCTTCAGTCTTACTTTTATTACTTTATAACTTAGAAACTAACATAGAAAATCATGGAATAAATTATTGAGAAAATATTATCAATGTTTTTTAAATGCATTTTTTTTTAAGAGCGTCGGTGGCTCAGGTGTTTAGCTCTTGACTTGTAAACTGCAGTTCCCGAGTTCGAATTCCGCCATGTAACAATGTGTTTTTCGATTTTCATATGTACATATTTACCCGACGCTCTTAGGTGAAGGAAAACATCGTGATGCAACCTGCACATATCGCCAAAGAAATTCAAGGATATGTGTATTCACGCAAAATACGCGCTAGTTTTGGAGTTGCGGAAAATGCTGCCCATCATGGGTCGAACCTTATCTTTTTAAATATCTCAAAAAATGTGCGTAATAAAAGAGACATGTAGAATTCATCGTTTACTATTTTTTAAATATATTTAAAAAACGTTTTTATTGGTATAACATTTCCGATTTACTGAAATATTCATGCAAATCTGAAATACGGTTGGATGCGTAGCAAGTTTACGACGCAAGTATTTTATGAGGGTTGAATTCGTTATTTAACCTTCCTTGCTATAAACAGGTTTCCGAAACCTTTACTATAAAATCAATGTTGCCAGAAATATTTTTATAATACATACACACTGGAGTTTTTATTTAATTTTGTATTATTTTACGAGTATTGACAGAAAGACGCATTTTTATACAACTTAAACTTCATAGTAGTAAAGAATTACATAAGCTTTATTATTTAATTCATTAGAATGGAAATAATTTTGACCGGGAATATTTTTTTCTGTGTTAGTCAAACTAGTACTTAATGTTAAAATCACAATGAAAATTTTGTCAAAATCTCACTAATTACCGAGATATTCCAAATAGATCACATTTTGTAACTTCAAACACTCGACCTGAAGAGTTGCGGTTTTTAGTTTCGTTACTATTAGTAAGTAGGCGCCGTCAAATTGTGCGCCTAGATATCCTATCATATTGTAATAAATAAAATAGTGCGTAATTTATATGATTTCTTATGTAAAAAATATTAAAGGCAATAAATAAAGCAAAGAGACAAATATTAGAACTTGAACATTCTCGAAGGGACTTTATCGCTTGCTGTCTGTTATTGAAGTGGTGCGGCGTGTCAAGAGCTCGGACTTCACTCGCCGCGACCCTAAACTCTTATAAATGTCAGTGACTAATGGTTTTTAAGTTATTTCTAGTGTCATATGAATTCGAGATTGAAAATGCTTGATTCATTTTTTTCGCTTATTGTTGACTATGTCTAAGTCTGTTTGCTGACCATGCGTCAATCTTGTCGATTAGTTTCTTTTAAAAAACCGAAAATACACAAAAAGAAATTAAAGTTTTGCACCGACGTTGATTACAGTTTATCAGAAAGTCATAAGAAATTCTAATGATGCTTATTAGAATAAGCTGGAACTAAATTTTGACGGTCAGGAAGACAAACTTACAAGCTAATAAGCACGTTCCCTCTAACAACGCCTATAACGAATAGCGAGGGGGGTACATGTGCTACAAAGCCATTTGATACCGAAGATCAAATATGTATGGAACTGATAATGACGTTCGGTATCTCAGACCAGACAAGCACATGACTTATCGAATGTCATTGTCAGTTTTAATCAGCGATATTACCAATCAAAAATACTTTGGGTAGCCTCCCAGATAATACAAAAAATGCTATGTCCATGATATTCGTTCAAAAAACGTACATAACTTAATCTTCGTATGTGTGACGTCATTAAGAATTTAAAGTCCATCAAACATATGGTCTTTATAAAATTCTTTCGGGCTCTTGAATAAAATCTTTAGTCGGTTGAGCGGACAACGAGCGCGATCGTGTCAAGTGCACGGCGCGCGGGTCAAGTCCTCGATATTTTATAATCTGTCCTCTTCCACTTTCTTCCTCTTTGAATTGCTAAACTTTCTATTGACCTATTGTTTTAAACTAGTGAATAGGCAACTGTGAAACTGTTTCTAACACTAGGGCTTCATTAGACCGATGTCACGGAAAAATGCTAAGCAAAATCTCCGCTTTTTCGACGAACTCGGTCTAATGAAGCCATAGGATAAGAAAATAACGCACTGTAAAAAGTCCAATGGTACTTAACGCAGAAGAAATAATCGCACACGTTTTAACTTTATTTTTTAGACGAAATTAGCTTTTAAAAAAATGCAGAAGTTGTATACAAAATAATCTTAGTTAACATTAATATTAAGTACAGTTAAAAACTGAACGTTTCTAGCCGACTTTAAATACTCTTTGATGGCGTAAAATTTAATGTTATGATATAAATATTTTTGATACTTAATCTACTACAGTGGCGTGGGGTGAAGAAAAAGAAAGGTAAAGCCGGACCAAAAAAAACGTCTAACGCGTGAATTTTC
>QDHC01003678.1:78055-103819 GCA_013186455.1 Papilio dardanus tibullus
TAATTTTAATGGATTGGCGGGCGAGGGGACACATAGGAAGAGATATTATCCTCTTGCTGTGCGTCTTCCCCTCCATAGATAAAGGGTAGGCCACGCATCTGCAATAGCAGATGTCTATGGGCAGCGGTCGCTTCGATATTTCGGCGAGTCCAGGTGACCGCTTGTCAGTTTACCATTATGTATTATAGAGAAAAAAAAGTTAGTTATGACAGTGAGAACCCACACTATTCCCTCGGGTAATATAGAATTAAAATACGTGATATGTGTACGAAGATGATCTGAGTACAGCATAAGTTTCAAACTCAACATATATCTATTCCATCTTGTACATGAGTTAAAAGTCTAATGATATTGAGAACGAAGTTTAATAGTTTGTTGAACATCGGTAACGTTTGACTTCACTATACATAGTTAAAGTAGCTTTAACATCTACTGAAGCTCGTTACAGAAGCTCAGTTTTAATACAGTTTTACTGTTAAATTCGACTGTTCTGTTAAAACTGTACAGTTAATACTGAACGTTTGTAGCGAACTTTATGCTTCTGGTTATTACAATTCTTTTTCCATACTAATATTATGAACGTGAAAGGTTTGTATTATTGTATTTCATAAATAAACTTAAAAACTAAACAGCTGATTTCAAAAATTCTTTCACCAATGAAAATACGTTTTCACAGAGTAACATAGGCTATATTTTTTATTCCTTGCATACGAAATCGCGAGTAAAATCCTAGTTTTTTAAGAAATAACAATTGACAATTACAAAGTATAAATAAAAGTAGACATCACAGTGCTTGTGGTTTAAACACAACAAAAGTTTTCGCTTATCTGTTAGTTGTACAGAATAAGTATTTACTTGAAGGCTCTCGGCTGAACTGCGCGATTAATGTCCCTCGCCGCGGGAGGGCGCCCTCTTCGTACATCGTATATTCTATTCCCAGAATCATATACGTTAAATTAAATATCAAAATTGCTTTAGGGTATAAATGATGGGGTAAACCATATTTCTATTTACCGTAGACTTAAGTGTTTTTACCTTCCCCTTTTGGAAAAACAACGCATGAGTAATTCATTGAAAATCTTTTTCAGCTGTAATTCTTGTATTTGGATTTATTTATTTATTTTAAGCACAGCCACAACATGTTTATAACACACTTACAATTATCAATCATACAGTTTTAGAAATTATACTCGTACATATTGGCACTTGGCGTACAATTACATTTACAATTTACAATAACATTTTTATGCTGTATTTTTTGTGAAATTCTCAAATCTTAAACGTCTTTAGGAAAATCTAGTCGTTAGATTTTCCTTTAGTATTGGTTAAAATTTGATTGATTTGCGTCAGAACCATTGTGTATCGTATATGTATGCGGTCAAATTACGTGTCGAGATGTCTCATTGACTTGGCAAATTTCGATGCAGTGTTGTATTGATTGACCCGCTGTGTCGCATATCTGCAATTTACGGCTTACCACTTCATTGTTGCCTTTCATCTTGCTATATTGTGGTTTGCATATATTACTTATAGAATCAACTACAGTCTAACCTGGATAAGGAACAGTCCAAGGGACCAATATATTTGTCTCTTATTGAGGTTTCTCTCTAATCCTAGTTTCTCGCATATGGAGGTTGCTCGACGGGACCATAGAATGACTCAATTATCCAGGTTTGACTGTAAACTAGCTGGTTAATATTAGATAAAGGAAAGAATTGTATTTTTATACGTTTGTTACGTAAACGTACGTGTGTTAAACTCGTATACCTAACATCTAAACCTATTGCTGCACTCAAAGTTATTAACGAGATATTAAGTAAGACCCTTAGTATAGACTTCTCACTTAATAACTGCTTAATTTTAATATAAATTAAACATCAATTCTCTCTTAGTTCAATCCTTAGAAAATTGACAAGGTTTTCTATTGTTTTTATCTGAAAAGAGTACATGCTACTCCTTTGTAGATTTTAAGATAAACAACACCAGAAAACTAAATCCTTTTTGTATTTACGTCGCGATGGCGTTTGACGTCTAATTAACAGTCCAGTTGAACAAAGGCTCTCACGGAGCCGGAGATCGCTGTGGAAAGTAAATAACGCTAAACCTTTCATTAGCGACGAATTTGTTAAGAAGGATTTTCTTTTACAACATCTTAATAAATCTTAATTTAAAGATGCAAAAGCTTGCGTTTCATTTGAAGTTGAATTTACTAAATTCAGGTCTTTTTTATTATAAAATATTCTGTTATTCAATTCGCACGATCTATAAATTTTAAATCACTCTCATGTATGTTGTGATTAATTTTTATGCAACGTGTTTTTTATAAATAATAAATTATATAGTTAATTTAATTTGAATTGACGTCAAAGTTTGTATCACAAACTAGTCCGCACGGACGCCATTACGAATTGCAAATATTGTTTTACACCGCAATGTTGCAGCTTTCCCATCCTGTTGTTAATCTAATAAAATATTTGCTCCGAATATGTAATATTGGCTGCAAATATAAGTTTATAAGAAATATTATTTAACTACTAGTGAATTAGGAGACCACCCTGTGTTCAAAGGACGATATATTTTTATTTATTACAAAAGCTATTAGCTGTTATTTTCCGTATTAACTTTAACTGTGTCAAATTATATACTTAATTTTTTGTTTTTTTACTTACCACTTCCCTTTACCATCACTTCCTTATAAAAAAAGGATAGGAAGAGAAATTGGACTTAAATTAGGCTTCTGGCACCACACTGATCGCAAGAAACACAGAATTGCTTCCCTTTTACGTCTGTCTTCTGTGTGGTCGTGGTATTTCACCGGGCGAGCCGACCAATTGGTGCGATGATGTTAAAAAAATAAATATTGTTTTACTTCAACTTACTAAAATGTAATGTTAATGTAAACTCCTTGAGAGTTTTAATCAATTTACTGTTCTTGCAACTCTGGCAACTTAACCATAAACTAAGTGTACCCTAAGCACTTCCTTTAATGTCATTCTAATGTAATTACGCCCTCTCTGGGATTTTATAAAAAGCACTACACTTTGATTTTATGTAAACGTCACTAGATCGTTAAGCGCGCGGAAAAACATTAACCTTATAGAAAAGAATAGATAAAGAGAACGTTAATAGTAACAATCTAAAAAATGTCCTATCTTCGTATTTAAAACATTTTATTTAAGAAAAAACATAAATGTCGAAACAAGTCTTTATTATTTAAAAACATTTTTAAATCTCAAAAAGTTTTTACTAGACAAAAATTCTTGTACAATTTCAGTTTGAAATTTAAAATTATACTCGCGGGACGCAATTAGCAACCTGTTAATGAACGGTTAAAGTTTATAATTCAGTATACTTTAGCCTTCTCAATCCGTGAAATCTGGCTATTGAAAAATAAATGTCAGTTACTTTTGTGTTTCTCTTGTAAAAATGTCGAGGTCGATTTTTTTATAAAGTTCACTAAGAATTGGTGAAAGATAATAAATATTTAAAACATTTCGCGAAATGATAAATTATTATAATTACATTTCAGTTTATCGTAACAATAGTGGATCTTAAATCGAATTTTATTCT
Organism: Papilio dardanus tibullus; assembly: GCA_013186455.1. NCBI lineage: Eukaryota > Metazoa > Arthropoda > Insecta > Lepidoptera > Papilionidae > Papilio > Papilio dardanus. Next base: position 81,626 of record QDHC01003678.1, read on the forward strand.
TTATTCAGTACTAGTAAAATAATAGTACACATAACATACTTAACATGTGGGATAAAACGATAGTTTTCGTTAAAGTCAAAAATAAAAAATATCAAAACAATAACACGGTTAACGGGAAACTAGAACATAGTTTCCTGTTTAAAGCGTTTAGAGCTAAAACCATTTGACAAAGGCTAACAGGATGGGTGAATAGAAGTAGTTTTTGTGGTTCAAAGGTTCGTCACACGAACAATACGAGCGTGCGGCTGAACGTTGCTCCGCCGGCTGTGACGAGCTTTAATTAAAAACAAGTGCCCGTCGCAGCTTTACGCCGTACTAACACAGATACAAAAGCGAAGCGAAAGCGGTACACAGATTTTGCTGCGTATTCGCGCTGTGCTGCCTAAAAGCAGCACCAGAATAAGTCTGATTCATTTTAAATTAGTAACAAATAATGGTACTGTATAAAATTAAACCAGGTTTGGGCTAAGCGCCATCCGCGCCCTGCCACCTCAAGCCTGTAGCTGTAAATGCATCCTCAAGGCAAACGGTGGCAATTCGTCACAAAAAAAGAATGAAAAATTATTTGACTTCTCTTATCGATGTAAACAAAACTATAATATCTTTCGCTTTGTGTTCATGCGTTAAGGATGACTGACACTAAACCGTGTCCCGACTGGGACGCGCCACGTCCAGGCCTGCGCCGTCATTGTGTCAATACAAAATATATTTTGAATTGAGAAACTGACGCCGCCCGGACGTGGTAAGTTCCGACCTGGACAAGGTGTAGTGTGAGTCATCCTATATGATTTGTAAGTGGATTGTGTTTTGTTTTGAATTGTTACTGTTTCGCTTACGGCAGTGTGCTAGATGTCTAAACGTTAGGCTTCTAGATGAAGGACATTTTGTATTATTTTCGTATATCACTTGAATAAATTTAACTACGATTACTATTAAGTTATAAAATGTCCTCATTTATTTTAAATACTGAAATAACTAACTTGGACTTGAATTAGTATTTTGTGTTTTGTTTTTTAGACCTATAATTTTATTCTTAAGTGAAGAATCACTGTACAGTTTATGAAATAAGAATATATATTTGTTTTTTTTTTAAAGACATGTTAACCCATCGGAAACGTGAGGAAAGTAAATTTAACTTATTACATTGTTTGAATCGTGTAAGTGCTTGAGTTAAGTATATGTATGTTTTTAATGCAAATCCTGAAAAAAATCCAAACATATTAGATTATTCTTACGGTGATGGAAAACATCGTGATGCAACCTGCATATATTAGCGAAGAAATTCAAAGATATGTGTGAAGTCGACCAACCCGCACCTAGGGGTGACTAGGCCATAGTCAACCACGTTGGCACCAGCGTGGTTGAGTATGGCCTAGTCACCCCTTAGGGTAGGCTCCGAGCTCCTCCCCCACCAACGGTTCCCGCCTTGTCGTGGCGGTGGGGCTCTAGTAACCGTGGTTGCCCACCACGGTGAAGCTAAGAGGAACCAGGGAGGGAGGGCCACACACTCGGTGTATGGACCTTGGTCAGCGGTGCCTACGGGCCCGCCTACGGTGAGGGAGAGTCGCGGAGGAAGAATGGTGCTGGTATTACGGTGCGCCACTCTCCCTGTCCTACGCGGCTCTGCGGTGTCGCACCTTAGTTGCGACGAGGTGGGCTGTTTGGGCTGGAGGATGGTTGCTGGGTTTTTGCCCCGCCCACCTGCACCCCTTGCGGCCGAGGGTTGGGAGCTTAGGGACCACGCGTCAGTGATACTCTGTTTTCAAAGTATACATGATGCGTATGATCCTACGTCCCCCGCGTAATCCCGGGGTAACTCCCGGGACCGCAGGCCCTGTCTTGATTAAGACGGGGTCGCGAGGTGTGGTCTCTATAAACCACGGCGGCACCAGCGGACGAGGGCGGGGGATCGAACCTGCATTGCACGGTGCCGTCTTCCGAGGGGCGCCTTCAGGCGCAGCACCCTTTTAAAGGCGCTCGAGGGCCTTTCCTAAGACGGCCAGTGGGCGTTGCGGAAGTTACGTCCGTGCCCGCAGCGTCCACAATAATGGCCAAGAGGGAACAAGGTGGTTTAATGCGGTATGCCCTCACTAGGAGGGTAAGTCCCACATACCGAAATGTGCTCCCCCCGTGAGTACTAGGATCTAAAATAGATTTCACCTTGTAAAAAAAAAAAGCTCCGAGCTCCTCGGTGGGGACGTATAGTGAGCTGGAGCATGATCCATTAGCTTATATTTTTAGGCAAGTCCTCACTAATTTAAAAATGTTTCGTTTATGCTCTATATTATGCAAAGTTATTGAGAAAAATGTCTTAAAAAGTATTAAGAAAAAAACCTTTCCTTATACGTAGCGAGTAATCTTTGAAAGTGATCCGAACAAATACATAAATCTTGTTCCATCTTACTGCGCATTACGTAAATTACCGTCTGTAATGCTTTGAGATTCAACATTAAATCAGCTTTATTACACAAGAAGATATCTCTTTGTTATGCAAATAACTCGGTTTCGATTCCTAACAGTAACGATATTTTACAATTTAACGAATATGTTTTGATGAACATTGTTTTTTTACTAATGAACTAATGCTCATTCGCTTATGGTGCATACGAGTACTATCTAATCATATATCAATTAATTTTGTAAATATAAGTGAGGTCTGCCTACCTCGGGATCCTCCTCTATTAAACAGTTTGCGAAGTATTTATCGGTTGAGGCAATCCAGACAAGATATGGTACACACGCTCTCATTTTCAGGGCTCGAGCCCTACCGTATGTTGTAAGTGACGAATGCTTAGTCAACTAATTTGGCACAGTTCGGATTTCTTAATTGAACACAGATCTTTAAATTTCAACAGTGTGCAGGTTGCACTATGATGTCTCCCTTCACCGTAGGCAACACATTTGTGGTTCCTCTGGCATTGCAGATGTCCGTGGGCGTCGGAACAATTAACTTGATTGATCCGCTGCTCGTTTGCCCTCTTCTCCTATAAAAAAAAAAGGAAGTCCAGGGGGACCCAGAGTACTTTTCGATGGCGATATCGTTGATGGAATCGACAAAAATGTATGAAACTGGTCAAGTGTGAGATATCGAATGTCATTGTCAGTTCCATACATTTGTGATGTTCGCTATCGAATCGCTTTGTAGCGCATGTATTATACTTTGGATTACCCCTTCAGTTTGTATCGCACAAAATTATTGAAAATATGTAGCAAATTACAGCCAAATATTATAGAAAATATTTAATTTAATTCCTGACATTTATATAAACGTGTATTTACGTTTAATTGTACTCGACTCCACAGTTATGTAATGATCATACTCGTAATAATTTGTGCCAAATAATTTGCACCGACATTTAAACAAATTCATTTCATTACTCACATTACGAACCTCGCAATAGATATTGTAGCTAATTAATTTTATGTACAGTTACTGCGAAAACAAGAGCTATGAAACTACATTTAGGATTGTTCTGGAACCATTATCATAAATATTATCAGTTTGTATACATTGTCTATATAGATATAGGCTAAAAACATAAAAAAAATACTAAATACGTGTTCAAAACCATCCGAAGGGTCCGAAACTAGTCGGTGCTACCACCGGAAAATTGCACGTAATTATTAGCAGTATAATAATTTCTTGTACCAAAACTATGCAAGACATTATATGATGGTCATAGATTAATATCCGAATTGTGTAAGCCTTAACCAGTTTCCTTTTTTCAGTTGAATAAACAAGAAGCCTCAGAAAATAGGTTTAGAAGCATGTACAATACAACATTGTTCCCAGAATACATCCTGTAACTTTCATGGTTCAGGAAACTCATTTGCAGTTAGTTCTCTTTTGCAGACGAACAAAAAAGAGGTTTATGAGTAGTATTTTTGCAAATGCCGAGCAAATTTGACCTTGCGTGGCCTAATTTTCAGAATAAGCTCCGAGAATATGTCTGGCTGTTTTCTAAATAGACTGTGTTGTGAGAGAGTTTTAACAGACTGTTTTTATTAATTAAAACTAAACCAAAATTAATCAAGCGTAAACCATAATACTGCTCGTATTTTGCTCACTGGTTTTTCATAAAAACACGTCGATCTATGGGTAAATAATGCATAAGTTCAACTAGAAGAATCTTTAACATTTTAAGAACCATTTATCAGGTTTAATTTACCTTATATAGAATTACAGTCGAACCTGGATAAAGATGTCCAAGGGACAGCTTTATTCGTCTCGTTTGTAGAAATTTCTCTCTAATCTGAGTTTCTCGGTTATGGAAATCGTCCCTCGAGACCATTCTGAGGCACTCGCTTATAAACGTTTCTCAGTTATCCCATTCTCGCATATACAGGTTCGACAGTCTTTGTCTTATGATATCTTAATATTTAAACGAGTGTTTTAGTATAGATTTGTTTATAACCCTTGCTTAAGAGTTTACGCAATGAAATAAAGCTGACGCAACATGTTTTTGTATACTTTACTTATTTATGAGATTCCCAAAACAACTTTATGTTGCGAACTTGTTATGTGTAAGTAAGAATTTATTTCAACTTACACAAGAAAACGTGAAGTAGAAAATGATTTCAAATTCACAATTTTATATATTAAACGTACTGTATTTCTCGTAATAAGCTATCAATATTAATTCTGAAACAAATTCCTCATAATTTCCTAGAACAGAGGATATAATTTTATTATTTCCCGACGCAGGAATTCTCATTAATGATACAAACTGGCATTATTTATAGTCACAATATGTATTGTAATTAATATTATTTTATTAGTAATACAATATCGTCTATTTAAAAGGCAACAAAGAATATAATTGGCGTGTGCCAGTATTTTGTGTGCAATCAGGGAATTAAATTTGCTTCCCACATATTATAGTACTGCAAACTGTACAAGAACAATACAAAATGTATATTGCTAACTTTTAGAACTAATAGTGTAATGAAGTTCGACTCATAATGATATGCAGGGCTCAATTATTCCGCAACTCCCAATTAGCGTGTATTTTGCGTGACTTCACACATATCTTTGAATTTCGAATCCGATATGTGCAGACATCACGATGTTTTCCTTCATCGTAAGAACCATTTTCGACCTAATGCCATTGTTGGTGTTAAATTAAGTTTCATCTAAATGGATAGGAAATAAAATACTACTACTACTCGACTGTACGTACATGGAATGGTATGTAAAGGTGTGCGAACTTTTACATTTAACGTTCCTTCGTTATAACTGTAGGCCATTCATTTGTGATGCTTTCCAACGCCAGGAATAAAAGAGTACGACTTCATTGTTGAACTTATAAAATGTTACTTTAATTTAATTGCATTTCACATGCGCCAAGTTCTGTATAGACTTTTGTTATTATTTTTAACATGGAACTCTTAACAAGAGAAATGTATGGAACTCACTACTGTTAGTATAGAGGCTATAGAAAATTGTAATAAACATAAGTCAACAATAACAACAGATTAGAAAAGAGTACGGACCGCGAGTCTATAGTTTTAGTTTTAATATGATGGCTGATGGATAATTTATATGATGGCAGACTTCGTGATTTTTTTTTTTATAACATCTTACTTAATATCTGGAATACCTCATCGAGTGCCTATTTAATTTAGTTTTTGAGTAATAAATGTAATGCAATACGTTACTTCATAGCACTATTCACGATAGAATCGCATACGTTCTTTTATATTATACTCGTAGTTCTTTCTGTGTTCGTATTCAGCGTATGTCAAAGGCAAAGCTAATAAAATGCAAAGCGCACGTGAAACTTCACGAACCATGAAACTTGTGGAATTGTGTTTCTCTATTTGAGAATATCTTACAACTTTGTGCGACCTCGCTTCTTGTTTGTTACTTTGAATTTTCGGTAGTAAGAAAACGCTCTTTGTTAAACTCAAATTGATTGTGAATTAAGTTTGGAAAAGATTTGTTTTTAGAGTTAGTTTTCAGACTGAGTTTGTTTATATCTCTCCTCTAAATCTATAAAATAGTGTCAACTATAGGAAAGGGCTTAATGAAGCTCTTGGCGAGACAATAAAATTATTCTTACTTCTTACTGATATTATAAGTGCGATAGTTAATATGTATTTTTGTTTTAGAAGGTATCTACAGACCGTCTGAACGTATCTCGATAACATTTTGCACAAATGTATAACATAATCTCCAAAAACATAGGCTGCGAACTTCTTTTATATTTGCGTGGACGGAATCGCGGTCGACAGCTAGTACTACATAAGTCTATATATTAAGTAATGTCATAAGTTATGATCCCAGCTTAATGTCTCAAGCACTAAGTGGCAAGTTAGCCGGGAGTTATGTAAATCATTAACTATTCAGATGTTAGCTAATGACGTTAATCTGATATTAATATCATATGTAGAGCACACACACAGATATATCTCTTTACAATTATCAACCACTATCACTATTACTAATATATCATTAATTTTCATGAATAATCCATGATCCTTATCCTTATCCTTACATAGTATAAAACAATAACGCTTTTTTATGTTTGTCCCTATATATGCTTGAATCTTTAAAACTACGCAACGTATTATGATGCGGTTTTTTTAATATGTAGAGTGATTCATAACGAAGATTTTCATGTATTATACATTCACAATATAGTAGAGTAACACTGATAATTTACAGGTTTTTAATATGATGTCGTAAATTAACACATTTTTATCGCTTACATTGGAAACGCTGCCTGAACCCTACAAGTTAGATCAAAATAATGTACTACAGTATTGTACAACTTAAAAAGGTCTACAAAAAAGTTCACGATGGTATATGTCTATCAGTTAGGGATAACCTACAATAACCATTTTTTATTTAGTATCAACATTATACCGATTTGCACCCGGGGCAGGTCGCTAGTTGTTTTGTACTGTCATCGGCGGTATTTCTAAACCTAGACATAGGGTCCTATAAGAAGAGAGTGTACTTCTTCTATAAAGGTATCTGCGGTTCCTGTGTTGTTGCGAATGGCGAATGTACATGATTTGATAACCTCTTTTGAATAAATTCCACTGCTCGTTTACTCTTTACCAATATTCATTATTAGCTGTTGCTCGCCACTTCATCCACTCGGATTTAAAAATATTCCCTATGTTATTCCAGTAGTTTTTGAGTAATTTCAATAAATATAAAATACATTTTCCTTATTAAATAAATGTATTCAGTTGAAATTGGGTTGTTTCTATAAAATTGAGGTTTCATGGTATTAATTTTAATCACTCGGAATATTACACTTCAATGTCTATCGGATTTTTATCGATGAGTATTAATGTCCACGTTCCTATTAAATAGATGTTATTTTTATGTTACCAGAGGTTAATAAGATAATAAAAATCTGTTCGTAAAAGTCTGAGGAAAATAAATTTTGATAGCGTTATAAAATAGACATTAAAAAGATTTTTTAAACAGCAATTAATTTGTTTATCTCCATTTCCTAAGTAGTGTTATAGGTTACCATATTTATATTAGTTTTAGGATAAAGTTCTTATTTCTCAAGAATACCAATTTAAATTAGAACTGAATGGAATGAAAGTTGCCATTATATCTATTTCTACTGCTAAATAAAATTACATAATAAAACAATTAACATACTTTATTTATTTATCTTAACAACGAATAAAACAAATTAGTTACCCCGTTTACTGGTATATATTGAATAATTAAACAAAGGAAAAACAATAAAAATATGGATCGATGGGGAAATTTTTTTTGTTTAATATTTTTGTGGTAATTTTGTCTTGTTTTCGTTTAAAATGTACAAAGAAATGAAACAGATTAATATTACACATTATCCCAAATTCCCTCTTTGTAATGGAGAGCCTACGAGAAATGAAAATTAAACATTCATTGTCTATAAAACGTGACGCCGCTCCCTCTGTCGGCGCTCATCTCAATCGTAAAAATTTAAATATTCCATCTTACTTGATAACGGCATATAAAATTACAACATCTTTGCCCTCTAATGTCTTTCATGATTATTATTATACTTAATATTTAAAGACATCTTATCGGAACTACTGAGGAATAAACCTCGCTACGTAGTCAAATATTTGACCTTAACTCAATGAAAAGAATTTTGTTTGATCTTCAGAACTAAACATTCTTGGTAGATTTTCCTTTCACCCTCTGGCTTCATTAGGCCGAGTTCGCGGAATAAAAGGAGATTTTGCATCAGCGTAAGGCCGTTTTTGCGTGACATCGGTCTAATACAGCATTAGGGTTAGAAATAATATAATATCTGTGTTAATTCTGCCGTCATACCTTTTTGAATAAAATTAACAGTGACAAGGCTTAAACAACTTTAAACACAAATATAAGCGATCTTTACATAAAATAAACTTTAATGAATGAACTTCTATGAATCAATCTTAGTTTGAAACTGACCGCAACCGGAGTTTGGATTGTAACATTTAAATTGTGGATTTTAAAAAGTTTCAAACAACTGGCTTTAGCTAACTAGCGAATGATTAATAGATCAAATAAAGACAAATGAAAATATCATCGTATTACACAGAGAAATTTGAACCCTAAGTTAGTAATAACAAGGTTTCTTTTATGAGCGTACGTGTTGAAATATGCCCGCCACGACATCCATTAGTCAGGTCATGTAAAAACATTGCATAACGTTTTTAAACCCTTTTATAAATGAGCAGTTAGCGGTGGCAGTTACGTATTTACTCTTAGTAAAAAGTTTATTAAAATGTTATATTATTCTTTAAAAACATTTCACGCTTTTATCTAAAAGCTTATTGAGATAAATACAAAATGGCAATAGAAATAATAAAGGTGTAACAAAAATCTTTCGATTCGAGACATCGTTTCTCGTGAGCACAGCTATGGAGTGGAATAAGTTGCCGGAGTCAGTGTTTCCGTCCAGCTATAACGTAGGTGCCTTCAAGAGTAGGTCATTTAATAAGCTAGTTCGTAACACGTTTCCACCGCATCTCCACCTATCAGCAGGTGGGATCGTGGTCAAGCGCTAGTTTATACTAAATAAAAAAAATATTCACGTACTACGAATTAAAACTAGGCAAAGGACTTAAATGATTCACCATTTGAAATTGACTATTAAACTTAATAATACCAGCACATATCAGCAAAGAAATTCAAAGATTTGTGTGAAGTCACGCAAAATACGCGCTGGTCGTCGAGTTGCGGAAAATGGACCCATCATCATGGGTCGAACTATTACTGCTACTAGTAAAGTTAATAATGTTAGTTATTTACAAAAGTAGTTTAAATAAAATCTTGTTAATATCCTCTACTAAAATCAAAAAGCAAATCCGTTTTAAATAGCAACCCTTTTCCATTTACGGTAAACATGGCAAAATAAATTGTAAGGTTGTAGTTGGTGAATGTTTGAGGCATTACTAAAGGGTATGAGATGTACGCCAGTGTGAAATGAAAGGCAAAAGAGCTCAGTTTGCGTACGAATTAACTCTGGAAGCTCGTTAATCGCTCAAACGTTGAGCTCAAATAACGTAACGGTTAACGTTAAGTACTCGTTTGTAGGGATGGGCTATTGTCGATGTTTACGCACTACTCATATAAAACCTTTTTCGTTGTGTTTCTTAAGTATAACATTAATATAAGACCTAGTTCACATCGCCCCTGTAGTAACTATTTTTTTTCGCTAGCTTTTACTAAGTAACTTACTTTTCCACACTATAACTATCGTTGCAATTGATTGTTATAACTGTTCACAGTCATAATAATACTCAATTCAATCTAAATTTAGATTAAATCGATCCATACCAACACAAGATGTCGCGTCATCTATCATTCCAGAGAGTGGACGGATTGCGGACATATCGGACAAAGCCGAGATCACCGACCAATTGACAGACTGTAGACTAGACTCAACTAAGAATATGTACCCATACTGTGCTCGTGTGTACATTACCTGTATATTTCGTCTATTAAGATTAATATGAATATTAAGAGACTATGAAAGAATAAGGGCAAACAATAGCTAACTTTTGTTGACTTTATAAATGAGTAAGAGAAAATAAACCATAGTATATGTGATGGTATCAGCATCCTAATCCAATCTGCTTGCAGTTAATTTTGTTTAGATACGCCTAGGCGTTGCCATTGAAAAACATTTCTAAACATAAAAGGATAAGCCAAGGAAGTCAATTCATAACCAGAAATCTTCATGTTATTCCATATCAAGACATTTTAAAAAAGTCCAACTAGCTGTAATACAAAAATTCTTTCACATTAAAAATAGGAGTTGACAATTTATAATCTATCTCTTTTCATCTCGTGTTCTTGTCACAAGAAGGAAATATCGTGTATGTTTTTTTTTCTGTGTATCGATGAAAGGTAACAGCAAACATCGGTGTATATCGAGGAGGCAGTCGGGCGAGTCTACTCATTAGTTTTAATGGTCGGCGCCCACGAGTTCGTTACGACACCCGATTGGGAAACATGAACTCGCCAATTTAACGCGCCCTCATCAATCAATACGTATGTTAACAATGATTACATTTATCACTGTATTTAAGCACAAGGTAATATGGATCGTGATTTTTGTATCATTATAGTAAGATATATTACTATACAGTCTATATAGTTTACTCTGAAATAAACATTAGAGATTTAGAGCTTATTTCCTATTAATTAAATGTTACTCCGCTAAAATCGTTAGGTTAGGCTGACAATAAATCGATAAGTAAAATCGCGGGCGTATCATAGTTAAGATACAGGTCAATAACCACGGTATTGATAATCTAAAACTGTCCGTTTGTTAGTTAATATTGGTGACTTATAATAAAAAATAGCCTATAACATTTTTTTTTTATATTAGATAGTGGCAAACGTGCAAGCGGCCACTTGGACTCGCTAAAATAGCGAAGCGGCCGCTGCCCATAGACCTCTGCAATTGCACATGCGTTGCCTACCCTTAATCTTCGGAGGAGGAGATGCACAGCAAGAGGATAATTCCTCTCTCTATGCGTTTCCGCCCCCGGAAAGTCCACTTCCTCTTCACATCATTGCCTTGTAGGAAAAGGAAAGGAAGGGAAAGTGGATTAAAATTAGGCCTCCGGCACCACACTCTTCAGACGAAACCCGGAATTGCTTCCAATTCACGCCTGTCTTCTGTATGGTCGTGGTATTACACCGGGCGAGCCGGCCAATTCGTGCGAAGATCTTAAAGCGGGCTGTACCACTGTTAAAACTTTACCTACCTAAAACTTTATTTTACCCATGTCCCAATATCTATTCATTACAATGAATTAATTTACCCGAGGTAAAGTAATAACATAGTTTGATTATGAATTTGTGTTGTGAGAAGGGTTGATAATACAATTTATTTGTATATTTGTGTCCGTCGCGGCCATAACTATCGTGTCCGTTTATGCTAAACAAGTGAATTTGAATTGCAAATTAGCTTCAGCGGGGATTTCCCTTTACACTGTATGCTTGACATTTAACCTGTAATATTAACAATATATAAAAAAGAAACATTCGAATGATTTGTAATTATATTATCAAACTTTATATCCGAAGCCCAAGTGAGCAAAAAAAAAATTAAAACAAAGTTCTTCGAGACACTTCAAGAGATATTTACAATTCCCGAAGATATGCAATTGGGAAAATATTTAGATGATATAAGCAATAATTCATTTAGCTAATCAATGCCGTTTCTATTAATTGCGAGTAAAGTTAGAACTCGATTCGTAGACTATAAGGGATTTATTGCGAAACTTTGCAACGATACGGACATAACTTGGTTGAATAAATCTTATATTTATTGTCGAATGCTGGAACTGATCAATTCAAAGTAAACTCAGATTATATCATGACGTATTTTTAATCAGTTTTACTTGTAAGAAAAATGTTATCCTGTTAATTATGACGCCCTAAAAGTGTGAGGAAGCGACAGGGCCAAGGCGAGGATGTTCGCACCATCTCAAGGCACTTATGACACCCTAGTAATTTCGTTCTGAATAAAGTTATTAGTCAGATCGTTACTTTGTAATTTCACTAGTGGTATTATCAACTATCGTAATTATCGTAAATAAGATTTGTTAAATACTTGAATAGCAATAAATTTGAAGGCCGTAGTTATGTTTTTTTGTTGTTATTGAGACTATAATGTTTAATACAGTTTTGATCGGTACCAATTAATTTTTAATTTTCTCGCCAAATTCAATTTGTTGGACAGGATTAATGATGGATTTCAATTCGAATCGACATCGAGTTTGTCGCATTTTTTTTTTTGGCCGATAATTTGAGCAAACGAACTGAATCAAATAACCGAGGATTTTTACATGTAACGTCGGTCCTTACTACAAAAAAAAATTAAAAAGAAAATAGTAAGTTACTATTTCGTATAAGATCGTATTTTACAGTTGAAAAATATCTGTGTAACATAACACATCTGATCTGTAGCCGTAGCATTGATTAATGTAGATGCTACACAAGGCTACGCGGCTGCTACGAGCAGTAAGCTTTATCCATTTTTCAAGTCACACAAGAAATACACATTTTATGCATTTACTAAGAATAGTTAAATTCTTTGAAAAACTATTGCCTCTTAGTACTAGATTGCTTATTTAATAAAATTATAAAATCATGATTTCCATCGTACCGTGCAGCGCCATATGTTGATGAAAGACATCAACAAATAAAAAATTTAAATCTTTAATTTAAATATTACACATAGACATAAATTCATTCTCTACTGTCCCCCGGGTTGCATGGGAGAGCTCGCTCACAACGATAAGGCCAGGCCGCCTATGCGCATAGCATTTATTCTGTAACTGTTTTACAAGTGTATAGGTATTTGTTTTAGCATTAGGAATTAATAAATAAAAATAACGATTTAGAGCAATTTTCTTAAGCTAGGTTGTAAATTACGATAATCTTCAAAAACATAAGACTAATAAGATTTTGGTAAAAGTATAAGATGAAGTTGTAAACTGTGGCGATATCGCAACAAAGTTGAGCAATAATGCCTTAATAGTCCCGGGAAATGCCTCCAGCCCGTTCCTTATTAATAACTTTCGTAAAGCCAAATAAATAATTATTGCTCCTATATTGTTACGACTTATACAGTTAACTAAGTAACAGATTAATACTTAAAAATGGCGTTAATCCAACTAATGCTAAGATGTTTCTCTAAACTCGAGTATATTATGGCTCTTAATCTGATATTCTATGATTTTAAGTTCATGGTAAATAACTTTATTGAATTTACTTTTAATATTACGTTTCTTTAGATTTATTTAACCACCAGCTTAAGCGAAATCATATTTTTAAAAGCTGTAAATATTTCCAGTTTAATATATATTTTTTTAACTTTTAAACTGCATAAAACTATGGTTCAACCATCATTTTATTTTGCTGCTGTTTCCCTTTTGAACATGAGAAATTATAACGATTATTGTGTGGTAAACTGTAATTTTGTAAATAAAGGGCATAACAATTTACATTTGACGTAACTTATAACCACCATTAGGATGGGGTTTCGGGAAATAACGCACGTTAAACTGATGCGTTGTTTTGTACAGACGAGATTAGAGATTAATTGTTGATTTCGAAGGTTTAGGTGAACTGATTATTATGACAGACAGAAAGATAAAGAGAGAGTGAGAGAGATGATATATTTCGATTATTACGACTGTGCGAATATTGATGTTTCTTTCGAACTATTATGGTTTTAATAACTGTAGAAATTACCTACTCTAGTGAGATAATTTATTACCTTAAGGCACTAATTCGGTAATGGAATTACTTTAAGATTTTGTCATGTATTAAAATTCTGTTGTGTAATCAAATTAAGAAAATCTTTAGACAGAATGTACTCGTAAAATAATCCTGACATGTTCGTAATTTGTTTTGTTAAAATATTTCACGTCTTGTTGTAATATACAGAAAAATAGAATTTTTAATAAGTAAACATAAAAATAGAATTTTTAATAAGTAAACATAAAAATATACTGTGACACAAAGGGTCCGGACCTCGAAGCGACCTACATAAAAGATAATTTATTATTTACGTTAGAGCGGACGCGCCGGAAATAGCTAACATTATGTTAAAACCGACGTAATGATGTATAGAGTTAAGACTAAATGTCGAATTATTTTTTGCCCAACGAAGAGGACTATGGGATAGGAATATATCTCGGTTCCACTATGACCTCATGTGACCTCTATAACGTAACCTAATTTATCGAATTAGCAGTGTGTGGTAACATTCGAATCTTCCTTCCCGGAGTGACATAGGGTCAGATGACATAGTGACGTAGGTTCGAATCAGTTTTGTTCGTTGTTTTTATTTCGTGCGAAATTCTTGATTAACAGTCCAACGTGTAGAGGTTTGAATTTATTTATCTAAGTTTATAAATGGTTTCCAAATTGTATTTTTAAAACATAAAAAAAATATAATTGTTGAACAAGATAAGGCGATGTCCTCGGACAGGTTTAGTTCAAAGCAATAGAATAAATGAGGTCGTAAAGAGATACTGAGACAGAAAATATTCTTTCTAATAACGTTAGGTTACCTCTAGAGGGAGCTATAAAACGTTCCTTGGCCAAATAATGCCCAGTTTTATTTAATATATCGCTTCGTTCAAAAATTGCGATTTCAAAAGTTGTTACAATCCCTAGTCGCATACTATCGTACTATTTATATAGTAATTTTATACGGAGTTTTTAAATGTATTCTAAATACTAAAAATATTACAAATCATAGCATTTAACAGATATGATTTCAGTGGAAAATCGATTTTAGAAACAATTAGTGATCCAAAAAAAAATCTAAGCCCAAACTTCCAAAAGAAACTACAATAAAAACTTCGCGGTCTAATAAAATACATTATACGTTGAAATAAAAATATATTATTTTTATGATCATTTCAAACCATTCGCTTGAGAAACGGGTCACAATGATATACGGTAATAGATTCAAACGCGGAAACAAAAACTTGCGCACCTTACATGTAATTTTCCTGAAGATATTTTTTTTCTTTCGCAACATCGAAATAATCATTATATGCAGTGTAATAAAGGAAAATATACTTAATTCATCATCATTATCATCCTGTCCTTTATATCCTGTTGTCCTGTTTTTGACCTTTTAAATCGTTCTATCACTCGTCATTTCAGTCACCACTGTCTTCTCGTGTCTCCAATCAACCCCTTCCTAGATCTGTCTATACCGGTAATACACACCTAAAAGGTGAATAAATTACCTGACTCTTTTACGGTGAAGGAAAACACCGTTATGCAACCTGCACATATCGGTGAAGAAATTCAAAGACATGTGTGAAGTCACGCAAAATACGCGCTAGTCGTGGAGTTGTGGAAAAATGGATCCCTTCTTGGGTCGTATTATACTAATAAGGTAAATTAAGCCGAATGACGAATTTGAAATCGAAAGAAAGCTTAGTCGGTAAAATTGATTATTATTTGAATTACAGTAATTCATAATTTAGTACATTTACACATAAACAACAGTGCTAAACTTATCTACTTAATAGCTACTTAAAATTATATAAAGTCTTTTATTTACAATATCCGATATAAAGTCGAGTAAAACTCATTTATGGACGTGTCATAAAATAAGTTATTTCATAGATTTCAATACGATTTATTATAAAAGAAGATTATTGCCTGTCTAGACTTGTTTGATTCTGTTTAAAACTGTAACCTAATAAATATACTGGAGTATTGCCATTGAAAAGTTTAGTTTGTAAGACTGCCTGCATTCATACGGACGCTTTTTTAACAGCGCCTTTACGATCGCTGTCCTGTAAAACTTGTCTCGGTCTAGCTAACGCTGCGAGATGAAAAACAATCGCGATTAAAAAGCGCCACCGTGTGAACAAATACATGTAAATGCAATGTATCTCAATGTTTTAACGCGCGTTGAAAAAACGCCCGTGTTAATACGGACTTATACATTTGTCGAAAATCTAATATTTTTTTCGGTAAAAAAACAATTAGAATTTGCAATTTACCAAGAAAATTTTCTTTAAATAATGGATAAGTTTAGAATAATATCTACTTAAGGATCAAGTTTCTAAAAGCCTGTAAAAAAATATAAAAGAATTTTCCGTTCCCTTGAAATAATTTATACGAAACGATGACAATAAATTACATTTATGATAATTTCAAAGTATTCACAGGTCTACGTGTGGGTTCACACATTCTGCGAGAGTTATTGCACGAGGGACAACAATTGAGAATTTCACTCACACGATATTTATGACTTACTAGCTGTTGTGCGCGACTTCGTCCGCGTGGAATTAAATAATACAGTCCATGTTACTCAGGGATAATGTAACTTTCTAATGGTGAAAGAATTTTTGAAATCGGCCCAGTAGTTCTTGAGTTATTTCAATACAAAAAAAAAATACAAAGTTTCTATCTTTATAATATTAGTATAGATAGGAGTATATTTCCTTGTTTTCTGTTATGTTATTATTTAATTGTTTTTGAATTGATAAAAAATGTATTATGCTCCTTGAGCGTCCGTGGCTCAGGGGTTTAGCTCTTGACTTGTAATGCAGGTCCCGAGTTCGAATCCCGCCCTGTAGCAATGTGTTTATCGATTTTCTAATTTCATATTTACTTATTTACCCGACGCTCTTACGGTGAAGGAAAACATCGTGATGCAACCTGCACATATCGGCGAAGAAATTAAAAGATATGTGTGAAGTCGACCAACCAACACAGGGCCAGCGTGGTTGACTATGGCATAATCTCCCCCTTAGTGTAGGCTCCGAGCCCCTCAGTAGGGACGTATAGTGAGCTGGTGATGATGTAATGATGCCCCTTGAGTCATAATAGTGTATTTTAAATAACTGTATGAGATAGTGGGTTATTTACGGGCCAACTTAGAATCGATAAGCAGTCACTAAGGGAGCACCTTAGTGTAGAATTGCCATTGGAATTAGTTCCTAACTGTTAAATGGCGGCAGTTATGAATGATAAATGAATTTGTTCATTTCTTTAGTACAAATCTCTCCATCACAAGCCTAAGGGCTGGATTATTGGAAAAGTTAACAGCCAGAGCAACCTGAAGGGCCATTAAGTGCTCTTTGTGTTTCGTTGAGCGAGAATAAAATTAAAGAGCAATTTATTGGATTTTTTTTAAATAAATTGACATTTATGAGTTTTTATTTATAAGTTAACTAGCTGTTGTTTGCGATTTCGTCTGTGCGGAAATAAAAAATATAGCCTATATTACTCGGGGATAATGTAGCTCTCTAACCAGGACAGAATTTTTGAAATTGGTTCAGTAGTTTTTGAGTTATTTCAACACATACAAAAATACAAAGGTTCTATCTTTATAATAATTATTAGAAGTACAGATTACCGTAAATATGTACAAAAACTGATTTATATTTGCTAATTTTCTTGGTGTGACCAATTTTACAATCATAAAGTATTGATTAACTACGTCAAATATGTTCATTTCTAGTTTATTTGAAACCTCACGTGGGAAATTACTTCATACGAGTATAGGGAATGCATCAATGTATTGGATAAGTTTAGAATTTGAATGCAATATACGCCGTTGCTGATTGCTCGCATAAGTTACTAACTCGTAGACCATTGAACTATCAAAGTTGATCTTCATTGTCAGTTCAAACTACAGTTAAAGAAACTTGCACATTTCTTAGCTTACACATTGATTCAAGATTACACATTGCTTACACATTTCTTAGTTTACACCTTGATTCGAAATTACACATTGCCCAAACATTACTTAGTTTACACATTGATTCAAGATTACACATTGCTTACACATGTCTTAGTTTACACATTGATTCAAGATTACAAATTGCTTACACATTACTACAAGATTATTGCAGATCAATTTATTAAAATGAGATTAATATTGAGAAGAAATATGCAACGATTTAATTAACATGCCAGTATTACTGCGTAAATAAAGAGTCGTGCATTGCGCGGCGCGGCGGCGGGCGGCGGGCGAACGGCTGCGGAACAAATTTCACGGTGCATTTATTGCACGATGCATGTAATGAAACGTGTACGCAATTACCGTATGTTTATTTTAAACATTAAAACGGATAAATGATGATTTTCTGATATTAAGAGTCTGTATACTGCGCTTTTTTTGTAGGTTTCCTTAAACGATATATTTAAAATGAAAACTCGTCCCATGACAACACATGTACCAAAATATTGTAGACAGAAATTCCGCATTCTTATATTTTTAATTTTTTTAGTAAAAATTACAGTTGAAAATAGTATAAGTTGACTATTCGCACTTGCTAGCGACTAACTTATTCCAAAAATTAATGCAGATTAAAAAAGTTAAAATTTAAAGTTTCACCTTTAAAAGTAAAAAAACCGTTTAAAACTTAAACGACATGCTTTAAAAAGTTTATCGAAACTGTTCCCAGAAATTAAGTGTTATGTTCGGAGCATGACTGTTTGAGTTTTTTAAGTTGTAAAGTTATAAGGCTTAGGAAAGCGATTGCAGAAAAACTTTATAAAAGCCACCGAATATATTAGCTTATTCGTGAAAAAGAAAATAAAAGAAAAAGGGAATAAACAAACTGTTTGCAACTTTGGTACTATTATGCCCGTTCTCACCAACGAACCCCTAAAGTAGTTTTAGTTAGGTGCATTTTTGCTTAAGGATCTCCCTAAATCCAACTCATACCTAAATTGATTTAATATCTAAACTACACTTAACTGTTGGTGAAACCGAAAGTAGTGTTAGGTGACATTTAAAAGGCATTAAGGGTTACCTACAACTTTAGACTATTAGACAATTAAGCTGCAAATGGAATTCCATCGTCAGAATACGTTGCTCCAAATCCGTAGAATCACTATTTTTCTTTCTTAAAAGCATGAAACGTTTAGCTATAAAAGTGGATTTTATTGGCATGTATTATTTCAAACATTTGCAAAACTGAAAGATGGCGCTGTCTTCGAACTCTCGGCACGAACTTCCACTTCACAGTCTGCGATGAAATGAAATATAATTATCAGATTGTTCTTAATTTAGCTACAGGATCATTAATTCTTAGTTCATTTCGTAATATAATTCTATATTATTTTTCGCAAGTAAATATAAAATCGAATTTCATATGTACATTTTTACACAACGCTCTTACGGTGAAGGAAAACATCGTGATGTCTGCAGCTGCACATACCGGCGAAGAAATTCAAAGACATATGTAGAGTCACGAAAAATACACGCTAGTCGTGGAGTTGCGGAAAATGGGTCCAACTCAACTCAACTCAAATAAAAAATTCGTCTCTTTACGAAACTATTTTATGACACTTTAATTAAAATATAAATAATGGAATATACTTTAATATGGAGTACACTTTGCTACAAAAGTATTAACTTTTTCTCTCCATGAAACTACTTATATGTTTATTTAAATAAAATAAATCTTCACTTAAGTATGTGGCATTATAGGTGGTAAATATGAACCAGTACAGTACAAGCTTAGGTATCAATATCGCATATTTGTAGTAAAGGTCCAAGTTATGAAGCAATCAGTAGAGGCGATGGGAGCGATCACCTCGCGTTGCAATCTAATAGTAAACTTATCCAATATCTTGACACCACACGTCTCAACTACATATGTTGGTTAATTTCCCAAGAGATATTTTAACGTTGAATATATTTGTAAATTGTCTATATGTATAATTTAATTGACAGATTTTACAAGCGTTAGTTTGTTTTAATATCTTTCCTAACTGTCCTTTAAAAATCTTGAGAAATGTGTTATTTGAATTTATTTACTGACCAAAGTCTACTAAACAGAGTTCATCAGTATTTGACCCTCAAGTAGATAAGTGAAAAGTTGGAAAATATACGAAAAGCTCATTAAAGTGTAAAAAGTTCGTCGGCTAAAATTCCGATACAATATTCATTAGCGTGTGAAACTCGCGATGTCGACGAACCTTATTTTGGAAGTTTTCATTTATTCATACCGAACTTTATTCTATGAATACCGATGATACGAAAATAAAGTTGAATCTGTACGAAAATAAGGAGAATTGTATTCGATATTCGGAAAGATTGAAGAATAATTTTATTCGATAACTCGTGTAACTACTGTTTTGTTAACATGTAGGTCCTAGGGAAGCATACTTCGACTAATCTATCATTAGTTTAAGTTTCAACAAACACTTACGACTAAAAGACAAAAATATATTTTAATTAAAAAGAAGTCTACAAAACTTGTCACACTAACGAACAATACGTTACCGTAGGAAAATAGATTTTTTTAATTCGTGTAGACAGCGTTGGTAAATTGATAAAAAAATATCATTTCCATCGAAACCCGATAAAAATGTAAGTGAAAAAGTTGTGAAAATCTCATTTATAACACGAAACTGGTAGCGTAAATAGATCTAAAAAATTCGGAGGCTTTTTTTAAAAGTCAATTATGTGAGGTCCCTAATAAAGGAAGTTTGCAAGAAAGCGCCCGCGGCATCGGGGCTCCGGCGTTCTGAGATCGGACCTTCGATTGCTTTGCACTAATTTATTTTCAAGCATTTACTGTGCAAAACGTTTCCTACAAAATGCTGAAGAGAAATTATGTTTTTATAATGCTTTAAGCGTTCAGATGTTTTTTATTTTCTCAGTATACAACGCTGTTTCAAAGAATTTATTAAAATTAAACTAAACATTAACCCCCTTATTCCTAAAAAAAATACTGCGATAAACGAGGACCGATAAGTCGTCGATTATACGATACTGAAGGACACTCGGACCTAAATGAGATAGACGAGGGGTCGCATTGGACCGAATTATATATCATAAGAAGGAACAAGGAACATTATTAGGTACATTTTATGAATATACCAGTACCAAACGTAGAGAGTACAACAGTAATATCGCTGATTCTCGTTTTGGAATCAAGCGGTAAAAGTTAAGATGAATAACACATATATTAATAAGAATTTTAATTTGTAAATGGCTACCGTATTGGAAATAAAACATTTAATTTTTTATTAATAATGTGTAGTCAGATGCTAGAATACCTAGATGTTTCTTATTATCTGTGTAAAATAAAAGAATGAATTGTATTTGAAGGCAAGCGTTGAAATCGTGTGTATAAGCTCTTAGCTAATATGACTCCTGGCACGATCTTCTAATGTTACTTTGCCAAAACTCTTGTAGAACTTCGGAGTAACATTGAACTTGTGCTGAATGTGATTGTTGTAACAAAGTGAATCGCTTCTAACAACCTTATTTAGTTGCTTCTAACTTGGTATTTCCGATTATTCGTTTATTTTTTAGAACGTGCTCACTATACCGTGGATTTACATTGCCGAAAAGTGTTTAAAAACTTTGAGTATGGGTAAAGTTAAATGACCTTCAAATACATAATAGATACGGAATGTAACATAATTTAATGTAACTTTTTGCTAGGACCTAATAAAATCGAGGTTTAAAACATAAAATTTGCAAAGTAATAATTAATTCTCAGCAAAAGTAGCGCATTATTTAAAAAAAAGAATAATTAAAAAGTAAATTACACGAGTTCCTAATAAAAGAGGCATCAAGAAAAGTGCCTCCGGCAAACTTTCCGGCAAATATGTCGATCAAGCCACGCTGCCTCACTAATTGATTTGGTCTTTCTCTTTGCAGATATCAATTTAGGCGGTGGTCCAATGCACACGTTCCAAGCGTTTTATTTATACAAAAACGTTGCATGTATTACAAAATGTACAAAGATATTACATACTATTAAATACGCGGTAGGTCTAATATCTGGACTACGAGAGACATTCCGTTATTTTTTCAAGCTATGGTGTAATATTTTAAGAATTTCCCATATTAAAAAAATACAATTTCCGGTTTCGATAAAAAACTGACGTCAAAGAATTTTTGAACCATATAATATTCGAGCACAATAATGTAAATATTCCATTGCATAATGTCTACCAACTGGGTGACTACCAAAAGTACTTTTTGATTAGCGATATCGCTGATGGAATCGACAAAAAGTATGGAACTGACAATGATATTCGTTAAGTCCTGTCATTGTTACGTGTGAGATATCTAACGTCATTGTAAGGTTCATACATTTTTGACGTTAGCTATAGAATCGCTTCGTAGCGAATGCACTTTTGGTAACTCCCCCCTGTTTTGTTTCCCGCTTTCGCTTAACAATTGAACCATACAAAAACTCTGTCATAAT
>QDHC01003678.1:155583-172779 GCA_013186455.1 Papilio dardanus tibullus
TAAACAGGGAAACTTGCAGGTTTTATACTATTACGAAGATAAAAACGTCGCGGGATCTTGGCCTATTACAATGATTGCGTAATATAAAACTATTAGATTGTTTTGATAGATATATTATTAATATAGGAGCTTATTTATGGTTATTCGCTAGCAAGGTGACTGCACCGCCACGTGATGCGTCACAAAATGATAATTAACTTAATATTGCCCGTCGACAGTTTCCCGCCTAAACTCAATTTAAGCTGCTTATTAATATGCAAATTTGCCAAGTCCCTAGCTCAGTTAATTTATTTAATGATAAACCTCGATATTACATCGAAAATTTACTCAATAGATATTATAAAACATTTATAACAGTCCTAAAAAAATAATAAAAGCTTATTAAAATTAGTTGGAATGAGTATAGATACGTCTATGTTTCGTCTATGTTTGTTTGTTCTCGTTTCGTCTGACGCGTGTGGTGCCGGAAGCCTACTTTTAGTCCACTTACCCTTCCTATCCTTTTCTTATAAGGAAATGATGGGAAGGGAAAGTGGATTTGGCGGGGGAGACGCACAGGAAGAGGAATTATTCTCATGCTGTGCGTCACCTCCTCCATAGATTAAGAGTAGGCAACGCATCTTCAATTGCAGATGTATATGGGCAGCGGTCGCTTCGCTTTTTCAGCGAATCCAGGTGGCCGCTTGCTCGTTTGCCACTTTATAATATTTTAAAAAATGATTCTTTTCATGACGCTAACAAACTGTAACAAACATCCAATTTAATATTGTAGTTCTGTTTTAATAAAAGTCCATTTCAATGTCAATTAGTACGTTAATGGAATTATAGAAACTCTGAATGTTCTAAGTAGTAATTAGGCTACTTTGTTGAGGCCTAATTTTCCGCTAGCGTTTAATTAAGTAGTGTTTCAGAATTAATATGCAAGGGAAGCTTCGCTCCGGTGAAGTGGAAGGCACTTACAACTAATTACAATTAATTCCAGCATAATAAGACAATGATGATATTCAGAGACTTTACTTTCATTACGTGAATATCTCATAATTAAGTCTCGTAGAACAGCGAACATTTTGCACGATGTTTCGTGCATGAATAAAAATTATAAAGCAACATGAACTATCATCATAAAATATGTATAAACAGAACCTATCACTGCTTTCCCGAAGAGTTAAGTAGAACAATAAAGTATCATACCTGTTCTACCAAGGTTCGAGGAGAAAGGGGAATATCACCACATTACCTTATAGCGTTAAATTTCCTTTATAAGCCTTCAGAAGTGCAACTAATCAGACCATGATACGTAATTAGATAGCAACAAAAGCCTTCTTAAAGTCCATCGCAATCTAAGTCAAGCTTCCACGATCAAAACAAAAAATATCAAACAAAAGAAAAGTTAAACAATGGAGATTAAAACGGAATTAACTGCTCACGGCTGAATACGGCTGGAGGTTTTTTTATTTACCAAAGACCTACGACTGTAAATAAGCCTTCTGTACCGACTGTACTAATTAAGCTTCTCACAAAATACCAGCTATTCTTACTAATATAGCACTGAATATTAAATTATCAGTTTTCGACAAAGTAGCAGAGTTTTAACTAGCAATAAAACTCATATGTCTGGCCTTATTGAGATGACATCTTCTGATTTCCGGCCGCTGTTTTAGTCGTTGCAGTCCTCTTTTTGTTAAATATTAAAACATGACACTTAAGTAGGAGAAGTGTATTTGCCAGAGAGATTTAAATAGACATTAGACCACAATTAGACAAACATTATAGTTGTAGTAATGAATTAATAACACAGTGATAATCCAATCCGCGTGACGCGCGAGGTGCCTGCGACCGACGCAGACACATGCCAGCTGCCTCACTGCTTCGGACAGACGGTGGAAATGTTGCATTTTCAAGATTCTATTCTAGTATAAATGCTATCAAATAAGATAATGAGGTACCGGGTTTAGTCCTCCTTCCCTTCCTATACTTTTCTTATAAGGAAATGTTAGGAAGGGGAAGTGGATTCAACAAAATAGTATACGGAGAAAGGGACTAAAGATCTATATCACTGTCTTTGTCAGGTTACGTATATTTCGTATAAATGTGTCTCAGTCGCTGCCAGTATGACATATGTCATTACTTATCTGGCTTTTAAATCTATTAGTAATTATATTTTAGCTGTAACTATTTTATTTATATCAACGTAATTTTTTCGTAGTAATTTCTTGAGAAATATTTTGTTTCTAAAGACACTAGTGGTATAAATATAAACGAAATGCAAAATAAAGCTTAACGTTTACATCCGACCGGGTCTAGGCTTATCCCAGGGGATCGCTTCCGGTCGAAGAAAACATTTTGTACAAGTCGTTGTCGTTACTCGACCCTTCTGTTCAAAGAATAAAAGAAAATTAATGTCAAAGACAGTTTTACATTTGAAGCTACGCAAAATAAAACTGATATTCAATTTTTAGTTTAATTTTCTTGTCTGTTAGTATGCTTTAAGGGCGAAAATTGGGTATGTATAATTTCTCGTCGTTAGTTCTAACAATGCCTTGTTTATTTGTACGCTTAAATTACATTAAGTACACAATCATAATCCTACGGCTTCATTAGAACGATGTCACGCAAAAAACGGCCTTACGCCAAAACAAAATCTCCGATTTGTTCGCGAACTCGGTCTAATGAGGGTTAAACTAAGCACTACTTGCAAACATAAAAAAGCCAAGTAAAAATAAATGAAAGAGTCGAATTCCCAGCGTTAGCTAACGAAGATATTAAAATAAGACTTAGTGAGTTTATTGTGGAAGTATTTAATCGTCCATAAGAAGCTGCGGTATCCGAGAGAACAACCGAAATGAGAAAACTTGTACAGCACAAAACAACAAGCGGAGGACAGACGACTGGGCGCGTTGCGGTCGAGTGTCTCCAAGTCATTAAATGCACTTTAACAGTGCAACAGTTAGACTTTAACACTACGCCTTCATTTGACCGAGTTCACGATGAAAACGGAGACTTTGCTTTGGCGTAAGTCTGTCGCGAACTCGGTCTAATGAAGCCGTAGAGTTAGTGAGGAAGGGAAACACAAACTCTAAAACCCTACGTACACAAGGCAACGCAAGTCTGCGATTTAAGTCTTTAAGTGATGTATCCAATACAATCTCATAAAAGTTCTAGAGGCCCGTGGCTTAAGTTTATCTTATATGTAGAAAATATCATAAGGAGCCATGATTAAACTTGTCCTTAGTACATTGTCGAATTTACGAGAAGGCTGGAAAGGCTGAAGCCCAGGGCTGCATATTTTAACAGGCAGCAAAGCACTATTTCCATAAAATTTAAGGTAATTATTTATTCTAACAATTTTTGTGTAAGACAAAAAACTGTAGCAAATCCGCCTCCCTGAATATCTGCCCTCCCTAGACTTAAGACTTCTCAGCCTTCTCGTAAATCCTCCACTGCCTTAGTAACTAAATATCTAGGTTTTTAACATAATTAATCCCTTAAATACCTTTTTATTTTTAAATCTGTTTAACATTGGTGTATTTTTAATTTAGGTCGTAATATTAAATTTATAACTAAACCTGCCGTGCGCCCAAACGGCACGATAATTATAGCTGAAAGCGCTAAATCCCGACAAAGGATCCCTAATTAGAATAGAGAATAATTTAAAAGGAAAACTTGCCTTCGTTTATTCGTTATTAATTTATTTTTTAATTTATTTTTAATTACTTGAAAAACGTATTTCGTAAAATAGGTCAACGATAGGCCAATTTCAATAACACTTAGAATGATTTTCTAGGTAAGCACAATTGCTTAAGACTGATAATACTTAATATTGGTCCACAACCAGAGGCAGAATTAGGTGCCATCTTTAGCACTATTCGATCTCTTAATCAACGCGCTTTTTGAGATCGTAATATTACCTACGAATAATCATAACCTCATTATTTTTAAATTGATTCATAAAAGTCGTACGTAAGAACCATCCATTGTAACAATAGTCTTAATAATGAGGGAATTCTGTATTTCCCAGATCTGGTTCAAGTTATTCTCTATAGTTGCATTGTTTCTTGTAGAATTGGTGATCAATGCAATTAACCCAAATGCGTGATACTCTAATTAGTTGTTACAAAAGTCTGTCCTCATTTTAGATGCGTCGCGTTCGCTCTCATAAATCCTTTTGTATCTGAACACTTTAAACCTCGATTGGAAATTGTTAAATAAACTTATGAAGTGTAAACTAATGTACAATGATTTTTATTTTATCACTACAGGTAAATAAATAAGTCCACGTTTCCTGCTCAAGAAGATCTAAGTGGCTTAACCATCTCCAAACGAAAGCGTTTCATAGTAAATTTCTGTGCTATTTTCTTGTCGTAAGCTATATAAAATGCATAATTTTTTCGAGTAAAATCGACCCTCGAAAGGGACAAGCTCCAATAAATCCCGAATCCTTATGTGGATTTGAAAAATAAGAAGAAAATGTTCTCAAAATTAAAAAAAGAATTTCCGAGAATTCGTGTAGGTACTTTGAATTTTCTACACCGCAACCCTTCTGTTGTTTTTTTTTAATGAAGGACAAAGCAAGGCGTACGTGACACAAACAAATTGAACTTATTTCGACAGGCATTAGAAGACAGGTTTAGGAACTCTCTTCTTTACGTCGTGAGCTTTTGTCTCCTTGAATAAATATCATTTTTAAAGGTCTTTTTAAGTAAAGGTTTACTCTGTTTAACATAATTATTAAATAATTCTTAAAAGGTTTACTACAAATCGTACGTTTTTTTAAGGATCTCAATCAATGGTATTTCAGCGAATCCAGATGGCCGCTTGCTTGTTTACTTGATAATATAAAAAACACTTACCAACATTTATTTAGTAAAATCCTTGAGATTAAATTCAATTAATCGTAGTGTGAAAAGCAAGCATTGTCTTTGCAAGGGTTTGCAAGATGTCTACCTAATGGCACGGAATCTTCCGCACTGGCTAATTGGTTCGCTGTTCACAACCTCTGACCAAACAAAAAATAACTAAAGCTTTCTCTAACAATATTTATTTAATTGGATAAATGTTTATTTTAATTATAACTACTTTGTTCTTGTATTTTTAATAAAACGTTAATTATTAAAAATACAAGAACAACTTTGCATTTGCTACGCTTACTTTTATTACCCAATGTTGTCGTAAGAAACTAGATGGCACCACTGTTTCCCTAAGTCATAAATCACAACGCGTTATCGAAAATATTCCGGACACATTAATATGTAAATTTAGCTTCGCATACATCAATCTGGCGCACGCCACATCAATTATAAGCTCCATTAGAAATATCTTTGTCATCCATCATTGAAGAATGTATTTTATTTTTCCTAATTCCTGCCACATGCCTGATAAGTTAATTATAAGTAAACTGGTCCATGACTCCGTCTGCGCGGAACTAAAATAAACATATTCCCTCTTATTCCGAAAAAAAATTATAAAGTACTGCGATAAACGAGGACCAATAAATCGTCGATTATACGATACTGGACGACACTCGGAACTAAATAAGATAGACTAGGGGTCTCATCGGACCAAATTATGTATCATAAGAAGTACCAGGAACAAGGATGTTCTGTATTTTGGAATAAATTTTATGAATGTACCAGTACCAAACGTAGGAAGTACAATAGTAATGACGCTGATTCTCGTTTCGGAATAAAGCGAAGTAAGTAGCCTAGTTATTTTGCTTTCGCGAAGATCCGTTAAGCCGTTGGTCATATCTGACCAAGGTATCCCTTAAAACTATCATCCACTCATCTATAATATTAGCTAGATGTAATTAATTTCATGGTGCGAACTCTGATCTCTGAACGACTTCTTCAAGCGGCAAACCGATCGCGGCTGCTCCAATTAGACGCCTACAGAGTACGATACTATGATTCAAATCAAATAAATCAATAAACAACGATGGATCGTGTTAAATAAAACATCTACAAATATTATTTAAAATATGTGGAATATTTTTTTTATATCATAAAGTGGCAAACGAGGAAGCGGTCACCTGGACTCGCTGATATAGCGAAGCGACCGCTGCCCACAGACATCTGCAAATGCAGATGCGTTGCCCACCCTTAATCTTCGGAGGAGGAGACGCACAGCAAGAGGATAATTTCTCTCCCTATGCGTCTCCTCCTCCGGAAAATCCACTTCCTCTTCCATTTCACGCCTATCTTCTGTGTGGTCTTGGTATTTCACCGGGCGTGCCGGCCAATTCGTGCTAAGATGTTAAAGCGGACTCTACCACTGTTAAAATACAGCAAATCCAGGACGGGATTGGATGTAAGATTTTAAAAATAGTTTCTTTAAATACTAACATATATTTTATGTTTATAAAAAGCCTAATTTATTTTTTGATAAGCTGTATTTTGTAAAGCCAAAAGAAAAACCACAGCAAGGTTACCAACCTGTCTATTGTAATTTTTTTTTAATTTTATCTCCAAACGATTTCATAAAGGTCCAGTGCATTTTAGAACAAATTGTAAAGCAATTCTGTGCATAATAAAAGTGAAACGTCATAAATTATAATTCACTTTTCCTCGCAACCCCAACTCGAAGCTAACACAAATAAAACTAATTTGCCAGAACAAAAGGCATGAGGTTGTTTACGCCAACAATAGAGGGCGTAATTGAGCTCCGTATCTGATGCTACATTGTTCATTGCACGTCCTCAGTTAACTTTTAACCGCCACTTTATCGGTGGCAATTGCTTTGTTTGCTTCGGACAACTCTTAATTACTTATTTATCATTGTCATTCAAGGACAAGAACGCGAACAGTACCAGCAACAAACTATTTGATAAAAGTAATCCTTCTCATCAGATTCTAAAAAAACCCATACATTGGTTTTCAAACAAACCTCAAGCGCCTGTTAGAAAAAAAATAGCAAATATTTTTATTTGCAATTGTAGCTAGAGAGACACCTTAATATTCGATGATTAAAATATTTGTTTTAATACGTTGCATGTCGCTTTAACAATACCTTAAACATTTTCAAATTATTCCACTATACCATAGCAGAGTCAGACATTCACTTCAATAATTTCGCTTTAGTTACATAACAAACACTACACGAGAAAAATACGTCCATAAAAGTAAAGCGCACTTCAGCACTAAACAAGCGCTTCAGTGCTATTTATTGTAATACCTTTTGTAAAAGCGGCGCTGCGGAACCGGCTTGTGACGTTTTCATACTTCTTTGTAAAATGGACGACGGTTGTAAATTTTAAACATTCTTTAATCCTATATTTTTCTAGCAAAAGCGACGTTCTTTGCTAATAGGGAGTTGGTAAGGTCTAATAAAAGCTTCCTTCTTTATTTCTATTGTTCTGAAGATTTAAGTTGTGTCGTGTTTTGTGGTTATGGGTATTAATCTAGCTGGCAGTTGTTCGATAGGCGTTGGGCGTTAACATCACATTAATGACCTCATTAGGAGCTTGTGCGAGCTGTAATTAAGGAGTGCAGCTTGCATCGCGTAACGCTTGTTAGACATTAATTACGCTATGCTAACGATTTAATGAACCGAAATACAATAACTTCGGAAGTCAGTATCTAAAACATGAAGGAGGTAAGTCCTAGAGACAAATTCACACTATCATAGACAGACTCCTTAAGAATAAACTAAATTGGTGTAAAGCCGTAGGTTTTGACGCCCGAAACACTATCACGTGTCCTATTTTATATTTTTAATAAAGAGTAATTGACACTAGGATCTTTGCCAGGGGTACCCGTATACACCATTATACTATTAGACAAATACATTTTACAAAAATTACCTTTACTTTCTCTGACACTTTGCAATTAAATACACTTCGAGTTAAGCATTGAGAAATCCAATCAATCGGCGAGTGTCGGCGAATGTCGGCCGACTTTGTAGTGGAAAGGGTTTGTGAAATGTTTCGCCCTAATGGCGCCCCTAATGCCGTCGCAAACTTTATTGAATCAGCCGTCACTGGTGCGGCTGTTAAGTATTGTGCCCGTTACAATATTGGATTAAGAAAGGAGTCTATACGTTTTATGTACCGACTACCTTTGCTGTGTGTATTACAATTTCTAAAGAAAATGCTAAGCGAACTTAGGTTATTTCACATGAGTCTGAAAAACACTATAACTAATATTTAATATAAAAATACTTGTAATTCTCAATTTTTAACATACATGCTAAGTAAGACCATATAAGAATAATTTTATGAATTACTAAGCTAAATTCTGCAGTGCGGAGAACCGCATAGCGTACTTATTAACTCAAATTCAATAATAATTTAATTTCATAAACCTAACTTAATTTAACGACACAATAAGTGGTTATTTGTTAAAATATAACAAATTCTATTACTTAAAAACCATTTCTGTTTGATTTTGCTGTTATTTTTTTGCAGGCGTCATTAAATAAAATAAATTAAGTATAATGCGGCGTAACTATTTTCCTTTTTATAAAGAAACATCTCATTTTACAATAACTTTACATGTTAATATTGGTAACATTGATTTTCAATTACAACAAAAGTATCACGCCTAACGAAAATAATGCGGCAACAAAAAAAAATGTCAAGGAGTATATTGGAATAAGTAAAATTACAGGCGTTATTTGTTCGTGCGTTGATTGTAGAAAGAATTCGGATAAGTGGATATCGCAGAAACTCCCGCCTCAAATGAGCGAAGCGCACTCAAAGCTTTGTTCCTGTCGGGTTATTCGACTGCGGACTGGAACGCGACATTCTGCCGGCGAGCAACAAGACATTCGAAGAATTTTCACTTTATAACAAACTTGTAACATATTTGGTTGGATTCCTTATAAAGCATGATGTGAAAAATTATATTTTTAAAACAAAATCAAAAATAACGATGTTAAGTAGTCGTATGTCGATTATTTTTATGACGTCACTTGTTTGTGTCTTTCCGAAATACAGTATTCTCTGTGAAAAAAGTATCAACCATTTTTATATCAATTTGCGGTCAATGAACTCGTACAAAACCAGAGCCATATTCCGCTCGATGACAGTGGACAAAACTTTCCCGGAATATCCTATATTTTTAGCAAAAAACCAGGAAAATGGTAATAAAATAAATTTAGAAGTAATAAAGTGTTCCGGTCCAAATCAGTTAGCGGTCAAACGAGCGCATTAGACGCAGATTTAGGACTACCCTCCCACCGACGGCCGTCCCTACTACAAAATATCGTTGCGGAAAAAACTCATAATCATTTTTACTTTCTTTAGCTCTAATAAAATGATTACTTTTATGATATTTATCCGTCGAGAGAAATCACCAGATCAGACCAGATAGAATGATAGTTATTCCAATAGGATTAGAATCAGATTAAAAATTAACTCGATTTAAAAACATTTATTTTAATATTACTTGAATAAAAACAAATGGTAGGGGCTAGGAGACGTTATTACGCCCCGGGGCTCCATTGGATTATTCGTCAAGGCAACGTGGCCGTTAAACACAGTAAAAATATACCATTGTTTAAACACAACCCGGATTCGAACCGCATCCCTCACGGACAACTGGCAAAATAGATTACGGTATCATCAATCAAATTCATCCTAATTTAGCTTAATTAATAATTAAAAAAATTAACTCCCTGCCCATAACCCTTTCTACGTGAAATAACTCTGCACAACAACGTTACATCATCCAAATCAATTTTCAGATTATCCATAAGAATATAAGTAAATCTTATTTACATAACAATAAGGTAGACTTTTCTGCGAATAGTCGAAGAATTTCTTTTGTATACCTTTTATGAGTGTACACTCTTCCAAGCCAAAAACAATCAACATTAATGAGAATCAGTACAAACAAGACTGTCTGTTACAATACACAAAGGCTATTGTTTACTGGAACGGACTTATGGATGCTTTAAGTTATACCTAATTACAAATCTTACAAACTAAATGTAACATGTTATTTACAGAGATGTTCACTAGTCCAACACAACACGGAATACGTATTGTAAATGGACATCCGAGTTCTATTATTGTTTTTTCTACGCCTTCTTATCTCACCCATAAAAACATCCTCCAAAAATATAGGATGCACCTGGAAGGAAATACAGAATGATTTATTTTCATAAAAACGTCATAATGATAATATGATATACTGCCATCTGTTAACCAATGGTGAAACTGTTCATGGTTAACCTACGTAGCGGTTATAATTTTTTATTAACTTACAACGGCAAAGAACGACACGAGAAAACGAGATTTACATACAAAAAAAGTGTATAATTTTAAATCTTACTAATTATGTTCAACTTTTTGTAAAATTCAGTTTAACCATTTCAAACCTTGTCTCCAACTTGTTCCGCAGTTTTACTCTTTTAGTCTTTGACGGCACTGACCTCTGCGTAGGGATCGGCTACATTTGATTGTCGCCATTTTGGCACTATCGGTAACCATTGGTATGATTGCGATAATTGGTGGAACTTATTCATATTTTTAAATAGAGTTAGAATTAATTGTCAATAACAACAAGCGCGTTTAAAGCGGAATGTAACAAATGCTGGCTGAAAAAAAACAAAAGCGGAATGTAACAACGACCTACTCAGCGGATTAAGTAGAGATCAGTGGTTAACAGCGAATAGTTCAAGCAGTTTCAAGGTTTCATACTCTTTGAACTTCGAATAAAATCTTTTACCGGCCGGCTGTCATTTTCATTCACGCCAGCTGCCATTACGAGAGTGTTGTTTCGGTTGACTTCCTATTCACATTTTAATTTAATGTAAGTATTAATATCAATTTATTTATTAATAACCAATATATTTTTGTATCTTGCCAATTTTATATGGAACGTACGATTTTTTACGTATAAGTTTTTTTAACACTAGTCCATGAATGCACGATGTTCTTTTGTTCCGAAAGATTCATCTAGAAATTGGCCGAACGCGTCTGATAAATACATTCAAATTAGAAAATCTGTTCTAAAGTGATACGCTTCCTACTCAAATCTAGTGTTGTATGTTTCCATTGCATTAAATGTTGCGCAAGAGGGTATTCTCGGAAGTGTAGAGCTATTTCCTTCCTCATAGCTTCGTCACTAACGTAGAGAAAAGGACATTAAATCTAAAAAGATTTATACTCTTGTAGTTACGAAGATTTCTTTATATAATATTATCGTTATACAAACTTTTTTTACCATTCTAATTCGTTTTTTTAGAATAAATTGTAAACCTCTGACCTTCACTGAAGTTTTGTAATAAACATCATCTTGAAGGTTATGGCGTTTTACATTATAACTTTACATGGTTGTACATAAAATAAAGTTTGATGTAGTTCATTGTTAGGTTAAAATGGAAGATGGGTCACATAGGAAAAGAGTACGAAGCGAAACACCTGAAGAAATAAAGGGAAATGTAGCAAATAAATGACATTTAGACAGGTATGTTTGGTGTAAGGTCAAGCATGGCTGGGGAATGGTGATTGGGCTAACATCTAAAGTAGATCCCTCAATCCTACTATAAATATATAGAATAAATATCTAAAATTGATTAAAAATAAGTATTCCAACCTTGTTACTTTCTCTGATAATATAATTGAAGGTTGATTTTTTTTTACCTTGAAATAGATACAAAGATATTAACTAGCAAAGTTTGTAAAAAATGAATCATACTGCCAACTATTGCATCATCTAGTGACTTTCTCGGTTTTTCTGTATTGTTAATTCCGTTTAGATTTCCTCCTTATATTTTTGTTCATGTATTTGGTCAGTTCTATACAATACTTTGAAGTATATAGTTATTGAATTGAAAGAAACAAAAAGAGATGCAGTAAATGCATTCATCATATTTATATTAATAACTCTTCTTTTTGTACACAGGGTACATAAATATGTAATTTTAGTTTCTACAGCCCTGTTCGGAGTTGAGTAGTAGGAAATTTAGTAACTAATTGTGTCTAAACAAGGGATATACTAATCTGCTCTACTAAAATGTTGTTGTTCAGACATGTTAAGTTACTAAATGAGTTGCTACTCAACTGAAATACCATCCTGGTGACAAAAAGGCTTAATTAGCTTAGACAATACAATCCAATATCTTGACTGACCTAGATTGTATTGTGTAATTTGCTCAGATACTAAAGATGGAGACTTGCATACCTCTGTTAAGAAGGGCCTAAGAAATTTATCATTATGGTTTTAGTTCAATAATGCTTCACAAACTTTATCACAAAGTCTTAGATTGAATCAATATCTTCATAGATTCAGATATCTTGGATGTTGAGATGTTATTTACTTCAATACTGTAAACATAAGACCTTTATAACAGCTTAATTATACAGTCAAACATGGATAAGTAAGAAACCTCCATACGCAAAATTCATTCTAAGGTCCCAATGAGCTACCACCATTAGGGATAAACGGATTGGAGAGAAATCTCTATACACAAGACCAATATTGCGGTCCTTTGGTCTCTCACTTATACAGGTTCGACTGTATAATTAAAACTGTCTTTTATTAACTCATTGTATGATAAAAATAATTTTAATAGCGAGGTTATTGTATTTTAGTAGAGTAGATTAAAGTATATATTTTATATTACATG
This sequence comes from Papilio dardanus tibullus, assembly GCA_013186455.1. Taxonomy (NCBI): domain Eukaryota; kingdom Metazoa; phylum Arthropoda; class Insecta; order Lepidoptera; family Papilionidae; genus Papilio; species Papilio dardanus. The sequence goes on from QDHC01003678.1 coordinate 168,154, forward strand.
AAACTTCTAGATAACACTTGAGCTATACAAGTATTATATGTTTGTTATTTTGGTTTGATATTGTTATTGTTCATTGATTGTGTCCAGTAATAAATGATGTTACAATATATTTATTATTAAATAATATTGCAACATAATAATTAGCCATAAGCTCGCTCGGTCTTAACAATGTAATATACAATTGACCACTACACCTAGAGTCACTTAATGGTTATAGTAGACCCTTAAGCTTTGTACGCACCAGGATAGTGTTTAGTCAAGTAGCAAGTATCCGAACAAAAGATCTACTAATCTACTCTACTAAAATGTTGCTGTTCAGACAAGATTAGTTACTAAATGACTATCCTAGTGTGTAGGTTTAGGCTTAAACAAGTCTGAACAGTAGTAAATCCTTTATTCAGATAAATGCTAGTTTCTACTCGACTAAAATACTATCCTGGTGCTAACAAGGCTTTATATATAGTATGACATCTACACTAAGTTTTCCAAGTAAGTATACTAATACAAATTTTAGACATGATGGTTGAATATTGCCAGTATTTTTCCATTAATATTTGCTTTAAACCATAATTGAACAAGTAAATAATTCCCCAGCTGAATAAATTTGAAGTGCCCAACAATGTCTATGGAGCACAAGTGTTACTGCCGTGGTGATGAGATCACCAGCTTGGACCTCGACAAGCCCCAGCACCTCTTGCCTATGATGAGACCTTTCTCCATGAGGTTTTAAACACTTATATGTAGTTTGTCTGTAGATATTGAGTAAATTAAACTAAAGATTTGGGTAATTTAAAGTTGACTTAATATTGTAGACTATATTTTTACGGAGTCCCTTATTGTAGATTTATGATAATTGAACACTTAGGTACTTTTTAAATTATTAAATAAATGTGTCAGTTTTATAGTAGAGTATGATTAAGGTAATAATAAACATAATAGATTATAAACTATGTTTATAAGGGAGGATTAAATAAAGGTATTCAATGCAGTCTAGTGCTTGTGTAGGAATATTGATGATACTCAAGATAACAAGTGTTAAAGTATAGCAAAACAATTATGATTGTTCATGTCCGTAATAGATGAGGTATTTTACACAATTGTTCATATACTTGTATGGGTTAATTGTTAGCACTTCTACTTATAATAAACATGTTTTATGCGATATGCGCTAGTACCTAAGTTAATTGACATATTCTAAATTAAATCTTATGAACACAATTAACTATAAGATTTTTTTTTAATGTTTTTGGCGGGTTTAATTTTGTCGTTTGGCATTTCGTGTTAGTCGAGTTGGCAACTGTTTTTGAACGCTACTGGCCAACTATACTGGCATTATGTGAACTTGCTATAAGTGTACATTTGCGTAGTTATGTATCGTGATCCCGTTTACCTTTCGGCATTATCAATTGCAATAATATATTTATTACTTGTAAGAGACATAATTATACGTTACCTATATGTTTATTTTCTTATGAGTTATTTTACAGTGAAATATCACTCTGATATTTCGGTTTTCTAACAAAAACAGAAAAATGTAAGATAATTGTAAAGTTAACGGTCATAAAAGAATTAAAAAAGCAACTCTTGCGTTCTAGTTCATTTGATGAAATTGCTAGTAACAGTACTTTACAGTTATAATTTTGGTGTGGTTGACAGTTTTCAAGTGCACGAACTTTTTCAGGGCCCTCGTAAGGGCTACTGACGCCTGTGTGCAAATTATTTTAACGTACAGCTTTTTATATATTTTTTGATGGTAGGTAAGTGCTTGAAATGAAACAAAGAACTGATTTTTTTTAGGCCCTTAACTTTGGCGCCTCTTAAGCCTTGTTCGCACCAGGATAGTATTTTAGTCGAGTAGCAAGTAGCATTTATCCGGACAAAGGATTTACTACTGTTCGGACTCGTTTCAGCCTAAACCTGCGCACTAGGGTAGTAATTTAGTAACGAATTGTGCATCGTGCAACATTTTAGTAGAATAGATTAGTAAATCCTTTGTTCGGATACTTGCTACTCGACGAAAATACTATCCTAGGGGGTACAAAGCGTTAAGGATGGCGCCCGTATGCATTGCACCCTTTACTAATATAGTAGCGGGGGCCTGAACTTAGTAAATTATGATTGCTAACTAACAACCGCATCTGGAACGTGGTTTTGCTTGTAAAGTAATTAGATATTCTAAGAATGGAATAATCGATCCTTGATTACTTGAGTGCTTCAAGGCTTGTTTGCACTTTATACCTTGACCTTTCAACTGCGTTGGGTAAATTAAAAAGCATACATTTTATACATGTTTAAAAATTGTCTCGTAGTTGTACGTACTCTCACAATGGCCCGTTACTTTCATTGTGTCGGCTTCAAGTAAACTGTGAGAAAGCTGAACGTGAAGTTTAGTTTTTGTGGCATTGTTCAATTCAGATCGGCAGTATTGTGAAACGTAAAACGCAGTTTTTTCCGTCATAAATACAGTCAAACTTGGAGCGAGACCGGGATAAGTGAGTAATCTATATAAGTCCTTCTTTAGTCCCGACTAGCTACCTCCATAAGCGAAAACCCTCGGATTAGAGGGAACCTCTATAAACGAGAGTCATATCGCGGTCCCTTTGACTTATCCAGGTTCGACTGTATGTCGACTACCATATTTGTATGTTACGATTTGTGAAATAACGAAATATTTTATTGAATATATCGTTTGAATGAGTTAATCTATTGCTATAATTAATTTTATCGGGCAAATAGATTTTATTAGTTTTGAGTGACGTATAGCACAGGTTGGCCTCGGAATGTCTCGACGTCTGCCGATTACGTATCTATATCTTTACACGTTTGTTGCAACAATATTATGACTATTGAATGGATTAATGCCCAGTTTACATTATTCCATTCCAGTGATTGAAATCATCTCCAGGTTACAACTGTGAGAATATTCACCCACACTGGGATGCGAAGAATCCAGTTAACAAATGAGTGCAATGACCGGATCGGCGTTCTACATCTGAATACAGTACGACCAATCGGCGCGACTGGAACTATATAGGCGGCCAATCGCATGCCAGTCCAGTGCCAACAGAGCAATTGGACAGAAAACACGTGCTCGCTTTTGGGAATTTTGTGTCCGGACTGAAAAGAAAGGATTATTGAACATGAGAAAGTTAACTGAAAACCAAACCTTACACCTTATTCATTTATACAAAGAAAATTCGTGTTTATGGGATATATCATTAGATGCTTACAGAAACAGAGCTATGCGCCAATCGGCTTTGGATAAAATATGTCAGGGAATGCAAATTGAAAATTTGTCCGCGGATGATGTGAAAAGTAAAATAAAAAGTATTCGTTCGACATACTATCTTGAATTAGATAAAATTGAGAAGGCGACCGTAATTGGCGCTGTTTACGAACCCAAATTGAAATGGTTCGCCGAATTTGATTCGTTTATAAAAAATGTTATTGTGAAGCGTAAAGCTCGGGTATGTATTTTATTTTTAATATTACAAATTATTTAAATTAGTTATATTTTTTATAAACCTATTTTGGTACTTTTCCATCATTAACAAAGAAGAGGTCGTAATTTTATCTTTGTCTACTACTTTATCTCGATCTCCTATACACGAGTGTGCTTGACATATAAGAAATATTCATTTATATTTTATTTCCAGGAATATTATATTGACAATACTGAATTTGAGCATGTGGAAGAATCTGAGGAGGTTCCCTTTAGAGAGTGTGAGGTCGTCTCACCGCCTCCGGAACCTCGGAGGAAAAGAAGTAGAATATCACAACTTTCTAAGATGGTCAGTAACGTGGAAGAGACGCAATACGATTTGACCAAACCAGATACTGAAGATGAGTTCGACATATTCGGAAAACACGTCGCTAAACAATTGAGAGAATTGTCTAGGAAACAGTCTATATTAGGTCAAGAGGAAATTCAAGGAGTTATTACAAAACGTCGTCTGTACGATTTGAAATTAAAGACGAAAAGATATTGGAAACATAATAGTTCTAACCCTGGCGCTGCAGACGGGCAAATGACTGATGATTCCGGACCGGGGCCGACTAATATATGTATTGTGAAAATACCTACCAAATATCCAGTGTCTAAAGTTGACATTGACTCCGACGACGATTGAAATACAATCACCCACAATATTGCAATTATTACAATAATGCTTGATTAATATTGTCATAGTTAAGTTTAATAATAAATTCGTGTGACTTTGATATGATTTTTAATGTCTTAATAATTTGCAAACTGAAACTAAAGATATAGTTCCTTCAAATTATCTGCCATCATTCCAAAATTGTGTATAGTTCACAATAGACGAATAAGATTCGTACCCACGACCACAAAGCAATTATGTATTCAACATACCGGAAACACATTCATTCGTAATGTATACGATGTACTCGGTTTACATTATTCCATTCAAGTGAACATCAACTCTGCAATACTCAAAAAATGTAAACACTGGAATGCATTGTGTGGATTCTGATGATTGTTCGCTGGCCTGGAGTAATATAAACTAGATATTAGCCCTCATTTTACGGGCGCTTTTTTAACGCGTTCGCTTATATGAATTGAAAATAACTCTTGTTTCATTCGTTTAGCGTTTTTTTTTTTTTTTT
>QDHC01003678.1:194874-205721 GCA_013186455.1 Papilio dardanus tibullus
TTGGGCTCGAGCCAGCAGGCGCCGAGCAGCAGCTCGTCGCCGGCCGCGCCGCCCTGCGCGCACTTCATGCCGCGCACGTCGCGCCGCACGCTCAGCCCCGCGCCCACGGACACCCCGCCGGCGCCATACTTGGACGCCGCCACCCTGCCGCACTATCTGCACACAAACACACAACTGTATTAGTTCCTCTGTATATCATATTGTTTATAAATGTAGGCAGTTTTATTCTGCCTAGCAGATGTAGAGCAAGGATCTAAGTGAACGATACGAATGCTTTCATAGGAAAGATGCATATCTGAATGTAACTAATGAACAACATATACGAGGACGCATTAACGACGCCACCACCGGTCATGAGCTAGCACGCCACGACGATGTAACCTGTTCTCTGACCTAAATGATACCCGAACCAGTTTCGTATCTTATCAATATTAGAATAAAACGGTTTACTTTTTTCAGGTTAAGTAATTTTATTTCTTTATTGTTTGCGAGCAATTTAGTAGTTTTCTGAGCACATTTTTTTCAGGGTATTAGTTAATAATGGAGCGCCCGCCGAGACAGAATTGTCGCCGCGTCCATGAAACGGTTATTTTGTAATTCAGATGGAGTACGAAATCAAGACAGCGGCTGTGGAATTGAAACAATAATTAGCGAGCGCGGGTTGAGGGGGCGCCGGCCGCCACGCGCCGTCGGCCATCGGTGTCGCGCCGATAGCGCCGCGCCGCACAGAGCCGCACAGAGCCGCACAGAGCCGCCGCTGCGATACGATTCCTAGACTACTTTTTACTTTTCTTGCAAAATCAAACTGTTATAATCCATGTGTTATAATATTTTTATACATTTCTACATTCCATCACAATCATTAAAAAACATATTACTGTGAAAATTACTCTATTTCATAGAGAATTAATTAATTTTATTTTGGTGTCTACTGGTGACAGACAATACCATGGAGTTATTTATAAACGAAGGAAACGTAATGTGGTAGTGATTTCGTTATTTTGTAGTGTATTGGTTGCAAAGAACACGGTCAGCCGGCGGCGCGGCGCGGGCAACTCGGTTAATTGTTTATGTGCATAAATACGTATATAATGTACTATAAGCATAGTTAAGCATATAACGCTAATATCCCGTACATCGAATATAAGTATCAAAATAAAATAATAGGTAACTATTTTCATGTGCCTGTATTTTAAGAAACTTTGTTTGAGCACTTAATTTTTCAATCGTTAAATTGTAAAGACGCGTACTCAATGGAATATTCCTTAAATCAATATGTTAATCGGTCTAAATGTTTCGCCTTAATGAGATTTTGTAAGTGATTGGTTTACCTACTCCTTACATTATTTCTTAAAAATAGGCAATTGTATTATGACATGACACGAACGAAACACATGCCGAAATCTGCAGTTAACGCGTTCGGAGGCAAATAAATGCGGTCGCGGATTGAATTTTTTGTAACAGACATTGAGTATTTGTAAATTTTCAATTCGTCAAACGTAGACAAAAGTATTTCATAGAAATGACAACACGCACGCCGTTAGTCAATATGGTGTCGGCACGCAAGCGATTGCAATATCGATTTAGTGAAAAAAAATTGTCACTAAAGGCATAAAATTGTCTCGGGCGCCAAGAGCGCGGCCTTGGTGGTGATTTTTCGCAAAATGTTCGATAAATAAGTATTGCGCAGGTCGTTGACCCGAAACCGATCGCGCAAGCGCCGTGAAAAAATATTACAACGTATTGCCGTAGAACGTGACTCGAGCGGCCGCTTTCAAATAATAAACTATTGACAACTCAATAATAGATATTAGGGTAATTAATACGCTTGTTATTTTGTAATTAAGGTAAACAAAGATTATGTTTATTGTGCTATTTGATATTGTTGGATTCTACGATTGCGAAACCTCTGCGTAGCGCGCGGCCGCGGATTATTGCAGACTTAAGTAATTACTTTGGTTCTATAAGAGAGGATGGTGAATTAAGATTAAATTAGGTATAATTATTGTGTTTAAATAATATAATAGAAGTGACAACACGAACAATAATTTAATTTAAAAAAGCCACATTCCAAAGATCAGTAGGGCTACAAACCATTTTCCCTTCCTATCCTATTCCTGGGAAATCATGGGAAGGGGAAGAGACGCATAGGGAGCGGAAATATCCTCTAACTGTGCATCTCCTCTTCCGAAGATTAAGGGTAGGCAACGCAGCTGTAATTGCAGATGTCTATGGGCAGCGGTCGCTTCGCTATTTCAGTGACTCCGGTTGTCCGCTTGCTCGTTTGCCATATTATAATATAAAGCTACAATCGAGGTGTAATGTGAGTCTTCACTTTCTACAACACCTGTAATTAACTTATTACAATTAATCATGCCTATTTATCGTTACAATGTATCGGTGGGAGGTTACTGGGGCCGGCAGCGCTATTGTACCTCCACTGCACCTGTCTAGAGGCACTACATACTTTATTTTAACCAAAGAGGTAAGCCTCAGTTTAGCGTCATTAAATTGTATAAAATAGTATATTTAAAGAGTTAAAAGTCTCGAAATGGTTTATGTAATTTGATTGGGGATTGTGATGAAGTTATTTGAACCTCGGAATACAATAAATGTTCTTCCCTTCTTGTAAATGATGAATTTATATTATAGATACGCGCCTTAATGCCTAAGTTTATCACATACGTAAGTGCAGTAAAAATATAAGAAGAAAAAAAAAACAACCTGTTCAAATATTTCGTGATCATAATTTCAACATCATTCACGTCCAATCTTCATTGTCAAAGTAAGACAAAAATTTGTGCCAAGAAATCCGTTAAGTTTGTAACTTAAAGCGACCAGATACGAGATCTAAGTCAGCTAAGTGGCTCTCTTACTTGACATGCGCGCGCGCAACGCAACCTGCACGACGCATCTCATCACGCATTACAATCAAGTTAAGATGTTTTACTTACATATGTTAAAGACCTTTAAGTTTCCTTATTTTTTTTTTGATCTCATATAGCTATAACTATTTTCAGAAAGTATATGTAGTTGAGTACCTACTAAATATTTAATTAGAGTGCCAATACAATCAAATTAATTTCAGGAAAGTTTGAACTGAGCTTTTAACTTAAAGGACCTAGGCAATGCGTAATATTGGCACTAGAGTGGAATGCGCGGCGCTCTCGTGCGCAGTTTTTGGAAAGTGTTGATGTAAGTGATTAGGCTTCGATAGCAAAACTGCCAGCCTTGAGGTAGGTTGTCCGGCGCTGAGCGCCGCAGCGGCAGAAGCGGACATCATTATTGTAGTGAATCACCACCGTGGAAAACGAAAATCCGATAACGGTCAAGCGACTTTACACCCTACAGCTCTAGGTCAAGGTTGCCATTCCGCCGAAGCGCGCGCAGTCGCTTACGCCCCACCGGCGCCCGAGCCCGGCTTACGCTACTGACACACTTCCGCGCGGGTACCGTTAGCCGGCCCTCTTTCGCCGGCGGCTCCCTCTTTCACTCTCACCGCGGCCGCATGCTCCGTCCCTCTCTTCGGGCGACAAATTTTTGAATGCGGGCGCTGAGTGTGGGCTGGCCTAAAAATTAATTTCGTGATACGATTTTTTTTCTCGTGAATCCGCTTCGGCCGATGCTTCGAGCATGTCGGTCAATGGGTCGCCGCGGTCGCAGCTCGCCGTCCACTGCGAGCGGACTAGGCGGGAACCGTACATTCAATATAAATTAAATTAATCAAGTAACTAATGCCCACATGACTGCGTTTTATACAACACCATTCACCAATAAAATTGATAATGGAACTGGTTACGAGCTCTGTCGCATCTGCGATAAAGTGTTTGCATTTACTTTTTAATTACTAAATAACTGCAGTCTAAAAACTTACATTTCATTCAGCTAAGAATGTTCGCTTCACAATTTCTAACAACAATACTACACGAACGCGTTTGTCACCTTTTTCACTTTCCACTGTATACGAAATTAACACTTGTGTTTTCTACGATTACGATTTATCGCGTAGATTTTATCTCACATTGAAACAAACACAAAATTCGTAGCACGATCAGAGCAGACTAGTTGTTTGAATGAGTTCGTCTGACAGAGTGTGCGGTCTACCTAAAGCGACCCAAAAACGGTTCATTGGTAATCGCGTAATTTTGAAAAAGTGTTTTGCATAAACCGATAGTATAGTAATAAACGCCTCCTCCGGGTTGTCGGCGAGCCTTGATCCTAATTGCCTAATATAAAGCGTCCGTCCGCTTGTCAAGTTGGTGAGCCGGTACCGTTACTCTGACAACGGGTTTTTTTGGGTGTAGTTAGCGTGCGCCCGCGCACCTCGTGGTACAGTCGTGCCTACTATACGTTAACTATTAGATCCTTATTGTTCGACGTCGGTATGCTTTGGAATGTTACTCTGAATATACGGATAGTTGTAGGCATACATGACTTTATACCCATCGATATTTTTATTAACAGTTTTTAGACTAAAGTTAAAAGACCAATTTTGAGACAAATTTATTCTTCGTAAAAAGGTTCTTATTTTATTTAGAGCCCCAATAATGTATACCTTTTACCGTTACACCGATCGTTTTTTGTTACCACTTCGCCAATGATGGAACAAGGCTGGCCTGACAGGTCAAGTGATGTTGTATTCCGTAAATCATCGCGCAATGGATGCGTTGTAATAATAAAGTTACGTTGAAGAATAAAACTGATTTCATCCAAGTCTAACTCTAATACTATTGAATATTTAATTACCATAGCGTACTTAAATTCTTAAAGTCCTATATTGTCATGGAAATATTTCTTAGTCGACATTTTCCATTAGTGCACACAGTTCTTAATGAAGATATTCTGTGCGGTGTGAACTGGTAACTCAAACATTGCTCGCGCTCACTCGGCCACTCGGCTAATTGTATGACTCGCGTACACCGCAGTTAGAACTTTTACATTATTTATTGTGATCTTAAGTAAAAAAACAAAATCAAATATGACAATAATTTCGTGATATCCAGCGTAGTATTATCATCATCAGCCTATTGTTGTTCACTGCTGAACGTAGGCTCGCCAGCGATTGTCACAATGGCCGGTCCTGTGCCGCCCACATCTAGTGCACTCAGCGTACTATGAACCCATTAAAAAGCCTCCTATATTTAGCAAGGTCATTTTCCATAGACAAAATATAGTTATTTATTATCTAGTCTAAATATAAATACTTTTTAATGCTGTTACGAGTACGTTCGAACCGGGATAAGTGGACTATATAAAAATTGAATAGCGCTTGTTACCGAATTAGCAGTTTAGTTTTCTTACTTGTTTTTCTAAAAGGGTACACACCGTCTATCACACGCTCAATGCACCGACGGTTTTATAATTCATAATGATACACTACTGTTATTCTTCTAATTAATTTAATACAGCACCATTGACCGTAGTAATTAGTATTAAACTAACGGTGTTCTATATCCAAAAAATATAACCTACAAAAAAGCTTACAAAGCGCGCATTCTTAAAAAATAAAAGATATTAAAAACATCCTTACAAAAAAAAAGGTAATAGAGTCCGTTTCCCGGTCATCGGCCGTAGTTTTTTCCCCCGGGATAGCCCGGGAGTGTACAGTTAGTGGCCCGGGGTCGTCGGCCGGGGCTGAGCCGGCACTGTCCGTCCTTGGCCGCCCCAAACAGAATACCAATGGCGACGCGTGGGGCGATGTGCTTTTGTTTTGTATCTCCTCTCTTACTTCACGTATCCGGAATCTGAGTTTACATGATCCTAAACTGAACTTGCTTGTAATCAATGGATTTATCGTTATTGTGAATGGGTTGATAATTTAGAATAACTTATGTTATCATTTAATTAAGTTAATAATGATAAATGTTGATATTACAGTCGAACCTGAAACGCGCGAGTTCAAGGGACCGTGATATTTGTCTTGCTTATACAGGTCTCTCTAATCCGAGTTTCTCGCTTATGGAGGTAGCTCGTCCGGACCATACATAGAATGGCTTTCGCCTATCCAGGTATTTAATTTCGTTATACTAAAATTAGTTTGAACAAAATTGAGACTTAGAAAGAAGAGTTAACATTTAGAATTCAATAAATTGTAATTATAATTTAAAACGAATGTACATACAAGCAACAATAATTATTTTTACTTTTTTATTCTGATCTAGATAACACTTAATACAAGTAATATAACTTATGTTTTATCGTTCGTAATAGTTGTGTATTTTTTAACATAAATAGTGGTACTATTTCACTATCAGCATATTCGACATTGAATAAGGGAGGCCCGCGGCGTAGCTATCCGGACCAGCTGAAAGCGCACGCGCGCGAACTATTTATTTTTATAAAGAAATTTACGATCTTAATTGAATAATTTTGCATCCACATGAAGCCATAATGATTAAGTGTTAAATAAATTTTAACAATGACGTGTGGTTTTAAAAGTATGTGCATATTTTAGACTTTATATTTTACTAGCTGTTGCTCGCGACTTCGTCCGCGCGAAATTTAAAAAATATAGCCTATGTTACTCGGGTATAATGTAGCTTTCTAACGGTGAAAGAATTTTTGAAATAGGCCTAGTAGTTTTTGAGTTATTTCAAGGCATACAAAAATATAAAAATACAAAATTTATAATATTCGTATATATTAGCATGAGTTTATAACTGTTAGGTTTCTATTGCACTTAACTGCTCATTGTTGTGTCCCTAAGGTTTGAGTTAATTACACTAAGTGTCTCCCTTAGCGGCCTTTGAGCGACTTCAAGTGCGACATTATGTTAATACTACGTTTAAGTTAAATAAAGGTCGTAATTAAGAAATAGACACAAGCACGTGGTAGATAAAATTTTTGCTTGAAGTGTGAGGCACGTGCCCTTCTACAGCTACAGCGTGTTCTTTATATAAGGGTACTTATTTATTATAAAATTAGTCAATTCAATGACTACAGTAAGTAAAAGTAAAGTGTAGGAACTAGGCAGGTTAAGACTTCAATAAAATATACAATATTAGCTGTTGTTCGCCACTTCGTCCGCATGGGATTAAAAAATATAGTCTATGTTACTCGGGGATAAGAATTTCTGAATTCGGTCCAGTAGTTCTTAAGTTATTTCAATACATACCAAAAATATAAAGTGTATATCTTTATAATATTAGTATAGATGTCTATGCTTAATGTCAACTATCTCTGAAAATATCCGTAACTATTTTAGATGTTTTCACTCCGTTATTTATTAACATGTGCTATACTTTAAAAGAAATATCTTTGATTGATTGAACTATAAATTCCATACAAGTCTTTTTAGAAACTGGTTTTACTAAAACAAACATTTTTAGGTGACGGAAAAATATACGGGCGATAAAAGTTGATACCGCTACTTGCTACACGAATGACAATATTTTTATATAAATTTAAATAAAATCTGCATAGAAGGTGTTCATAAAATACTACACAAACATCTAAACCATTTATAGCAAATTGTGTCAAATACTATTTATTTTTTTAATATTCAACATTAAGTATTAATATCATCCTGTATATGACTCGGGTCAAAAACCCCGCGCGTTCATTATTATTAGTTTTCGTTCCATTTCGTGTTAAAAAGGCTTGCGATCGGTTCGCAGGTGCTGCGAAGCGCTAGACTGCGCGACGGAATAAATTAATTAATAAAAAAACCTATCGATTAAAGTCAAACACAAAGAAGCTAGACAACGCTAGGGGTAAAATGTAGGGATAGTATTGTAAGCCAGTTTGAAGACTTGCTTGCAGTTTTTTATAGGATTTAGTAACTGAGAAAGTCAAAGAAAGGTGACATTCGTGTCGTGTCTATGGTTTATTTTGTATTTCTATGGAAAGTTTAATATAGTAGAATGGTTACATATAGAGTAATATATGTAAAGTGATCCTACGATTTGACAAGTTTCGATGTCAACAAAGTGTTAAAAGCGATATAAAAAGATCAGCAAGCACATTTGTTAGAAATGTAACAAAACTTTTACTTGACAAATAGAAAACACGACATTGGTAGTGGACAGTGAACCTTATTCTTATAAATTTAAGGTAGAAAATGTACTTTGTTAGATATCAACTGCACAAGTTGGCGCGCAATTGACAGCTTTTTATTATTACACGTGGGCGCTAATACTGTTTTCTATAGCTCGCTTTTTGCGCAGTTTTTGTTATCAAATAGTACTAAACATGCTCACATATAAGCCAAAGATATAAATAGCCATACGTGTATTTAACTGTGTCGATGAATTTAATTAAATTATATGGTAATGGACTTTAACTTCATTAATGTTCACACCAATTAAAAGTTTAAAATGCTACGCGTCACAAAACTGTTCCATTTCGCCTTTTAAAGTAATACGGATAAACAAATTAAGTTGTTAACTTCAGCTGCCAACTTAACACGAACACTGTGTACATGTATGACTTTTGGAGCACCATCGAACCTCCAAATATAAAGTTTAATGTCAAGGACTGTCAATAACTTTTAGATATTAAATATACACTTATGTGTATAGGTATGCCCATTCATGCCTAAGTTACTTAATTACCATTTCTTTAACCTGCAAATAATAAAAATCAACAATTATTCAATGATGTATGTATTGTCTTAAACAAAATATCTCTGATCATTTAAATAGTAAAGTTACAATGAAAAATAAAACGCTTACATTTAATTTTTATAAAATCTAAGTTAGTTCGATAGAAAAGACATAAACGCGTAACAGAGACCGGCGCGGCGCGGCGTAACAATCTAATAAGCAATCTGCTTCGAAACTTTGTTCTTTCTAATCATATCTAACCAGTAGCAGCTAGCATAGCCAGTATTTTTATGTATAAGCACTAAAGGCTATAAAGCTATTTTTTATTTGACAATACCCGTCTTACATATTTACTTTATAATTCTCAGAACAATTTTTTTTTTTAATCGTTAATATTACCATATTTTAAATAAAAAAAACAGTTTAGCAATGCGATTATTAATTAATTATAAATGCGGCACGAAAATTACGAGATTTGTGTGCCCGAAAAACCTAAAAGAGAAGTGTGAAACGTTTGATCATTAATCTTAAAAACTTCATAAAATATAAATCAATTTGGTCTGCTTCAATTATTTAACAGATATTAAACATGACAGGTTAATTCAGGCCACGACAAATATATTTGGATATTTATTACCTCAGTGACAGACTTTCAATGAGTAACGATATTTTTCAATAAATTGGCACAAATTCGATAAGAAAGTGGCATAAAACGAGAAAGCACTGAATTACATCGTCATTCTGTTTAATAACGTCATACGGGTATGTAAATAAAAAATAACGGCAAATCTATTTTGCCGCTTTCTGTTGAAATATGTCTAGTCAATAATAGAAAAGGAATATTTCCATAAATTTAATTTATTTCAATATGTTTTCATGACAGTTTATTTTTTTATTATTGAAATTTCTCCTTATTTTATTCAAGTTCGTAATAAGTAATACAACTCTCCTTATTATATAAAAAAAAACATTATTTAGAATGACCCTATAAAAGGTCCAATGCGTTATTTCATTTTTAAATTCATGCTAACTATTAAAAAGAAATACTTCTTAGCTTCTTAACTTACTTCTTAGCGTTTCAAAACTATGCCAAATACAATCTAGTATGTCAAACCGAGTAAACAGCTAATAATTTAGTTGATAAAAAGAATAGTGTAACGGTTGTGTAGTGAAATGTCGGTTAGCAGCTAATAGTTACTAGGAATCAGGTGGATCATTAGTGGACACCGTTATGCAGATGTGTCCGCTGGGCCCCGCAGCGCCGGTTCATGGACCCTACGCTAACTATTCGCGAATACGTCACGCACAATTAACACAGTTCTTTTGTTAAATATACTACTGTTATAAGAGTTTAATTACAACATCCTTTGTATTGGTAACTGAAGAGATATTGGATAGCAATATTAATTACTTTACAAATCATTTAATGCTTTTGACATTAAGACGACTGTTAAATTAAAGGGACGTTCCAATGTTTCCAATTTTCTTTTATAAAAGTAAACTAAGTTAATATATTCTCTGCATCCTATTATTTCTGTAAACATTTAAAATATGTCTGAAATGGTGATGTAGTTAAAACGATTGCATTTAAGACGATGAAATTCTTGTGATCAAAAAAATAAACAATCAATAACATAAAATCGCAAAAAAAGCAATAAATCTAACTGTAAACATCTAGATCAAATATATCAATCATCTCCAGCTGAGACGGACAGACAAATTGTATATATAAAAACAAACAACGGGTATTCTGTTTGGGCATTTAGCGCTATCTGCGACTCGTATCGTTAACGAGTCATTCATTAGAACAACAAGTCAGACAGAGTTTACGACTCTCTAATGTGAACGTAACGGATCCGACACGAATGTAATTGAGAAGCTTTGTGGTAAATATTATAATTATGTTAGTAGCAGGTTCGAATAAAAACTTAATTTACATTTATATGAATAAAGAGTTAAAGATGCTGGCTGTGATGAAGCATATCTGTTTTATTCGACTACAATTAGACAGCTTTGATTTAGATTAGTAAGGATATCTTGCTCATGTACATTTTTTTGTTATTGTCTTTGGTCTCTGTAAATCATTTACAAACGTTACTAGTTATTCTATGTTATACCTACTTTCTTTCGTTTCGTAATAAAAACAAACCAAAATTGCGTACGTGATCCACGTCTTGGAGAAATAAATTCTTAAAAATACTTCTTACAACGTAATTGTCCTGAGAATAAAAGTGATATGTTCAAGTGCAAGCAATTTAGTTCACCATAATCTATGTCCGCGGGATCTCGGCCATAGATTAAGGC
>QDHC01003678.1:206295-216601 GCA_013186455.1 Papilio dardanus tibullus
ACGTATGTTAGATCATTTACAAACATTACTAGTTATTCTATGTTATACCTACTTTCTTTGGTTTCGTAATA
Organism: Papilio dardanus tibullus; assembly: GCA_013186455.1. Lineage (NCBI taxonomy): Eukaryota > Metazoa > Arthropoda > Insecta > Lepidoptera > Papilionidae > Papilio > Papilio dardanus. Next base: position 206,367 of record QDHC01003678.1, read on the forward strand.
AAAACAAACCAAAATTGCCTACGTGATCCACGTCTTGGAGAAATAAATTCTTAAAAATACTTCTTAAAACGTAATTGTCCTGAGAATAAAAGTGATATGTTTAAGTGCAAGCAATTTAATTCACCATAGTCTATGTCCGCGGGATCTCGGCCATAGATTAAGGCATTTTCGTGGCTTCTTGCGATGACTTCAACGAATTTTCTAAACAGCATTTGCGACGCTCGTGCGATGACGCACGTATACACTGTACTAACAGAATTACTAATATGTTGACATCGAAATATAATGATTGTTTACTTATTTGACATGTTTTAGAGCACTTTTGAAGATGCTGAAAACTTAGTTATGGACTTAATGTCCCATTTGACCAGATTAAGTACAACAAAGGTTGATTCTTAAATTGATAAATATACAATAACGTTGTAAATTATTGTAGGGAAGGAAAAATGAAGTGTAATGTTAACCGTGAAATATCGCACAATCGCATGGTGGTAAGGGGACACGACGGGACTACGATTAAATTATGCCTAGGATCTTTCCTAAATTAAAGCCTGGGTTTAGAGTTATCGTTAAATTTGATACAATTAAATACACAACCTGTGCATTTTCGTTGGCCTATGAATATTAATTAAATTGTCATTTTACAATCTACCATAAAGGAATTCCTTTAAAAATATTCCATATGCTTAAGAAAAATATTATAACGAGTGGAAAAAGTGTCGGTGGTATTCGGTCTACTTTAGGACACTCCTCGCCGCGCGGACTCAAAATGTAGGCTTATGTGAGGCACTTGCGGGTTCCGTGGTGGCCGTCACGTGCACTATACGATGACCTTTTGTTTTAAAAGTGATGAAATGATAATAGTGTTTTGTTTTCTTAAAATTGTTTGTGTTTTGTTTATATCTAGTAAATCGTAATAAAGCGATACGTCGTCGTAGAAGTAGCTACTGCTCGTCTACGACGGGTCTACGAGTTTATGTCTTACTGCAGAACAATATTAAAGATTTTAACGGACACATTATTTAAGCTTAGAGTTTAAATAACATTGTGTCTTTGGCGAGGCGAATACCATAAGTATATATTAAGAATATCCAAATGAACTTAAAACATTTCAAAGTATAAATTAATCAGTCGAAAGCTTGTTAATTTATTCAAATGATTATGATGATTAAGCCGAGCTCACAGCGGTCTGACATTAGTAAGGGGGTCAATCGTTTGATTATTTTATTTGTCCATTATTGTGAGTTTATTTGTGTACAGTCACGCTCAGTCGATGTAACGGTACGCACAATAGATTCGTATTTCATTATGCGATATGAACAAATGTAAAGTTTTGATCATTCCATTATTTTATTACCGTTACCACTTCGATATCATTGAAATTGATAAAATAAAGAAACAAAGATATTGTTTGCTTAATTATACGGTGATTACATTTGTGTAATGCATTTGGTTTTTTGTACGAATATTTATTAAAAATATTCTATATTACGTCTTGGAATAACGAAGTATACTTACTTCTAAGTTGATTAGCCAACGCTTTCTACCTGAAATCAAATATGGAACATTAACATAGTCGAAGAATATAAACCTCGTATTAAATTATTATAGATGACTGTCAGCGTGGTTCAGACAGGAAGATGTAGGAGGCTGCGCAAACATACACTATCCCTCTTTATTCTTAATAAGTGCTACATACACGTAATATACGGTACAAGAAACGAATATAAGTAAACTTTTTGCCTTTAATGTTAAATAAGTATTTGAACTGATGATTTCTGATCTTTTACTTTAAAGATATTAAAGATTTCTTAAACCGTAAATTCGATACATGTTCATAAAAATAAACATGTGCTTTTTAAGCATACATAAAATATTAAAGAAGCAAGATAATTGTAGACGCCATCTTCGTCGAGGCGGGTCCTGCCGAAATAGCTGCCCGGAACTGGTTTGACTCCCGGGGTAACGGGACCCGACCGCTGACCCCAATCGGCTTTTTGGACCCCAACTGGCCGGGCATCGCCGCGGACAATTGTAACCATGTCTTTACGCACGTAGGACTAAAGTACTTTCAGGATTTTATACATATTTATGAAACAAAACACTATCTTAAATATCAATTCCAAATTAAAAAAAAAACAATATTTCTTTGCCTCGCATTCACGCCACTATCGAGCAATTATCAAGTAATTTTTCAAACCTTTACTGGCAAGAAACATAGGTAGCTTTTACATAAAAAATTTAAAAATATGAAAGCAATTAGCTGAGTTAAAATAAATAAAATTAATTAATTGAGAATAGCGGTTACACTAGCCGTGTCGTTCGGGCTACGGGTGGAGGGGGGTGAGACGGTCAAATCCCTCCTTTTTTATATAAATGTCGTACTGTTTACTGGAATACATGTTGCTAAATAACGTGGTCATGTTGTTATACGCTAATATTGACTATAAAAGGAGTCTAGCGACTTAATTGTACAAATTTAATTATCTATAGACGTAACACTTTAGACTTCTAGACAACGGTCTCTACCGTAATTGTATTTTTTTATTATGTTCTTAGATTAACCGAACATTGTAATATAAATTTATTCCCACATAAATTCTCATATTTAAAAAAATAAACATGAAGGAATCTATTAATGAACCGTTAATAGAGATGAAGTCTGAGACACTCCTTTATTAAATATTTTAATTACCGTAAGTTCGCATTAACAACTTTATTTAACTGCGTGATCCTAAATTACGTATCTTCTAATCAATAGACATTAATGTTATTTGATAGAAATAATCCACGATCAAAAGCAAAGCCGAAATTTTATAACATAAATGAGAACTTTATGAATTATGAAACAGGGGGGCTACTAAAAGTACATGCGCTACAAAGCGATTCGATAGCGAACATTAAAAATGTATGAAACTGACATTGACACTCGATAAGTCATGTGCTTGTAACGTGTGAGATATCGAATGTCATTGTCAGTTCCGTACATTTTATAGCCCCTCCGGTTGGGTTACCAAGAGTACATGGGCTACAAAGAGATTCGATAGCGAACATTAAAAATGTATAGAACTGACAACGACGTTCGTAACACACGTGACATGCACTTGACTTATCCGATGTCGTTGTCAGTTTCATACATATTTGTCGATTCCATCAGCGATATCACCAATCGAAAGATGCTTTGGGTACCGCCTCAAGAGACAATAAGAAAGAAAGTTAGATAGCAAATGGAAATTAGTTAATTTTAGATTTTTAAAAACGAAAACGCTTTCCAAAAACGATTTGTATAAATTGTAAACTGCGGAATTATACTGTGAATTGGACTATAAACTATTCTTAACAATAATTCAAATATACTGATCGATTTTGAAAATTGTTTTTTTTTTTTAAGTAATATTTCGAATTTTAATATGAATTGAGAAACATAAAATAGAGTATGTATATATTTTAAAAAATATTCTACACGTTTTATCTAAAAGTGTTTAGGTAGGTGTTTTTTTGGGGGTTTAAGAATTTTATTCGTCAAAGAGTTTACTAAATTCACTGATGAGAAACAATTTTAAACAAAGTTTATTTTACATCAGTAGTTTAAGTTAACTTTTTTACTACAAAACCTTTTTAAATATTGAACTAATTTACTTTACCCAATATATAGTAAAGCGGCTGTTACTGCAGTGGTGGTACTCGTATATAAAAGAATAAAAAATAACCATTAACAAAACATAAGTTTCTAGTAAGAAGCCAATATCACCGAAGTTAGTAGGGTTTCCCTATATTGTGGTAGGAGGTAGGAATTTGATAGCGACCTCATTTCGTTTGCAGCATCCTGCTCGACACGGATGCTCGCTCGTGACGCAACGAAGAAAGTAAAGCAAGACCGGACTAAAATTTAGGTAAACGATGATCTAATATTTAAAAGGAATAATTTAATCAAGTAACACTTTAAAATGTTAGGTCATATCCTAAGTAAAATTTTTACGAGTTATGATAATCCATAGTTTGAAAATAATTTGACTTTTCGAACTATAATGCTTTACGCGTAATATTTTATAACTACTGAAATCAATTACATAACTATTGATGCCATATTTAAGTACAGTTTTACTGCACAGAATATCCACAATTAATATAAAACAATGTAATTAACTACACCTTTTTGATACTGTCAATTATTATAGATTTTTTAACAATGAAGGAAAACATTGTGATGCAACATGCACATATCGCCGAAGAAATTCAAAGAAATACGCGCTAGTCGTGTAGTTGCGGGAAATAGAGCTCATTATGGGTCGAACTAACAAACTAACAATGAAAGTGCAATTTAACGGATAAGTTAGAACTATTAATATGCAAATTATAATATAATTGTATCTGTAGTTTGGTCCGGCTGAGTGGCGTGACTATCATTTGTTATTACTCGCAGTTGCTACATTTTTGTAACGCAACATAAACCTTAGAACTCATTTCATTTGTCAATCGTTCGACGAGCTTTTGCAATATTTTTTATTGCCTGTAATGTTATTTTAAATGTCTTTACTACGTGTATTGCGTAACGCTCACCCTTTTTATGCCTCATATTGCTTTAATTCTAAAGTAAAGAGTTTTCTCTGTACCTTGTAGTAAAGCTTCTTTGATAAATGTATTAGGCACCATACATGGATATCTACATTATCTAGTAGGTATTTGTGTGTTATAAAGTAGGTGAAATGCGGATAGAGCAGCCAAAAAAAACGTGAGAACTTAACTTTTTGATACAGCAATGAAATTTTATAAAGCTTTTTCAAAAGTCAATTAATTTCACACGTCATAAATCTCTTGCATTCAGTAACAGAGTCCATTTCACGGTTTATAGTTTGAAATAAAATAAAAATTGTTGTGATTTTCGGGGTTTGTGGCGCAGCGTGCAGGGTAAGTAGATATCTATGTTAAGTGGTGTTTAAGCTTGTCGAAACCTCGCCGTCGCCTTGGAGTTTGTTCTTGACTTTGAAAGAAGGTTTCGCGGTCAGGGGGGGCGGGCGGCGAGCGGCGGGGCGAGGAGGGGGGCGTCTCAAAAAGTGAAAAGTCTCTCTAACTGTTTCCGACTGATTCATGCCGACCAGTTGCAACCAGTACTGGATTTGTTTGTGCTTAGCGCTCGACGCAACGCTTCCGAGATATTTGTTGATAAACTGACCAATCTTAAATAAACAATTCTCACGTGAATTTTAACAGGATAGGATCGATTATTGGAATTTTTCGTAACTCAAAAACGACAACTTTTTTAATATTCAGTTTTTCTTTGGTAGAGTTAAAAATTAAGTTAAACTAATACAACTTTCTCCGGAATAAAATGTATAAATTAGAGAAATGAACGACGCAAATTTTTGAAAGAGATTCCTACCGAATCTATTTGTTTCTATTAGCTATCAACAATGTGATGGTTTCCTAGGATATGGGAATGAGAAAGAGAAAAGAAAACCGCGTATAATTTTATACTACCAATTTTCATTACATTAATTCATTTCAACACATACTCTACGTGTTATAAAATCAACATTACATCGAAAAACCTACTCTAAGCATACTCTAGCGTATAAATGTCTCTAAAATTTGCTCTTTCTGTCTTTTAAATCTAACTATTTTTCAATTTCACACTACATTATTTCTAAAACACATTTCATTATATTCAACGAGATTTCGTGTTCAATCGTGACATTTTTGCGGTACACTTTATTCGCGAATGTGTGTTTCAAAATAGTAAATGGAGTAGATTGTACGTTTTAATGAGTATTGCGACAATTTTCTCAAAATCAATGTTTAATAGAGCGTAGAGGTGACCGCGGGGGCCGGCGCGGTGCGGCGGCAGGGGCGCGAGGCGGCGTGTGCTCACCACAGAATAATTACAAGGAAAGCGCGCGGTTGATTTGACTTGCTCACGGTTTCTTTTTTAAACCGACTAGCTACTGTATAGGTAGAGTGTTTGAGCAAATAATGGCGTCTGTATTTAACTAATTTTTATTTTTTCAGTCAATTTATTCAATAATTATAACAATGTGAAACTTGGGATGTTAATTCAGTTTGTTGTTATCTATATGAATAGGACAATCGAATAGATAATAGCGATAAAAAGATGTTACCGAAGTTATAGTATTTTCAACAAGTCTCCAAGGGACACATGGAGAATGTAGATTAAAAAAATCTTGAAAATAAGCTACAAAAAGTTACATATGCAATCATTACTTGGAGGGTTACTAAAGAGTTACTGAATACCGTAGTCTCTGACATCATTTGTCTACACATAATTACCCTTTTCAATTAATTCTAATTAAACAATCAATGGTTACACTAATTCTCAGCATATTTATCAGTCACCACACGTCCGAGCATGGCGTAGGCGCGACCGCGGCGTAGCGGGCGTCAAACGGCCTTGTGACGTCACACGGCCCGTACGCTAACTGTACACCACGTGTCCAGCCATGCGTACAACACAAAGAACATCCCCACAAAACACAATCCAAATTATACTATACCACATACGTCATAGAGCTGCATTTAAATTAACCGATGTCTAGAATAGTGTTATCAACAATAGATGCATTCAAATTTGCACTATATGATATACGTCACAAAGTTGAATTTTCATTAACAATTTGTAACGTACCGTAGTAATGAACTTTGATTGGAAAGTGCAACTTACTACAATAATGATAAGATTAAATATTCTTTGTATAGTCACGAGGTTGAGATAGGCAAGTCCGAAATGCTTATCTTAATACTACCTGTTCGAATAGCTACTGTATGTGATAAAAAAGAAGGTTTATTTTTAATTGATTCATGTGTATTTAATTAATATTGATGACAGTTATAGTGCATGAAGGGATTGCTTTTTAATTAAGTGCTTTGTTTAACTGAATTGTAGACGCATGTGTAGTGTCGATGTTAAATTCTTTAAATACGACTAGTTTAGGTCCTTAGGAAGATTTTTGTTTTGTTTAGTGTTCCCGATAGCAACAATTCAACTAACTTTTAAATATGGGAAGATAAATATCTCTTTTAAAAAAATGTAAATGATAATTAATAGTAATTTAATAACAAAAAATACATAAAAAGCAGGTTCACATTATTTTCTACTGTACCTAATAAGGTTATAATAGGTAAGGGTTACGTAAGTACGCGGTGAAGCCTCCGCGCGGACAAGGACCTCTGAGTAAACATGTATCCACAACCGGCACATTTTATTTGTCTGACATTTTACAACAAACGTATAATTATGTTCAGGATATTTTCATTTGTATTACGTACTAATTGTTCTATTATACAATTTTTTATATACAGTCTGTACAAGTAGCTCGTGGGGAACAGAGAATGTCTCGCTTATAGACGTTTTTCGCTTATACAGGTTTGACTGTATATATTTTTTTGTTCTCATATGAGTTAATATAACACAGCATAACGGTACGAAGGCTCAATTATTAGGATTGTCCAAGAAAAACACTCGCCACTGTAAACACAATATTTTGGAAGCAGGGGAATTTGAAAATCTGTTTTTAGTTTGACATTAAATTTAATCACTTTAAAACTATAAAAAAAGCATAACATACTTATTTAAACGATAGCTACTCGTATTGAGGTCCTCTAACTCCAGAAAACCGCTAATCTGTCTGTCAAGAATCACCCTGTATAATTACGTGTACAAGAAGTATTCTAACTATAGTACCTAAATATATTAAACCAAAAAGTATTTAATCTATGTTTTTAGATAAATGTACTTGGGCTTTTTTAATCTAAAAGTTATATAAGTAATATTTGAAGGTCAGTGTGTCCGCCCCGTTATCTAAGATCCCGGCACACTCGCTCTCAATGAAATGTAGGTCAAGTTTATTGACAAACCGGGACGTTGCCCTCGTGCTCTCTCCCTTTACCCTATAGCGCTGTCCTATTCCCTAGTCGTGTACAGCCTTAAGAGGAAAGATTAACACCGATGATTTTATATATTGTTAATCCGGCTTAGAGTATAAATATGTTTTTGAAACTCACTAATTTTATCTTTTAATCTTAGTCGTAAAATTTAAATTACAAGAAATATATTTCCGAACAAAAAGTTTGACACTACCTACATGATTGATCCTTCAAAAAGAAATTATAGCAGATTAATTATACTGAAAAATTGTAAATTAATAAGGAAAGTGTAATAAATAAGAAAAGCAGTTAATAAACCCAAAAGCTACTCCGTTAGAAATACTAAATTAAGTTTATGATTCAAATCAAAATCTGATTAAATAATAGAAAAATCTTAACTATCGTGACTGTATGAGAAAAATATAGGCCATAAATTAAGTGGGTCATCCAAACGATACCAAAAAAAAAGATAAGGGCGCGTACACAAAAACTACGAATACAGCAGCCTGTTTGGACTCGCATCATTATTTTTTTTAACAATGTTAAAGGTAAACAACCCTTTATTTACATCGCCCTTAAAATCCGGAAAGAACCGGATATTGTTCGTATAAACGGATATGATAACACGTGGAGTTATTCGACACTTTGCTTCCCTTAGTGGGTTAATGGGTTTCATTGGTTTCGGATAAAGTTAATATCATTAAAAAAAGCATCTTGATTTTTTTCGTAAATTGATTTTGCTATATGGGAGATAATTGTGTCGATTTATTAGAAACCGCGTGATGATTTAAATATATCGTAATACAATCTAAGGAATGCATAGCAGTATATTATTTCTTACTCATTGATGCAAAACAATCACCTAAATTAACCTAAATAAGACTAAATCAAACATTGAAAAATACTCATAATGTTGCGCAAGAAGATAATTTTTTTCTACACTTATTGAAGAACTGTAATTTTACATATTTTTATAATTTACTTTAATTGTCAAAATACTACATCTTTTATGCCTTACAAGTGACTACGTTTTACGTCAACTGCACATGTGTTATTAGACAATACCACACATGGTCCCAAAAAGTCCTGCCTTTTGGAGACTTTCCCATCGCGTGAGGCTTTCTCCGTAGTATAAAAGGCTGCGACAGATGTCCCGGCAACCCTTCAATCAGTCAATATTTGAATTCGAATTCGGGATGTCAGGTAGACATTGAACAAAAAAGGAACATGTGTTCCTGTGGGAACCTCGTGTACCTTACAAGATATGTAATTACTACGTACATAGCCGAATTTAATTTAATAATTTTGAAAGTTTTGCAACACATTATCAGCTCACTATACGTCCCTACTGAGGGTCTCGGAGCCTACCCTAAGGGGGTGATTAGGCCATAGTCTGCAGATTACAAGTCAAGAGCTAAACCCCTGAGCCACCGAGGCTCTTGTAACACAATTTAATTTTAAAAAGTATACACACTCCCGTATAACATCAGATAGTAAATACCTACTATAAATAGTTGCGAATCGGAAATAAATCAACGTTGATTAAACGTTAATTTCTTGCAATACCAAATCTTATATTGCGTCTTGTATTAGACATCAACGGGCGCAAAATTTACATTTATAAATAAAAAATCAAATTATAAATACCTCTTTCATACTCGTATTACTAACATACAAGAATACTGCTAATGTTACTTAAACAATTGTTTTTAGAATAGACTGAAAGTGTATTCACTAATAATTTCGCCGTACACCTACCAGTCGTAGCCTAAAGAGTTCATCGTGATTGTTGTCAGTATTCTGCAACGTTTTAAGTAGGAATAGTCCATATTAGACAGATATATTAGTGTAAGTACATGTGCAGATTCCGCGAACACTACACAAGTCAGGCTCCGTCGCGGCGGCGACGGCGGCTTTCTCTCGCTGACGTGATCGCCACATCTACATTGACAACGACAGTTCTAGTTCAATATCAAGTTTATATTCTACTAGCTGTCGCCCGTGACTCCGTCTGCGCGGAACTAAAAATATATATAAAGCCTATGTGGGCTTCCAGACTATGTTTTACATCTGGGTAAAATTTCATTAAAACTCGTTAAGTCGTTTCGATATCTTCAAACAAACATCCATACATACATGGTAACATTCGCATTTATAATATTAATAAAATCCCTTTATGTATGTATGAGATTAGAGATCGGTTTTTAAATAGTTGAGATATAAGGAAAATTATCGATAACATTATAGTATTGCTGTTAAAAAAGTTTACTGTGTAATATGTTATCCAATGATAATAATATTTTTTTTTAATTTTTGAGCAATATTTACAAATAAATAGTGAATATGTTAATTGTTAT
>QDHC01003678.1:230439-260789 GCA_013186455.1 Papilio dardanus tibullus
AAATGTATTAATTACATTAAGTTTTTCTAGTTCCATGTATGTAATTATTTGAAATTATACATCTGCATTATTATGCTTAATCCTTTGCTATGTTTAAACAGTTTATTGTTATAAAATGTTAACATTTTTCTCACTTGACAGTATTAAATACTCATCGCAAAACATAATTATAATGATTAGAAGCGTGATTCCGTTTGAACACGAACAAGAGATTGCTTTATTTTTACAAACATAAACTAATCCGTTAATACTATGAACAATTAAATTAGCCCCTATTATAACCTAATAGGGTTTAATTTACTTTAACAATATGATAATAAAATGAACTGTATTGATAAACAGTCGAGATAAGCATACATGTAATTAATCCGTTAGTTTTAATATGTTCACCTTTACAGTGGAGCAATTCAATGCAAATGTAAACTACATTTTTTTTTGTTGACAGTTTAATTGAGGATGAATGTCCAAATATTGTTAGGTCTTACAATATTCCAGTCCAGTGACCACTGGCATGGAATAATACAAAATAGCTAAGGTAATGGCCACACCCCTTTAGGTCATCCAAATACTAATTAAAACTTTTAATGTTTAATAATCAATCAGTTTCGATCGTGCATTGAGTGCAAATATAATCACAGTCGGAATTAGTTTATGCGGTCAATGACACGGTGCTGCCTTGGCCGGGAACCGAACCGGGCCGTTGTCATCGCAACGCAGCCACAACACCGCTCGCCGCCGAATATTAGGTCATTCACGTGTTATAAAAATGGGTTAATTTCCTATTGTCTATCTTTAATCAAAGCTATTGTAATTTCAAATATCATATATGACGGCATTTGTCTTTAACCGACTTCCAACAGAAGGAGGTTATCAAGTCAATGAGTTTTTTTTATTTTTAAGGTGGGAAACTCAATAGAAGCGGTATAAGTGACGAATTTCCGAAAAGTTTAAATTAATTTTAAAGTTATTGCGAAAATACAATAAAATTGAATAGACTTGAAGCCTATTAAAGTAAGTTTAAAAAGTGATATTTCGAAGCAATCAACCGCCAGCGTTCAAAGTTGAAAGTTCACGTGGAAAGTTCAATAAAGTACACACGGAAATAAAATTTTATGATTTATATTCATTATACTGTATAGTAATAGTTATCTGCATTCGTTCAGGATAATGCTCACTGCACACTTCGAAGCGTGTAAGATTCCCCGACGCAAGAAAAAGCCGAGTTCGTCCACAGAAAATTCCGTCGTATGACATCGTATTTTTAAAACCACTTAGAGACTTAATTAACAGATTTGTTCACCCTTGTACGGCAGTGCGCAGACATTAGGCAATCCTAATAGTGCCTAATATAACCATAACTCGTCTTTGTTTATTATTATGTTGTATCTATAAATTGTTGTGGTAGGATTAGGTGACGACAAGTGAAAGAACGCAGAGGATTTCGAGTGTGTTAGTTGTCACGGTTTATAGCACAAGCCGTGTCATGTGGGGTTTCGGTTAATGATGCTCAATTGCAAATAAACTTATGTTAATAATACGTACATACATTTTGAGTCGCTTTAACTCTATAATGCTGTTACAAATACTAATTTAGCAATATTACAAGAACAATATCAATTAATTATTTTATTTGTGACTAGCTGTTGTGCTTCGTCCGCGTGAAAATATAGCCTAGGTTACTCGGGGATATTGTAGCTTTCTAATGGTGAAAGAATTTTTGAAATCGGTCAAGTAGATCTTGAGTTATTTCAATACATACAAAAATTCAAAAATGCAAAGTTTCTCTCTTTATAATATCAGTATAGATTTAATTATTCAGGGAACTTACTCAGAAAGTGTATATATGTAACTCTCTGAACCTTTCTGAGAATATCTCTTGCATCAAAAATCTGTTTACGTAAATAAAATTTGAATTCAAAGAATCAGAAGACGATAAGGAAATCATTGTGAATTGAAAAGAAATGTACATATTGGAATTAACAATACATTGTTAAGGTAAAAACAGCCTTTGCATATTCAATAAGGTTTCCGAAACAAACAGGAAAAAAGGATGTTCAAGGTGCTACGGTCGTTGACAAGGATGTCGATGATAGAGTATTAAAAATGATCAAGTCAATTATATAAATTATTGGCATTCGATGGAGCGAGAGCAGAGACCGGCCGTGACAGGACCAAGCAGTCATGCACTGCGATATTTATTGATTTAATTAAGGTAAATAATACCAAAAAAAGCTGGTATATTCACAGTAATTAAAATGACATTCGGAAAACACTACCTTTTTTTATCTCCGGATGTGGATAAATTTCGAAGGGCCTAGCAGTCCTCCGCCGAATTGAGACCGAACCATGTTTTTCTTAGTGACTTGAGCAATTTTGGCACACTTGTGATTTTGATTTTCTTTACTAAGGACATGAAAGCCAGTTAACATTTAATATCATATTACGAAATAACCATAGTCGACCTCGTTGGAAAGAAATTTCGCACTTCAGCAAATCATTTGTTAATTGTAACTTAAGCTTACTATAACTTACTATACTATTACTATATACAATTTGAAATGACATCGATAATTCTAGAACAGCTATCGCACACGTTGCGGAACCTGCTTATTTGTGATTACGTTTGAATCATTAATTTTTATTGCCTTCACCCGACACCGCTCAGCTAAACCCCGACTACATTTCATTACCCCTTTTATAGCTAAGCATTAAGCAAAACTTATCAATGAGAAACTATTAAATGTTTAGTCACTATTCTGATGATAAAAGCGTGGATTTATATTGCTTTCCTTTCTGATCAGTGAAAACTTATAGGAAAAAATATATTTTTAAAATGGTTTTCTTTTATACGTTGTCGTAAGTTTGTAATTAATGGTTCATCTAATATCAATTATAAAAATAGATAAATTTGTTTTTAATGATATAAATGTAATTTAATTGCATATCTTGAAAATATAAAACAAACCCATGTAATCTACAATTTATAAAATATCAGTCTACATCATAATGACATCTCTAATATAATCAAAGGTGATTGTGTGAATGTGAAACATTTATTATTCTTAATTATATATTAGTGTTTAATTAGCCCGCATTCAAACTGACGCTTATTCAACGCGCGCTAAAAAATCGTTGAGATAAAACAAATGCATATGTATATGTTCAGACCGTAGAAAGAGAAAGATATAGAAGTAGCAATATCGTATACGGTTGAGGGACAAAGCATGTCTTAGACTACGTCATACGTATGTTGTGTGTGCATCACTTTACGTTTTTAAACCAATAACATCATGTCACAAGCCTTTGCCTGGGTCGTATGAAAAATTAGTTCACTGAAAATACGCTTGGAGCGCCACAATACTATATGATACGTCACATTTGTTTGGGTCCTGGTTCTGGACCCAAACAAACAAAATCGCATACGGAGAAAGGGACAAAAGATCTATGTCACTGTCTTTGTCACGTTACATACATTTCGTATAAATATGCCACAGTCGCTGTCAGTGTGACATATGTCATGTCCGATCTGCTTCTTTTAATCTATGGTGCAGACGGTGTTTTTAAAGCACAATCCCGCAGTTGCATTATAAGCGCTAGACAATCAAATCAAGTTTGATTTTACAATGTTCATAATGATGAGAGCGTTAACAAGCGCTCACGAGGACGTTGAAAAAACGTCCGTGTGAGTTCAGACTTCAAATAGTACAAATGAAACGTCAATGAACCCGCGTTTACACGTGTTCATGTAATAGCATACCTCAAAGCAATATTATGCAACTATATGTCTTATGTAACCCTAGCCTCAGTTTAAATACATCTATTTAACTGCTCAATCCAGCTTACAATTATTCATAAGTGTTTTGTTTCATAATTTTGTTATGCAATATAATAATTAACTTGCGGCACAATAACTTACTCGTAAATGTCATTAATACGAGTAAGTTATTGGATGCGTTTAAATCTAATACTCGAGATAGTGGAACTTTCAGTAAAATTTTATCCGAAAAGTTATTACTTTATCTATGATCTAACATACTTACTTTTAATACTTATAATAATTTTCATAACTAAATTGTAGTTTATTCTTGCAGTACTGGATCCATCGAACAGCGTCCATTCTTACTAAGAAAGTTTTATAAAGCATTTTGTAATCGAAAGATCAGGTAAACAATGTACAATCGCTACGAAGCGATTCTATAGCGAACGTCAGAAATGTATGAAACTGACAACGACGTTCGATATCTCACACGTGACAAGAACATGACTTATCGAATGTCAATGTCAGTTCCATACATTTTTGTCGATTCCATCAGCGATATCGCCAATCGAAAAGACTTTGGGTAGCCTCCTGGTACCTGCTCAGCAACCTTGCCATAAAATGGGGCATAAAGGGATCTTTATAGATATAAATATTAATTTATATTGATTAGCAATTTAGCTCGTGTGTTGCGTAGCTTTTCAATGAATATGTGTTGCTACACATGTCTTCTTTGGTCACATTCTGCATAGTAGTGAAATAGTTTAGCAACAAGATATATAGCCGATGGCTCGCTGCAACTCTTCGACCTTTACCCAGTTTCGTACGATCACTTTCTCTAGCTTCCTCGACAAAAGTAACGACTTACCGCTGGTTAATATTAGTTTTGCCTTGTAAACAGAGGTCGATGCTCTCTGTGAAAAGAGTTGATTATATGTTACAGCGCATCTGTGGTTACACTGGCATTGCAGATGTCCATGGGTGTCGGTGATCATCTCGGTGGTCCCGTTGCTCGTTTGCCCCCTTTTTATATATTTATATAAAAAAGATATCGATGGGTTCAATGAAAGACAGTTTATTACGTCGTTTTCATATTTTATTTTCTCCAAAATTTTCCTCACTACTTACAATTAAATGAATGACCCGAGTGCGAGTGACGAAACGTGGAATGTAACTAAGTATCTACGAGCTTCGCGTAAGTTACGACATGCTAAGTTTTCGTACAGTAAGTTATTAAAAAAATATAATAAATACGGACGATTGTAAAGATGCGGTCATTCAAAACGAGTTAAAATAAAAATCTCAAATATTTTACATGATTGAAATAAATTTTACACTTTAAAATAACTATATACAAAAATCTAAAAAATAAAAATACATCAACTGGATGAAGTACATCGCGTACCCTGTTATTTACATAAATCTCGACTCTATACATAATGTATCTTACGACTAAACAGACAGTAACTAAGACGTTCCTACATTTAATACAATAGCTGTACCATTAAGATATTTAAGCGTCTACACCATTATAGTGTTGCCTATAATACTTTCTTTTCCGTTGTCTACAAATTCTGAATAACCGGATTCGTCGCTGCAGGCGCTGTCGTTGTCGCTGGCGTTTTTGTTCATGTTGTTGTAGACCTCTGTTTCGGTGATCGAGTTGAGACTGTCCATGTCTGTCAGGTTGTCGAGTAACAATTCAAATTTACCTTCGAGGTCGGTTAGCGCGGAGATGTCGGTTCGCAGCGGTGGGTAGGTGGAGCGTCGCCTGAAGCCGTTGCGCTCTCCTATGGGCACGTGGTTTACTTCATCGGTAGGAAGCGACTCCAAACTCTCTTCTTCATCGTTGGTGACTTGAATAGAATTGGTGTAGTCTGTGCTATTATCTCTAAACGACGCACGTTTAAAGATTTGAACTCTTTCAAATGCAGAAGACCTGTCTTCGTCGCTGTCGATTTCCTTTAGTTCTTCGTGCGGGAAGTGCGAAGGGAGCGACGAAGGCTCGGCGTCCGAGGATGTGACCGTGCTCGCGGTCTCGCAGCCCGAAGAAACAGATCCGTCGTCGCTGTCCGTGACGAGGAAGTTACTTTGTGTTTGCAATTTCTTTCGAACGTCGTCGACGCTAATTGTGTTGTCCATATTTTCGTGGGTTTCGGAGATCGCCCCCAGTAGTTGCAATTTTTCAGTTTCGTTTTGACTAGCTTCATCCCGGCTATCGTTTGCGGCCTTCGTTTGGCTCTCCTTTACCAGAAGTTCGATCAGCTCATCCGTTGCATGTAAATCCGTCGCCGATTCCCGTTGCATTCTGTTCATAAAGCCATCGGGACATGACAGCTTGCGCGGAGATCTCGATTCCTGTCGTCGCCTGTCCAAAGTCTGTGTGATGCCGGAATCGTCAGCGGTCAAGTGACAAGAGTTCTGCTTCGCGTTCATCTCTGCCTCCTCCTCGTCCTCCTCGGACCACAGCTCCTCGATGGCACCGAGCTTGGGGGCGGACTTGGACCTCTCCAGCGGCGGGCGATAGTTCGTGGCACCGACGCTCAGCAGTATCTTCCTGCGCGGCATGCTCGGGTTGTCATATACACTGTTGGCAAGACTTAGCCTAGCGTTTTGTTTAGATATTCTGTCCTTTTTAAATTCGACTAGCGCCTGCTTCAACTTAAACTGTAGCTCCTCGGTTATCTTCTTTGATACGGATTCTTTGGTGCAGAGTACGGCGTGACAGCGCAGCTCGTGTTTGAGCTTCTTCCCCTCGTGCCGGTACACCCAGCAGAATAGCTTAGGATAGTGCGGCGGGCTGGCGCAGTAGGTGATACGGTGCGACCAGTACTCGGTCAGGCCGTGCTCTTTGGTGAAGCCCTTCAAGCCGGAGTTGGTGACGGATAACTTCATCACGACGTCCGGTTTGGTGGACTGCTGGTAATTTCTCCATAACGTCGCCAGGGGCTTCTCTATGCAGCTTTCACCTGGAAAAGAAAAAAAATACGTTAATCAAAACGTAATATTAAAAAGGTGTCCATTTCTATATTTATTCCTAATGTTTATTCAAAACATCAAAATGCAGATTTAAGTTACGTAAGAAAAATCACTTCCAACAAGCTAAGTATTAAGATCATAAATTAAACATTAATTAAATTAGGTATCGTATAGAATAAAACAACTTCAACGCCCCATATAAATATTGCATAATTCAAGTGAATAATTCCATCAAAATATCAGTTCCTAGTCACTGTAGCTCAAGACTTGTTCACAGCCTGTTTAGGAATAGGAAGTGTGTCAATCGAGCGAAGTCTGACAAAAACGTCGCCTTGGCGGCCAACAAAACATTGTCGTCTACAAGTTCTAGATTAGACGACGGGCTAACTGCTGTTATATTTACGTGAGATAAAACTCTTTAACAAACAGAAAACAAATCAAGACTTTGATATATAGGAAGCTCTTTTTATTGTAAAATTTATTCTCATTATTGCAATATTCAAAAGAAAGTTGATTACAGTTTTATCATCCATTATGATTAGTTTAATTTTAGTTTCTAAAAACATTCTTGTGCGTGCGCCGATCATCCGCGCTTGGTTTCCTGCGACTAGCGTAGCCACGCGGCGTTGCTCGCACGTCCGTTACGATCTCGTATCGCTTTCACTTTTATCACGGCTTTAGATTCTGTCCACCACATAGTGGGCAGGTCAACGACATCTACGTGTTCGCCGATCGACATTTTTGTTTAGTGTTTTTTGAAATTACACAATGCATTTCAAACACGTTTTCACCGATTAGGCTAAGTGCTGGTTATCTCGCGTGTTCATTTTATGTAAGTGCTTTAATTTGCTAGATGATTACGCGTTATTTAAAATCCATAAATATTGTACATATCATAATTATTTTTGTCTGAATGATTTCCTTTCATCCGAGTGCACATATTTTTTATTTGCTTGTATTTTTGTGAAGTCATTAGCTAATTATACACACACACACAGTATTTCCCGCAAGGTTACAGCTATCAAAACTATATTTACATCAAAATAATGATTGATTAATCAAATTCTATCAATCAAACTGCTTCATTTGCCTTTTTTGCTAACGTTAATGTTTTATGTTTTTGCATTGAATAAAATAATAACGTATGTTCTTATTTATCAAATATAAAAACACTTTAATATTAATTTGATCAGCATGTAGAGTAAATTGTTCCTAGGTGTGTAAATCATTACAGAATTCATCGAATTTGATTTGCAATAAAAAGTACATATAAAAATAATTGTTACGAAATAAAAAAGAGATGATTGATCATTATTTTAATACTAAATAATTACAGAAAACAACTTAGATAATATATTTAAACATCTTAGAACTTCAAATTCATAGTAAGCATTCTATACCCGTGAAGAAAATAACCTTTTATACAGTCTAATCTCTAGTTAAGAACAGAGGCGCGGACAGTTGAAGGGCGGACTTACATGTAAGTGGGTGAAGCCAGAACCGACCTAGGAGCGACTTTCTCGCGAACAAGTTGTTGACATCCAGTGAAGGAGGATAACTTTCCCTATACTTAAATAGATCCTATGTTATTCGTATTAGACTAGCCGTGGCCTGCGACTTCATCCGAACGGAAGCAAAAATATATTTGGAAGTAAGCCTATTCAGACTACGTTCTACGTCTGTGGCAAATGTTATAGATTCGTGAGCTGTTCTGGAGACAGACAAACAACATACATGTATTCTCCTATGTAAACACTGACACTAAAAAATAGTTTGAATCAAGATTACTAAATTATTAATATTTAGGTTTAGAGACAGAAATGTATTACACTTCGAATGTCACCGTCAAATAACGAATTGGGTAAGTTTGCTAAGAACCAGGCATATAATTAAATGTCAATAAATGATCAATACAAAATTGACGTACATCACGTCAAAGCACATGAATGATATGTAAATATTTACTTGATATTTTATAACATGTTAATAATTGAAAGCTTTATAAGCTGGCGCTGAATAAATATGTTTTTCGCGGAATCAAGGTCCCCGGCGAAATGTTTCGTAAGATATTTGCTGTTGAGCAACGCTCGCGGACACATTAATTATATTTGTGATTTTGTTGTAGATTTAACTTCGATACAGATTTGCGAATAATATATTTTAATGCAGCATATATAAATTCGTTTCTTTCAAACCGATAATGATGATTTTCCGCAATCAAAATACGAAAGCATTCTGACCTTAGTTGCACCGGCAATAACCTGCTAAAATCAGTTTTAGAAACCCCACGTGGAAGTCGTATGCTGGTTCAATTTAATAAACAACAATATTTTAATACTATGATAATCAAATTAGTACGTCATTTACATTGGGAAATATACATTATTACATACTTTAGTCGATTAGACTGTTAAATCCATATCAATGTAGTAGATATGACTTGAGTTTAGCGAAGCCACGCATCCACCTACTCAATTACCATTGCTTCATAGTAACACAGAATAGGCAAAGTATTGGTAACTCCAGTGATATAAACTCGTCTATCGTTGCACAAGATTGGTCTGTTGAAAGACCGATCCGATGACGTAACATCGTGTGTCGCACGCAACCGACCGGGAAACGCACAGGTTTCCTGACTGTTTGCTGTAGTCGGTGACTGACTGACATATATAATTAATTTAGTCACGACTTTCCCAGTTAAAGACAGGGAATTCACCGTCTCTTTGTCACGTCAACACTATAGGAAGACATCCAGTAAATGATAAGCCTTTATGCTTACCATAAACTATCTTACGGGTCTATTAGAGAATTACTAGTAGGGCTGTCAAGTTTTCGGGTTTCGTGACCTAGTTGTTAAGGGTAGGCGTTGTTTTAGAAGTTGCCAGCCCTACATACAAGCTTGAGCTGCGGATGCCTTCAAGTATATCGGTGGGCATTGTGCCACTGCCGCTTTGATTTAATGTCAGTTTGTCCGCGCCTATTGTTCCGGCTGAGGTCAATACCCTCACGTCAATGTCGCTGTTAGGCGCTGGACAGGTGATTCATACATACATAGCTGACTGCTTTAGCATAAATATCAATAAACGATTGTATCTGATAAGGTTTTATTTAGTTTAGAAGACAATGATATTATATAAACTTTCTTCCAAGGTATAGTAAAGAACAGCTCTGTTAATTTATGAAATGCATATACCTTTCGATATAGTACGCTCCATTTGCTGACGTCCTGTTGCAAAACACAGGTTATAGTCAATTGTTGCGCATGCATGACGCGCTTCGTACACGACGTCGTTTGCTATCGCGTAACACAATCGCCAATGGAGTAGCTTCCTCAATTAGTTCTCTATTACAAGAGCTTTTATAGTACAGAGTAAGGAATTCCAGAGTGTTTACGATACTTTCTAAGTTTAAATTAAATTGATCATTTATAGATAAGGTTTGATATAGTGTCTATGATGAATATGCATTGTCTATGCCTGTTGACATGCAGATGATGCATTTAACAAAACATGACTTGATACCTGGTGGCAAGTTGGATTACTGCTTCGCAATGTCCCCTCTGTCTGTCTTCCTCTCTCTGTGATAAAGTACCACAAAATGTTTGCTATTATCTCAATATTACGTGATTGTCAACTGTAATATACCGGTAGTGTGACTCCATCATTCGGTAATAACACTTCATAACGTATTCACGAGGAATTGCAAATACATTAGCTGGTTAACGTCACTGGACACACTACATTACGTGTTATGACTGCATTATGCAATGTACACGAACAAAAGCGACGATCTATATCAAAATATGTTTTGTAATAAAACATCGTAAGAGGGTGCTAGTAGTGTTATTTACAATGCTTGTTTGTATCTAAGTTTTTACAATAACAAAGTTTTATATTACCAAGAACTTTTTCAGGATAATATTCCTAGAATAGACCTAAAGTCCTACATAGCCAAATGTCTTTTATAAATCTTTAGATAGCCGATAATTACTTAATTTGTGTAAATACAGAGATACATTATCAGTCTATGAGTACAGCAGAATACAATCTATAATTTATTTCATTAAAACAGGTAAACTTAATTTAGAAGCGAAATCGATTTCAGGGTCAAAGCGGCAACAAAAATATCATCATTGACAATTCAGAGTTCATTTAGATTGTCTTTTGTTCCACAGATAATAATAATAACGAAACAAAAGCTTTACTAGGTTAAACTAAAACTAGTTTGTACACTCAGAGCCGCTTAATTATTTATTTAACTGTCCCTTAGTGAAGATTTATGGTACTAAAGTAACGTAGGGGATGCTCTTGGTAACTGACTAACTAAATGTCTGAACACGGGAGTAGGCCTCTGCTTTCTGTGTTGTTCGGTTAAAGTTAGAGCAAAAGTCACTCTGTCATAATTAATACAAAACTTCTACGAAAGTTATGGACGATTACGCTCTCGTTCTATGTCCAGTACTTGTTGACGTCATCCAAAAGCGCGCCGTAACGCGACCGTTTCCACCATTGTTTCTTTAGTTATGTAAAAATTTTGTTTTGTAACTCGATTCAGAGAACTTCGCTGTTCTTATTGAATAATTTATAAATTCTATGTTTTACGTGTAATCGTTAAATTCCTTTTTTCAAGTACTACGCGACTTATTAGCGTCGAGAAGAGTCGAGAAGAGCGTCGGTGGCTCAGGGGTTTAGCTCTTGACTTGTAATCTGCAGGTCCCGAGTTTGAATCTCGCCATGTATCAATGTGTTTTTCCATCTTCGAATTTTATATGTTCATATTTACTCGACGCTCTTACGGTGAAGGAAAACATAGTGATGCAACCTGCACATATCGGCGAAGAAATTCAAAGATATGTATAAAGTCAACCAAGTCACTGGGCCAGCGTGGTTGACTATGGCCTAGTCACACCCCTTAGGTTCCGAGCTCATCGGTGGGGACGTATAGTGAGCTGATAATGTTGATGATGACGAGACTTATTTATGTTTTTTTTGTTTCGAATTTAAATCTTACGTCTTCATGAGTCAATGATGTGTGTCTTTGGATATCTTTCCGTATTCGAAGAGGATCCTTTCAATAAGTCCGTAGTAAATGTGCAAAACGGGAAATGAATTCACTTATTCGTTGCGGTCATGGTGAACATGTTACCTCTTTAATTAACTTAATCGATTAACGCTATTAAAGTGACATATCTTTTGGACATGATGTTGATATGTGATAATTTTCTTTAATTGCACTCCGACGAATATTTTTTACTAAAAATAGTTGAAATGTCGACACGTGAAGGGTAATGGGCACGTAATCATTGCGAAAAAAGTTAAAATGATGATTTAATGATAATTAAACTCGTATATGGAAAACGGAAAGTCGTATTGTCTCCCCAGTTTTTTGTCAACTATAATGATGTATAACAGTGGTAAAGCCCTCGTTAACATCAACGTACGAAGTGTCCGGCTCGCCCGGTGACATACCACGATCGCACAGAAGACTGGCGGAAGACAAATGGAAGCTATTCCGTGTTTCGTCGAACGAGTGTGGTGCCGGAGGCCTAATTTTAGTCCACTTTCCCTTCCTATTCTTTTCTTATAAGGAAATGATGGAAAGGGGAAGTGGATTTGGCCTGGAAGGGG
This sequence comes from Papilio dardanus tibullus, assembly GCA_013186455.1. Lineage (NCBI taxonomy): Eukaryota > Metazoa > Arthropoda > Insecta > Lepidoptera > Papilionidae > Papilio > Papilio dardanus. The sequence continues at coordinate 242,803 of QDHC01003678.1, forward strand.
ACGCATAGAAAGACATTTACCCTCTTGATGTGCGTCTCCTCCTCCGTAGATTAATGGTAGGCAACGCATCTGTAATTGCAGATCTATGGGCAGCGGTCGCTTCGCTATTTCGGCGAATCCGGGTGGTCGCTTGCTCGTTTGCCACTTTACAACATAAAAAAATAATGAAAGGGTTTCAGTTTGCGCGATTTCGCCCAATGACAGAGTAAGGTTAACAGTTTGAGCGCGATGACCCACTTAGGATCTCAAGGTCATGACCACGAACCCCAACGACGTCTAAATTGTAAGGTTATTTCATTGTTAAAAAACAATTTCTTCAGAAACATATCTTCATTGTAGAAATGTGTTCCTTCCGTGAATATTTGTTTTGTTTTCTTCTTATTTCCTCTTGTTATTATAATAATAGACATTGAATACACTAGTAAATGACTCAAAATATCCGTTTATTTGTTCTATATTTCGCTTCGATAAATAAGGAAAATAAACTATATAATGAAGTAGATTAATTTGTACAGGTTTATTTATCCTAGTATTGTAACAAACAAGTACCAGGAGAACATAAAAGTAAATATCCGTACAGAGGCATCTCGGCAGATCCCTGGCTTACATACTCTGTGCCGTGTAATGAGGGCAATAACCCCTTTCCTGCGCTCACGGTGTCATAGACAAAGTACATGCAGAGATGATCAGATTTATGAGATTAGGAGATTGGACTGACTGTCATGTAATGCATACTAAAAATGTGCTATATGTTGACTTCTAATTAATTAAATCGCCACTAATAAAGATATTATGAGTTAAATAATGACAGAATATAAAATATTCTATTTCACACTCACTTTCTTTATTACATCACTAATTGTTTGTCCCTGTCTATTGTATTATACAATCTGTGTACAGTTAAAATTATAAATATGTATCTAAGATTGTTAGAAAGGTGTGGATTAATTTGGTGAATGGATCGCATCACTCCAGCGAAAAAAGTGTACCGAAGTGAACCATATTTGTCTCGCTTAGAGGTTTCTCTTTAATCCGAGTTTCTCGCTTATGGAGGTAGCTCGTCAGGACCAGAGAATGACTCTCACTTACCCAGGTTTGACTGTATGTAATTTTAGATTTGACTAGATAGTGGTCTATAGTAGAATAGTATTTGAGATAATGCGATGTCAACTACTCTCGTGAGGGTGGTTCGAGTTAATCAGCGCGGCATCCCCCCTGTGTGCCAACATTGTAACAAACATCTCCAAATTGTTTATACCAACATTATAACGAACAAAGTTCTTCAACTTTATACAAAGGGCGGCCGGGCAACGACTGGTTAGTAAAATTATTTCTAGTTATCAGACTTGAAAACTATTGTAGTATATTATCTTTTCTACAAATGAAGTGTAAAATTTGAACAATATTAATTTAGTTTCTCGTAATTTATTTGCTTTGCATTTGTAACCGATTCTTTTTTTTTTACGAGATTTAAACATTACATTTTGTTTCTTTTTTATTACATATATATAAAACTGGTAATCATTATATCATTTATAAATGTATTATTTTACAAAAAGACTTCAACCTTTTTTCTATTAATTCAGTTTATGTCTGTAAACTTACTTTGAAAGGTAAATAAAAGTCGACTAAAGTTCTTTTAGAAAAAAACATATTCATAAAAGTCTATGAAAGTTAAACTAACACTTTTAGAATTTCTTCAAGCGTTATTTAAGCCAATTCTCATATTAAAATGTTTTAATATTAAATTTATTTTGTATTAAGTTTGCAATATGTTTTGCGACAACTGACAAGATATCTATACTAATATTATAAAGAGAGAAACTTTGTATTTTTGTTTGTATTGAAATAACTCAAGAACTACTGGGCCGATTTCAAAAATTCTTTCAACATTACAGAGCTACATTATCCCCGAGTAACATAGGCTATATTATATAATTCCACGCGTACGAAGTCGCGAGCAACAGCTAGTTGTGTATATTATAACAACTACCTGACAGTCAATCTCACAATGTTTCGTGGGAACTCACAATAGATTGAATAAGACAGTGTGTGGGTTATTCCCTTGTGAAGGGTTTACTGGTGAAAATTGGCGGAAAATAGGTTATATTTTATGAGGAGCTTTGCCAGAATACTCTTTAGTACCATGCAGTTACCAAGTTAACATTGTAGGTTATCATATAGTAATTAGGGTCGACATATTCGCGGCTAATTTCCCTCCAGACTTGTACAGGGATGAACTTTATGAATCGCACGTAACGAGCCGTCCCGGAGCGCCCGTACGCCGAATGGCGACATGAATGTGTCGTAAATTACTTGGGAAACATTAAAGCGAGCTCACGGGAGACATATTTAAAGGATTTTTTATATATTTTGTAATTATTTCGTTGGATTACATAAGTCTTTATTTCTTAAGGCGTGTTTAAAATCATACAATGAAGGGAATAAAGTGAAATCGAGGATTTTCTATGAAAAGTTAGCAAACTAAGTTGAAATAATCATGTTTCTTTTGCAATAACCGGCGGCAGTGGTAGCGCTTGTTTCAAATAAAAATTAAACTAGAAACTGTAAATAAAAACTCATGACCTTTTAACATTTACAAGCAACGTATTTAATTACGAGTTAAACCAGTTCAATATATTAAAGTGTTAAAATAATATTCAATGATTTTATATATTTTATTTATTTCATAAAAGTTTGGTTCTGCATAATTACGTCTAATATTAACTAAACTTTCATCGACTCTTTCTTTGCTTTTTGTTTTGTGATAATATACGGTTTTTTACCTTCAGAAAATCACGTAGATTAATTTTAATGTATAAGGAATACATATTTCATACTACGCTGGCTGGATGCCAGTTCCGTTGGCATTCAGTTCAGTAAAATATTACCACTTGCGCTGTTTCTACAATAGATTAGATTATACTACTAACAGTAGTTTTCTAGTTATTCTGCTATATGACCAATCGTAGACTTTGAAGCTTGAGGTTCTCCTGTAAGAGCAAAGTAACCTTATAGTGGGTAAAATTCTACATAACCTTGCCTTCCCCACAAAAGGCAGGGTATCTTTAGAAGAACGCCATCCTCTCATAACAAAAATCCCTTCAAATGTAAAAGTTAGAATAAAAATAATTTCTTTAAAAAGTGTTGGGACATAGCAAGTAAGTAAATTCTCAAAAGATTGCCAACAACTGACATTGTCCAATTCTTGTTTTATCTGTTGTCTGTCGATATAAATATAAAAACAGAAATATGAACACCGTACTAAAACAACGTTATTGTTCGTGTAAGTCTACATTCTGAACACAATAAAATTCGTTCTCTTGTATACTAGAAAGGCAGTAGTAGATATAAGAAAGGTTAACAAAAAACTAAATGACAATAAAAAGTCTGCTAAATAAATAAAATAATACAGTACAGTAAATTAAATGAGAAATGGTTAGGAGTCACACACTACACGATACATGTACAAACAAAAGTCTTAAGGGATGTGCGACCCGGTTTTTTCGCCCTTTTTAATCTCTCTTTTTAACAGGAGGCTCATTATGACCATTTATTACTATTTGACCAACTATGACAAAACGGAGAGAACTCTAAAAACTAGATTACTTCTCACGCGAATACGAAATAATTAAGTTAACCAGTTGGACCGGTGTGTCCGGCGCTACACGCCTGCACAGTAAATAAACACACCGCTAGATGTGTCCAGCAAAAACTGGTCCCCGGCGCCCCTTTTTGGGATATTGCAGATAAACCTGAACACTGTTGTAGCAATGTTATTTGTTTAGATTCAAAGACAGATAGATTGTTAGAATTTTCTACATTAAAAGTTCTAGAATACGATTCTGGAGGATTACACAAAGTAACCGCTACAAAGCGATTCGATAGTGAACGTCAAAAATCTAAGGAAATGACAATGGCGTTCGATATCTCACACGTAACAAACACGTGACTTATGGAATGTTTTTGTCAGTTTCATACATTTTTGTCGATTCCATAAGCGATATCAGTAATCGAAAAATACTCTTCGTAGTCCCCTTGTTCTAGCGTTTGAAATCTCCACCAGAAAGCGGGTACGTGCAGCCTGATTTTTATGACTTACAACGTGTATATGCCAATAGCACAAAGATCTATGCATTACAACCGGTTAAACAGTAAAATAGCAAAGAAAATACGTGGCTCATTGCCTTCAACAAAATGCTTTAAGAAACTTGATTTTAAGTATCTGCACCGACGTTCGGTTATCATTTATTGTATTTTATTGACGTAAAAAATCAATACCAGTTTTTGGTCGGTCGTTTCCGCGTATGTTTGGAAACAAAGCGTTCACACGGTGTGGTGTAACATCACAGGAAACAGCGCTGTTTATGCACATGTGGATAAACTCCAGCCAGATATTACCAATCATTATTTTAATAAAGACAAATCTTTTAAGAATCTTTTTTAAGGAAATTGGGAGAAAAGTAGAACGGTACAGTCATAGTAAATGTAGCAGAGCATTAAGTTTTGTTCAAAAACTAGCTGTTGTGCGCGATTTCGTCCGAGTGGAATTAAATAGTATGTTACTGGATAATGTAGTTTTCTAATGGTGAAAGAATTTTTAAAATCGGCCCAGTAGTTCTTGAGTTATTTCAATATAAACAAAAATACAAAGTTTCTCTCTTTATAATATTAGTATAGATAGATAAAAATCTCATTACATATTTTTTAACGAAATTTTGAGAACAGATTAAGAGCACAGTCAAATTAAATGTAGCAGAGCATTGAATTTTATTCAACAAGATGTATTTGATTATGAAATTTGGTTTAATTTCGTCGAATATGCAAACCACTAGCAAAATAAATAAGTGTAGATAATAATCCTGACTCGTGATTCTTAGACTTTATTATGTAATTTAAGAGCTATAAAAGTAATTTATAGGTCAGACAGCAATGTAATAAAACGTAATAAATTGTAAAACTGTATGTTAGTCTTCGAAATTAAATATTATTAGTTTTACATTGTATGGAAATCAAATATTTGATTTTATTTATGTTAAGTTTATTGCATAACTAATTGGTATTCAAGGCTAAATGTTGAAATTTAACATACATTATGGATATTATTGTAATATCAAAGCGTGCCAAATGAGTTCAATCGAAACAAATATAACAATTCAACACAATATTGCTTGATTATACTCGCATTTGAAACAGGGATTCGATTAACTTTATATAACCAGATCACCAATAATAATGTTAATTTATTAATAACTAACTTTTGCCCGCGACTCCGTTGACGCAGAATTTTAAAAAAAAACTTAGGGGAAGTCCTAGACTACACAGCCGGTGCTGGTGTGAGAGCCGGTCTAATCTTCCGCCTCTAAATATGTCGTCATGTATAGGTATCATATTGAAATGTGAAAATAAATAATACAGTCCTTAAAGCTAAAGAAGCATAAGTAGGTGTTCCTTACTACATCTGTACGAGACATCGAGATCCGTTCAGCCGTTCTGGGGGGTTACCATAATTACATTCGCTAAGAAGCAAGTCTATAATAAACGTCGAAAATGTATGAAACTGACATTGACGTTCGATATCTATCACGTGAAAATAACATGACTTATCGAATGTCAACGTCAGTTTTATATATTTTTGTCGATTTCATCAGCGATATCGCCAATCGAAAAGTAGTTGTGTAGGCTCCCTGGAGATACCTTCCAACTAACATCCATCTAAACTAAAATTGCACATTTCTATTATTAGTATAATATTTTCTTTAATGGTATTTCATGTTAGTATTATTGACATCAATTCAATAGTTAATTAAACTACAACATGATATATTGTGCGTAGATGTGTACATAATTCAATGAATGTTTACGTTTGCATGGAGACAATAGTTCTATTTAGATATACACACGTATGAAGTCATGTCGATCAATGAAGTCTCAAGTCTCAACCACTGATCTCATCTTTGTTTTATTTATCATATACTAGTAGTTGCCTGTGTCTCCGTCCGCGCAGAAAACTTAGTAAGTAACAAAAGTAAAGTAAAGTAAGCGTACTTTTTTCTTTTTTTATAAGAAAAGGGGGAAAACGAGCAGCGGGAACACCGAGGTGTTCAACGACGCCCATGGACATCTGCAATACCAGAGGAACCACAGATGCGTTGCCGGCCTATAAGGAGGCGATACGCTCGCTTCTTGAAGGACCCTAAGTCGAAATACCGCCGAGGACAGACCATTCCGCAGTGCGGCTGTGCGAGGCAGGAAGTTACGCGCAAACTGCACTGTAGAGGATTTCCAGCCATCGAGGTGGTGCGGATGGAAACTGGCGGTCTGTCGACTCGTCCGATGACGGAACTCGGCGGCAGGAATTCCAGACAATTCTTCATAGCACTCCTCGTGGTAAATACGCTAAAATGCAGAGGGAACTAACGTCCCTCCGCAGGGCCAGGGTGTATTTCCGGATTCTACATCTGTACAGAATTTCATAGAGATCCGTCAATCCATTCTGGATTCATACCTTCAAACATCATCAAGATTTTAACCACAAATTAATCTAACTACGAGGACCGTCATAAAGACTTAGGTTTCAATACCCTTAGTCTCCTTCCTCGTAGATTAAGGGTAGGCAACGCATCTGCAATTGCAGATGTCTATGGGCAGCGGTCGCTTCGCTATATCAGGGAATCCAGGTGGCCGCTTGCTCGTTTGTCACTTAATAATATAAAAAATATATATGATTAAGTAATTTACAGCTTTAAAATGAAATAAAAATCATTATAATTCTTAAGAATGTGACCTGTAAATGCATCTTTAACCAGCACAAGTGACAAAAGGGATGTGACGTGTCCGTAATGTCAGTGAGATGTGTCAAATGAACTTTACTCTTCGTGCCCTTGTTCCGTTAATTGCAGGCAAATTGAATGCGCAAGTCGCGTTTACCAATTAAAAGGTCAATCCGAATTAACGACTCAACGTTTTTTTAAATTATACTCAATGACTCAATAATGTGGAATTTATGACATTAATATCGAAGTTACCAATTTACATTGCTTATGTGGTCTAAGATTAAGTACTATATAGATAAAATAAGGCCACATACCTGGGGTTACTGATAGAATCGACAGAAATGTATGAAACTGACAATGACATTCGATTAGTCATGTGCTTGTCACGTGATATCGAATGTCATTGCCAGTTCCATACATTTTTGATGTTTGCTTAGGGAAAATTATGAGACCCATTAAAGTTATGTTGATGCAAACAGGAGCACTACTTCTGGTCCTATTGAAAACATAGCAATACGTAAAATATTGACCCGTTACGTAAGATCGGACTGTCACAGAGGTGTTCGTGGAAAACTGCATACCTTACAAACACAATTTCGCTTTATTACTCGCAATGACGCACGCGGAGACAAAAGGTAACAACACAATTCACGCACGTCTCATGTTACTGTGTTTGCATAGTACTGACTTCTGACTTAACACATTTACTGCTTAAAATACTGCTGCTGGGAGCCAAAACTTTTCTAGGTAAATTTTGATTAAAATTTTGATGATTGTAAACGGAACGCTCACTCGGTTCCGAGTGGGGAGCACTGAATGTGTTATCTCTCATTCCTACACCACCCTTTTATCCTTAACATGATGTATTTTCCTTAATGAAACTAACATAAACAGAAGAGAAGTTTCTACAGGTATAAACCCACGCTTCAATGCGAACGCAATCTCAGATATAAAGAGATTCTATTTATTTCTTCTTATAAAAGTTTCTTGGAAATAAGAGCAAAAGGAAATTGGAACGTAATTTAAATTCTTATTACATTTTCATATTAGTTTTTCTCAGAAAACTGATGAAAATATCTACATGAACAGTTTTGAATATCGAAATACTCAAAGTACGATAAAATATTTGTCAATTAGTTTTAGCAGTTCAATGTAGCTTTCATTAAAAAAAGCAAAAACCGGAACCAACTAATCAACAGACAGAGTGCATATTAGAGATGCTAGATTTGCGGACTCCGCATTTACCGGTCTACGTGCAGCAAATATTAAAATATCCATTAAAATAAAGAAGCAATTGAATTGAGAATAGAACCGGTTTGTGAAGGACTCGCCTGCACTTTCCCATTGTTCCGGAGTCGGACATCTCCCCAGCGACATCTGCAAGCCAAATGTTCACTTTCTCCAAGGACCATGTAGAATTCCTAATGAATGTAACAAGGCGCACGTAAACAAGTTGTAAACTTTCCATAGAATTCCTCCGTTTATTCGTCAAGCTAAGAAATGGCAAACCAATACTTAACACAATATGTGCCATTTCCTCGTAGGTAATACGGTTGAAGTTTGCAGGCGAGTCGGTGGCAGGGAACGTATTGATTATGATCAATGACAAGATTAAACAGCAATATGATACAGCCACAAACACGATGAATAAACTAGACACAGAACAATCGTTTATAAAAACATAAACAGATTCAATAAGTCTTATTATTATCGCGTGCGGCGAGCGTGGTGCGGCGACCGCATGGCCGCGATACAAAACTTTCTACCCGTGTCCGACTTACCGGACTATACCTGTTATGAAACACTCCTTCACGCACCGACGACCTGACCTTTGCCACTTTTAGTTGGCTCACAAAATGTCATCTGGCCATCTTTACTGACCCACTGAATCTTGTAGACTCACTGCTCTCCGAATTGTCACGTTTTGAATACCTCGTAGAAGTTACATAAATGGTTGAAGAGTACCTACTTTTAAATGAGAGAACTTTAGGTTTTTGTCGTTATTGACCTGCACCAGATAGTTATTGAAAAATCGAAGCTGACTTCAACGTTCGTATTTTTGTAAGAATCTAATTCAATGTTACGTATCATTCGCAGAACTTTTTGTGTCATTTCCACCAATCTCTTCCTGTTATCGAATATCTTATTTAGGTCGATTTATTTTAGTTAATAATACAAATTAGAGTACTCAATATCACGGACACAAATTAAGATTGATCTGAACACAGCCGTGTGCATGTATCATTGCTTCGTTTGTAAAAATACAAACATTCACACCAAAATAACATCACTAATGTATGTGACCATGTTTGACGTCTTGTGACAAATTTGTCCTTTCACACGTACATCTTAAGTGGCATACAGTATATTATAGGGAAGTGAATTATGTAATTGACCATATTCGAAATGTGCCAAATTGGTCACTTGATTCACACGACAGAATAAAACGCATGCAATATAGGGAAGTAAATTACATAATTTGAGGTAAATGTCAGCGTTTAAGTTTATTAACGGAGCCGTAGAAGGCATCGTCAATTGTGGTTGGTATTTGTGAGAGACAAGAGGTTCCGGAAGTCACGCGCCGGTCAAGTCGTCGCGCACTTCCGGCTGCGTTAGCGCCACTTTATTTCTGTAGTCGTGCTGGAAACTGTTGCATTGTTTACTAACCATCGAATGGATGTACGCATTTTAATATGTACGACAGATAAACATTATCTGTTTTCTTTTAATATATTCTGGCTATAGTTAATTTTTATTTATACTTGAGTCTTGTATATAGCATGCCTCACACAATCAGAAGTTAAAACAAAATAATCTTTCATTTCATGACTTGAATCGACTAAAATCAAGACATTTCAAGAACTTAAATCAAATAAATTTATAATGCCATAAAATTCACCAATGAAATTACGTAAAGCGTATTCAATGACACAGAAGAAGAATAACAAAAGACTCGAGTCTACAAACCGAATTAATTTAACATAATTTGTTATCTGGGAATTTTCTCGAAACTCTTCAAGTTTGCGCAAACATTGGACTTCTTTAATAGAATAATGATGTCAGGCTTTTTATTTGCTGTTTTAATGATTGTTTAATTTGAAATCTAGTTGGATTTTGGCGTAAAAATACGATGACTTTAAACTGATAATTCACATCAAGAGAGACGAAAATATATGGAACTTAAAGAATAAATTGTATTTAAGCTGAGCTTTTTCAGGAAAACATAATGTACAAAAACAAAACATGTTACGAACACTAGGTACAACGAATATAGTCATGGAAGATAAAACTTGTTACTTTGAAACTGGTCCTTGCTAGGCCGGCGAGCCGACAAAAACTATGTCTTCCACAACATAGATATCACACGTGATTTATAGCTTTTAATATCTGTAATATACATGAATGCTGGAGTTTTTGCATTAATAGTTAAGTGTATGATTAAGAACAGTCAAAAATCAATTCATGCGCGGGTGTCGATGAACTCGTGACATTCCCGAAAAGGCGAATACCTAATGACATTGAAAAAGTCCTATTAGCAGTGTGGACTAATACAGATAATTGATTTCACTTAAGACGTAACTTCTCCAAGCACTTAAGAATCTCTTTCAAACACCTTTTTTGTGATTAAAATCTTCGCTTTGTGATTATATCCGTCTCAGATTGTTACCCAACGTACTTTTCGATTAGCGATATCACGGATGGAATATGGACAATAACATTTGATAAGTCATGTGCTTGTCACGCGTGAGATATCTAACGTCATTGTTAGTTCCATACATTTTTGACGTTCGCTAGCGAATCACCCCCAGGTGGCTTTAGAATCTTGTTAACAAAATCATGTCTTTGAAATAGTACTTTATACTAACATGACGTTTAAATGTAAACATCGTAAAATGTAAGAATTCGTTTTAATAATCTGTAGGAAGAGGCTGCCGGAGCGCCAGATGGTTCTGTTTATTGGCAGAGATTCAACTCTCGGCATCGGCAGAGAGATAAAGTATAACCGAAATGCATTTGGGAATATTCCACGCTCAATTTAATGTAATACTTGCTTAGTTTAGCATATTTTATGGTGTTCAAACTGGTTTGGAATTTGAAAGATAGTGTGTACAAATCAAATATCAAAGAGTGATTTTCATGACTGAAAGGATAATGATGCTTCTCGAGGGTTTGTTTAAATATAGCCTCATTGTGAGTGTTTTGATATATTCTCATTTAATTATACAAAAAATAATCAAACTCCAAACTAAAAAAAGGATCGTATCACAAAATATATGCAAAAACGTTGCCACATAAAGGAGTCAGTAACCTTGTGGACGCAGCAATCGGCAGCCGGCAGCTAATATGTTACTCGTATCTTAAAAAAGCAACGTTTTACAACACATGCGATCCCGTACTTGGTATTTACAATCAATTATTGTTTTTATGGTGGTAATCTTCGAAATGTTAAATAAAAGAGACTTGTGATTTAGGAATGCGCAGAATGATATTTAATTATAGGTTATGTACATATTTTTTTCAAGTTTTACGCTATATGGTTTTTATTATTTCAGCGACGACGGTGGATGGTGCAAGCTTATGGGAATACCATCGGGTTTATTTGTATTGATTTATTATTATGCAATCATCTATAATAATTATTATTCTCATAATAATTATGACAGAATTTAATAAGATATGAATAAAAAAGTAACTAAAAATATAAACAGATTGCTAACCCAAGCCGATCAAAGCATTAATTTTCCCATTCCTGTGTGAGCTTTTCGAACAAAAAATCGTTCATACATTCTGAGTAAAGGAATAAAAGGTTTTTGCTTTTCGAAATCGCTATGAGAAGTGATTCCAACGAAATAATAAAACACTACGCGACTCAAATGTTTTTACACGAGTATTGAAGTGCATTTGTGGTTTCAGTAAAATACGCAACGTTTTTAACTTATATGTTAACGTTATTTTATAACTGAAAACGTCACAAATTTTTGGCATTGTCTTTTGTAGAAAAATAAAGTAAATTATATTACATATTTTATTGCATACGCATTATCTACTTGAGAAATCTTAAATTATCAAACAATAAAATTATGTAAATAGTTTTTTAAATTAAATTAAATTAAAATAATTCTTGTCCGTTTTAAAGACTTTTTTGTATCAAAATATTCTTCGAAAATTCTTATGAGAATTGTAACTAACGTTATATGAATTTGTAATGAATTCCTAAACAATGGATTATTTAAGACGCCTCGTCGTCATTGTCCACGTACTTATGAAATGTTATCCTACATAACATTAAATTATTATTTCTGTTTAATTATTATATAAATTTTAATTATTTAAATACCATGTAATCTATACTAATATTATAAAGAGAAAGATTTGTATGGAAATATCTCAAGAACTACTGGGCGTATTTCAAAAATCTTTCACCATTCGAAAGCTACATTATATCAGAGTAACATAGGCTATATTTTTTAATTCCTCGCGAACGATGTCGCGAACACCAGTATTTTTCCTCAGTATTATTCTAAAAAATCACTTTATCTTGCCTATTATTATTCCTTAAAGAAATGATCAAGACATTTACACGTAAACCTGTCTTGTATAGTTTTTGCAAGCGCTTAATGACTGCGTCCTTCAGATTTCTGACTTTTTATAAACTTACCGAGTTGGTAATCAGTGATGTTAAGGAAAATATTATACATATTTCTATCTTATTTGCATTTTACGGTCATATATTTATTAATTTCTCGTATAATATTTGAATTCTAAATAACCCTGTCACTCTTGAGTAATTGAAGAGACATAAATCAATATTGTTATAGTATTTTTTATGAAGATTGGACAAAGTAACTTTGTAACCAAGAACAGTCATGAAGGAAGTCAAAAACATGTCCTATTGTTCCGGATCGCCTTGAACTGTGATTCGGATACTGTCGATTGAGAACATAACATGTTTGAACATGTTTTAATACAAATCAATACATTTTTAATATTATTTTAATTTAGATGTATATGTTATTACATATTTTAGTCTGCATTCCTAAAATTATTACGCGAAAGTTTGGATGAATATTTATTTCATGGTATCTCAAAAACGGATGAACGGATCTTGCTGAAATTTAGCACAGATGTAGAATATATAGTCTACTTACGAAGTTATGATACTCTGGTACTAGAATTAACTGTAATAAAGCGATGTTCGCACCAGGATAGTATTTTAATCGAGTAGCAAGTAGCAAGTATCCAAACAAAGGATATACTAATCTAATGTTGCTGTTCGGACACGATTAGTTACTAAATTACTTGCCACTCGACTTAAATACTGTCGTGTTATGCACAAGGTTTAAGGTATTGTAGCAGTAAACACAGCAGTGACTTTATATTTTTCATTACTCGTTAATTATCGGATATTACGTAATTGGTTATTTTGTATTGGATAATTAGCAAGTATTCAATATGCGGAGCTAGAGTATAGAATTAGCACTAGACTGCCCAATTCAGGGGGTTTACCCAATGTACATACGCTACAAAGCGATTCGATAGCGGACATCAAAAATGTATGGAACTGACAACGACGTTCGATATCTCACACATGACAAGCACAAAGTTAAAGAATGTCATTGTCAATTTCATACATATTTGTCGATTCCATCAACGATATCGCCAATCGAAAGATGCTTTGCGTAACCCCCGTGATATGTATTGTATTTTGTGTAAACAAAACACAATTTATATCTACGTCGATGACCATAAATACGTAGCTCTATACTAAACATATTTCTATAAAAGTATTGAGATCATTCTAGTATTTATATTCGTATTAAAACAAACAGACAAGCATTGTTAAAGTCTAGCCACGAGCAAATTCCGCATTGCAATAGAAATTCACAAATAGAACGGCCAATATATTTCAATTGAACTTTAATGTATTTGTGTCCGTAAATACTGCGAAGACAAGCTCCGAGCTGTGTAGGAACTAAGGAATTCCATCCCGTTACTTTAACGGAGTATTAACTTAATCATCAGGGTTTGCATTAGCTCGCCGCCTCGCGATTCAATCTAACTTAGCTTAGATTATATGTTGTACATCTTGAATGTGTCTGGAGGAATGCAACGCTTTTAGTACTTCACGAATAAAGGCACTAAATCTGTTACTAGTAATGGTTTAAATCAATGTTTAATTCTGGACATTGAGATGGATTTTTTCTGTATGAGATGCCTATTGCGTTATTTGAATTAAATGCTTTGAAATACTCGGGTTAAGCAGTCTTCCACTTTGCATATTGATTTCTGCCGATAATTATCGATACTCGGTAATATAATTTAGCAGCGCACCTACATTGTGGGTTATAGGACGTGAGCTTGCATCCCGGGCTCAGCGCAACGTCCGCAACCCGCGGTCGCTACAATGTTTGCGGACGTGTTTTGTCTGTGTTGCAAGCTTAAATTATATCAGATACGTTGTAACTGTTAAACAATCAGACTACCGAAACATTTACATTATTGTAAATAATATCGAACCTGCGGGGTTACAAAGTACATTTCGATCGGCGATATCGCTGTTGGAATCGATAAAAATGTATGAAACTAAAACTGACATTCGATAAAATCAACATTGTCATGTGCGACCGTGTGAGATATGGAACGTCAATGTCAGTTTCATATCGACATCGGTCTAATTAAGCCGCAGGGTAATAAATAAGTCTTCAATATATCTATTGTACATTTACGTAAGACATTTAGCGTAATAAGTCTAGTAAAGTGCAGTTTCGGAATGCAGCTCACTCAAGAGCGTTAACTTTCACTTGCACCGCCCGGCGACCATCATGCCTTCTTCGTTTTAAATTCAACCATTTCGATTATTGTAAAAATATTGTTCTAAACCTCCACAATATGTGTCTGGTTTCTATTGTCTTATTTTCTTAATTTTAGTTACTTACTGACAGTAATAATTATGATGAAGATGTTTACCTGAAAATTAAAAACAAAATTTAATTTAATTTATTAATGCAAATATGAGACTAATATTAAATTATTAAGTAAGATAAAAAAATTAAGACAATCAAAACTTTGTGTTAACTAAAAACTCTTGTTATTTTTGACCTTCAAGGTACTTGGTGAGGTTAATCTCACATTTTTCGTTGTTCTTTTTCAAAAACACTAACAATCTGAATAATAAATCCTACGCAGTGGTAACTAAGTAAAAGTTTATCATCCTATTTCCTTGAAAACAAAGTCCGCAAATACAGGATGTTCTCAAACTTAGCGTATTCTTGTACTAGAGTTCCGAAGTCCGGGAATTGCGACTTTTATTACAAGTTAGTGGAACAAGAAAAGTTTTGTGAACCGTATTGATTTATAGATTACCTTATATCGAAGTAGTAGTTTTTAGATAAATAAGTATAGTATTGTTAATATTTTATTCAAAGTATTACCAAAAAATAAAAATAAAGTTCGTAAAGTCTATCTCGATAAAAATTAATGATTATATCAAATGTACTGTCGCATACTTGTTTTAGAACATTGTTTAAATTATTTGCGAACAAAAGAAATAATTAATAAACACAAGGAATCTGAAGATACGACTCAATAAGTCGACTCCTGCACTAATTAATGTGTCAACAAGCATCCGATGACATAATGCGAGGTACACGTGAATGCGGTCACGTAAAATTAATAATACCTACCAAGGTGTAGTCAAGGAATTAAATTTACTTCCCAGTTATGATGGACTGACGTATATCAAACTATAACCATAATAAGAGTTACCACCACTGTATGTTACTATAACAAGATTCTGACCAAATTTTAATAAATCATACTAATATAATAAATGCGTTTGTTTGAATGTATCTCCGAAACTACGAACATTGGTACAGAAATAGAACGGTCTGGAAGAACACATAGGCTACTTGTCGTTTTCTGTCCCGCGGGACGGAGTCGAGGGCAGCAGCTATTTACATATATAAATATAATGGGCAGGAAATATATGTATAGCAAAACATCATGATTACATCGTGATACAGATATGCGTTAAACTATTTAACAAGATTTCATAACATGTGGCACTACCATAACGAGATATGCAGTCTATGAATGAAACAATGACGTATATGGAACTGTTGCGTGGTAAAGGTACGCCCACACGACGCCGGCGCCGCGCGGCTGCGGCGCGCCCGGCGCGTTTGTGTGCCGACGACCGTCGCAAGGACGCTACAATAAACTACACTAAAGCTTCGGACTTGTTAACATACTTAACAGGAAGAAATAAAAGAAAAAGTTATGTAAAATCCCATCTAAAGTCATTATGATATAGTAGGTTAGTAATTTAGAAAAAAACTTCATCCTTTTCTGTTAATATGCCAAAAGTAACTATTAAACAATACTCCTAGCATTGCACAAAGTTTGCGCAAGTCCACATTTGTCGCGGTTATCGCACAATGAGTCCGATTTGGTATGCATTCCGTACCCGATTAACTAACTGGGCACAATGTGAGCGGCGCTCAACGCTCGACAAAAACTGGTCGGTCGTGGCCTCAGCGCTCAGGTGCGCGCCGAAGAATCCATGTGACCATCGTTGTATGCTAAATACAGTGCAATGGTATTGAAATAAAGACCTACAAATGTCAGACGTGACAAAGAAAATAAGCTTAGAATAGACAAAAGAACTCTATAAATATAGTACCGTTAAAATATTAAGGATTCTGTAAATTGTGAAACAAAGAAAAAGAATACCGTTACAGTTCAGGAGCTCACTGTTGAGATGCACCTCGCTGACTTTTTTGTTGGAACTTCGACAGCTGTCCAAAGTAATGAGAGACACTTAGATCAACAAATGACATGCGACAAAGGACCAAGAAACAATGGAAGTCCTTTTCAGCTTCCTTGTGTTTTTTTACTTCTCAAGATTGTCAATTATTTCAGAAACGAAAGAAAGTCTAGTTACAAGTTTTCACGTTGGTGTACTGTATTACATCATCATTTTGCTTATTTATCCTTAATTAAAAAACAACTATTGCAAAGTCATATAATAATGTTTTTTTGTTATAAATCTTAGTTGCGGAATAAAAACTTCACGCAATAGCGATGTGTTTCGACTACTATATTCGTGTTATGAGTCGTACAATCCATCGTAATTGAATAGATTTGTAAACATTACTAGTGTCAGGCCTGTGTTATTTTCATTCAATCATAAAAGTTATTGTTATTCATTCAATTAAGATTAATGAACGCGATTGTCTTTTTTTCTTACACTTTTGAAGTAAAGTGACAAGTGGTGAAATCGTAGAAAGAGAAAGATATAGAACTGGCGATAGCGTGTACGGTTGAAGGACAAAAAATGCTTTAGAAAACGTCATACTTATTTGTGTGTGGTGCATCACTTTACGGTTTTAAACCAATAATATCATGTCTTAAGCCTTTGCCTGGGACGTAAAAAAATATTTCACCGAAAATACGCTTGGAGCGCCACAATAGTATATGATACGTCACATTTGTTTGGGTCTTATTACTGGACCCAAACAAACAAAATCATGCGGAGAAAGGGACCTAAGATCTATGTAACTGTCTTTGACACGTTAGTATATATCGTATAAATATGTCTCGGTCGCTGTCATTATGACATATGTCATGTCTCATCTGCTTCTTTTAATCTATGGTAAAGATTAATGAACGCCATTGTCTTTTTTTTTTACACATCTGAAGTAAAGTTGACAAGTGATGAAATGATAACGAAATATTCACTCGTTTCGATCGAAATGAATTACGCAGCGAGATTTGACCTTCTCGAAAACGAAATGGTCCGAAGGCGTCGACTTGCAACCGGTTTTGGGCAAACGTCTCAAATATCAGGCGGGAAAATGTTGGCGTTAGATTGCACTACGTGTTGTGAAAGATAAAGAAATTGACACAATTTTGAATGTTATCTACGAGAAGAGGTATTGCTCAATATACTATGATTAAAATTGGCTCGAAATAACGGCAGACTGAATACTTCATGGTTTACTTTAGTTAAGTTCATAGTATTACTATGGCAATAATATGTTGCCCATGCATCTCACGTCGAGTATAATAGAATCAGAATTTCCTCGGCAATTTGAAGACTAATACGTGTAAATTCACAAAAGTAAATAAACCTAGTCCTAGCTATCAATATTCTCAACATATTAGTTAAGTATTTATTTATTTTACTAGCGACTCGCCCCGGCTTCGCAC
>QDHC01003693.1:0-180801 GCA_013186455.1 Papilio dardanus tibullus
AAAAAAAAAAAAAAAAAAAAAAATTGTTTTTCTTCTACCTACGTCTGTAATACCTACCTACACTCACCTTATCCTTTTATTAAATTTCTCGAGCGTTTCGCTCCATTAAATAACGTAATTTCTATGTAAGCTCCTTTATGAAATATTGTAAACACGATGATACCGCGGCTGAATATTATTTTGTTTCGCTGCTACATTAGGGTAGCTTAGAGCGAGCGTTTAAACAGCTCTTGAATCTTTTATCATTAATGAACTCGCTTCAACATTAACTTTTACCGCAATCGGCGAGACGCGGCATTAAAACGACATTAAAAATGTATGTACAGCATTTAAAGATTCCCATTTCGCGGTGCTCGCGTGCGGCCGATTTACGAAAGCTACTGGCCCCGTGCCCGTTAAAGCAGATTACGGTCGGAAAAAAAATCAACAGCTCTTGGCGTTATGAGTTAATTTTGGAAGAATAACGCGGGCGTCGGTTAGTGTTTCCCTTTATTTTGTGTTCCGACCGCTCGGCTTGTTTAAACGGGTAATCCGGCGCAAAAAGCGTCCAGCCTACATTATGTAGCACCGCACAAATGTGTGCTGTTTGCAATGTATACGCTACGTAATTGTCGGACGATAAAAATCACTTAATGCTTTACGTTACGGCCCTTACACGTTACCACTAACTGCGCCCACGCTAGCTGCAACAAATTGGATTACCACTAACACGGTAATGAGAACTATTAGGTTAAAACGTAATTTTTATCTACATAGCAAATTACAATAGTTGTTATTAACATGATTGTTTGTTGTTTTTAACATTTAACACTTCGATAAATCTATAGACATTTACAATATATTTTAATAAAACCAGCTCTCTTGAACTATAACATATTTCAATATTAGCTCGTGCTTGCCAGGTTTGTGAAAACATACACGAGTAATACGCAGCATAACTGAAAGAGAATCTTTACAGTGAGGACTAAAAAATACTTTGAATAAACTTAAATTCAAATAAAAGTTTTGTAAACCCTATAATTAATTGCATGTATTACGAAGTCACAGTTTGAATTTATTCACTTTATTTTTGAATGAAAATTATAAAGGGTAAAATGAAGGCATCTAAGTTGCGAGCGCCCGGTCTCAGACGTGTTTACAAGTTATGCAATAATTCAAACAGCGTACTACAGCAAATTTATGCCGTTGCACGGTAACATACTTCAATGGCTGCATTGAAAAGCATTTTATTTCCATGGACGCCGGCGACTAGTAGGTAGGCGGCGGCATTTTCGAATGCAGCCGGAGAGCGCTGAACGTGTTAGGTGGCAATATGAATTTATGATCATGTCGAATTAAATGCGTTAAAGTTGAACGTGATTCGGGGAAATACGCATTGGAATTTAATTAAGCGCTTTTAACACTTGACTGGCCGATGCGGGTCCGGGCGCGCGCCTGAGTGTTTATGTTTTCCGCTGGCTGCCGCCGTCGCGCTGCGTACTTGTAAAATAAATTTTAATTTAATAACACACAGCGACAACTTATATTCAGATAATAAAGCGATTATACTGCGGTGCTGGTAAATCTCCTGCCAGATTATACTGATCGAAACGAATCTGGACAACGCGTTACATAATTTGTATTGTTTAAATTATAATAAGATTAAACATAGAATAACAATAATATTATGCCTTTATAAAACGTAAAAAAATAATAAAACCAGTCTTAACAAGCTGGAGTACTTCTAGTTATTAGAAAAAGAAACCTTGTACTGATTAAAACTTGGGTAGCTCTGAAATAACTTCTGTTATTAGATGACTTTATAATTACAACAGTTTTACATCAAAGCAAAAAATGCGGTTACTCATACTGTTGTACGGAAAGTTTTTAAACTCTTAGACTTTTCAGTCCTCGCAACTGCGTCGTATTTGCACAATGTTTGAGAAACATTAAAACTCAAAGTATCATTTGTAAGGCTTAAGTTTTAAATAATGGTCCCTAAAAAGTTATCAACATAAATTAGAAAAATGCGCATCAACCCCTTTTTTCTTTTTATTACAGAACCGACTGGCTTAATGGTACCGAGTAGGCTGCAGACTGATTCCTTTGCGAAGCCAAAAATGTAGATACTTGAAGGAAATGACAACTTACTTTTGGGAAACTACTTACCCCAACTATTATCTTTTGGATGTTAATTATAATATTAATAATTATAACATTAAGGCCATCGGGTTGTCGTGACCCGGGATCAAACGCTGAGCCTAGGACAAACCGAGCTGGCGGCGCATTGTGGACCCCTCTGTCTCACTTAAGAGATGTAGGACATTAAGTACTTAACTATAATATTTCCTAACATTTTTTTAAGTTGAAAATATTTTCAGAAGGATATTCATTACAGTAAGTTTTATGTTGTCTCTAGCTCACTAGATGAAATTTAAGAGTCATCTCTGTGAGGCAGCTTCACGCAAATCCGGCCGCGACAAAAGAGACCCCCGGAGACCCGCGCTCTGCGGGTAAAGGAATTTTTAATTGGCTACGAAATAAAGGCCCTTACAACTCATGAAAAGTCTTTTACAATACCACTCGCTACGGCCGTAGACACTCCTACGTATTCATATATTACGTAGTAACCGTTTGAAGTTATAATATCCTGGTACATGCAGAATTAATCAATTTCTTGTAACTTAAATATTTTCCTATTTAAGTTATAACTAACTAAGTAATACTGTAAAAATATAATGGATAGATATATTTAACGCCGTTTAAAATAAATTAGCTAATCTTATAAAAATATATGAAATAAATATAAAATGTAAAATTACCAAGGTATCTGGTATGTTTCTTATTCTTGTGAATAGCTGTTCTTTCTCGTAGCGTAAGTTAGATACACTTGATAGAACGTTTCAAATCGATGAGCCTTGAAAAAAAGTTGAATGAAGAAGTTTCAATATTTCTTAATAAAATATAAATGAGTTAAGTTTAGCTATACTCGAACGATGAAATTGCTCGAAGACTTGATAGATATTCATAAAAATAAGAACAATTTTTAAAGAGTTATTTTAACAAACTATATTTTCTATTAAATAGTGACGTTATAAAGCCGGCTATGAACCTTCACACTTAAATTTGAACTGCACCATCGAACTGTACAGTTCGCAGTTTGGCCTACACACGTCAGTTTTAACTGCGCAGTCGAACTGTACAGTTAAAATTGAGCGTCTGTAACGGACTTAGAAACATGCGTCGAAACGTCGATAATTTCCTATTTTAATTTAATAAAATCATAATACCAACTGATCCCGTAGTCAGTATGTATCGTGGATTATACAATACTTGAATATGGACAAGTAATGTTGATTGTATGATTTCGTACAGCAATAAACGTTGCCGTAAGTCTTTAAGATTTCGTATATTTACAATCGCAAGTTACACGCGCAAAAACAATAGGGTAACATGTGCACACGATTTTCGTATTCCAATCGTAAATCGTAAGCAAATCTATAAATATTGATGACGTAGAAAGCTATTATGTTCAGGCGTACTCCCGAAAAACGTCGCTACACCGACAATTTTACGATCTAAAGACATGCGATTAACCTTACCGTTTAGAACAGAAACGTAAAATAAGGATTATACGAAGAATGGGACGAATTCTTCGGAATGTACTTCGACGAGCGTTTAAAATTAGAGTCGCGTCTCGGGTCTTTTAGTCCAATTTATGTATCCGAAATTAAAGTAGAGTGAGCTAGTGATAGTTATTGTTAATGTGTTTTTCTATTTTCATATGTACATATTTACCCGACGCTCTTAGGTGAAGGAAAACATCGTGATTCGCGAAGAAATTCAAAGATATGTGTATTCACGCAAAATACGTGCTAGGCGAAAAATGGAGTCCATCATGGGTCGAACCTCATCTTACCTTAATCTAGTGATAGTAAGATTTAATTCAATAAAATAATGTTCAACATAAATTGTATGCAATAGTACACATAACGTCTAGAAACGTTTTAAAACAAAGTAAATAAAGCAGTAATAACCGGCAATTGAACGGGATAACAGTATTAGAGACGATATAAGAGCATTGAATGTAAACACTATTGCGATCTTCCGCGTTCGTTTTATGTAAATTGAGAAAATGCTCTCTCTCTTCGCTCGATTTGCGAGGCTTCAGCTAATCTTCAGCCAGTCGACTACAATTTAATCAAAGTAAACAACGACGGGCGCTGTAATTTATCTAGATTATTTCGTGGCGAGCGATAGTAATAGACTTTTTTTTCCATTTGTACATAGAATACCGAGTACGCGGGTCCCTAATGTCCCGTCCCGACATATAAAGATGATTGTTATCTACATAAATAACTACATAATCAGTGTGTAATATATTTTTTATGATACTTTGTGGAGTTGAACTTATCCATGTAATACTTTGGATATCATAAAACAATCGCAACAGTTGACCCATTCGTTGCTTGCAGTGATATATTTGAGGGTTAGATTAATGGACTTTGAATGCAATAAAATCTAACTTGCACGTAAAAATCGAAATAAATTCAATCGAAGATTTATTTTCTTTTTTTTTTTCAATAGCGAACTTGTTAAATGTATATTGAATACATTTTTAACAAGTTCTACGTGTAAAAACGTATGAAAAAAAAATTAAAGACAGGCGTGACTTAACACTTTATGGTGACTGCAAAGGCCATTCGGCCGGAGGGCAAGCGAATTTATGTGACACTGGAAGCGACAATAAACCTTCACAAGAAATCAGAACTCACTCTCCTGACAGATATAACGCTCTGTAATAGGTTTGGGACGCTCGGGAGATATTGTATTATTAATTTAACCAATTTAATATTTTAGATTTATCGTGCTGTTATTTTAACGTCCTAATAAATGTGAAGCACTTTGTATGTTCTTAGTATAACACTATAAATATTTCAAATTGTAACCTATAGTATACTTTCACTATTTGTCTTATTGATTTCTATTAGGTTTTTATCTACAGGGTGCTTGTTAACGCTACCCACAACATGTGTTAATTAACTTATAAAGGGTGTTCTATTTTTCTGACAAAGTATGACAACTTAGCACATACTATGTGCAGCTTGTCAGAGCTTTCAACGATATTTTGTACTATATGCCATGTAATTTTATCAATTAAAATATATGTATCTGTCAACTCACCTTTTTGCCATCTAATTCGTGTGTTCCTTGAGCTAAAACTTTGTCTACACTAGCTGGGTCGCCGAATGTGATGAAACCGAAACCCCTGAAACAAAAATATGAAATTAGTACACAAATTTACCTACTTTTAATTACTGAAACACTTAATGCAATTAAATGGGTGTGGACTGTAAGCATGTTAACTCTTTGGACTTAGTATTTACATAAAAATGATATTTTAAATTCATAATTTGATTATTCTACATTTTAAAAAGATTGACATCCCATCTTCGATTCATTCCAGAGCCGCCCTAGAATGTATATCTATTTCTTCTCTCAAGATAAAATAAACAAATTTTATTTCAAAAGACCCGAGTATCTGTCCTACCTCTGAGCCATCTCCCACAGTACCCATCGACCGTTAGATTCCATGTATTGGAAGTTAATACAATTTAAAAAGAAAATTGTAAGTTCACATGTGGTATTACTAATAGATTTGGTCGTAATTGTTAAGACCAATCGTAGAATTGACCAGACATACGAGTCCACAATAAACGTTTCTCTAATGGAGAAAAAGTATCAAACGATGGGCGTTATAGTACTATAAAATAACCACTAGCTTTTGTTCAGTTTATGCTATAGCGCACTAACGTTATTAGGGTATTTTGTTGGAATTGTAAATTTGACCTATATTGCAGTCGGCAATGTAAATATACATCTTTTTACACATTTTAACTCAATGAAAAAAGCACTTAATTTTACATTTAAAAAAAGTAAAATAAAAATATATAAATAAAAGGGAATCCATTTAACTCTCTCAAATGAACTAGTGTTCCGTCCAAATAAACAGTTTATTTCAGACAACGATTGGAATGGTACTATTTTAGTGTAAACAAAATTGAATTTAATTTTAAACTGCAAAGTGTAAAATTAGGGATATCTCGTATGTGTATTGGAACGGTGCAAAAGGAGCGGACGAGTCGATAGCAGAGCCACGCTGATTGCGAGACGTACCTCGTTCCCGGAGCCTTGCCTCTCTAATGACGTTTGTATTTATTTTGCTCAACCTTAAAGTGTGTCTTGAAAGTTTTTCGAGTTGGAACGAAATAGATTGAGCTGTTTAAACAGAAATCCGTTGTTGCAACAGATTTCTCATTCGCAAGCTTCTTTCCTATTTCGTAATGGAATGTTGTATAAATAACTCGACTATATTTAATCTAAGATAGCGTTTTAAAAATACAAGTTACCTTAGGTACCGAGTTAAAAAAAACTTGACGAAAAAATAATAATATTAGCAATGCACGAATTTATGCAACTAGGAGAAATAAATTGAAACCAGTTTTATAAAAACTTATTTATTTGTTTACAGGTGAAATATTACTTCTTCAAAAATATATAACTTGGATTAATATTTACCAGCTTACGTACCGCGACGGAATAAATGCAACGTTGCTACAGTACATTTCTTATTCGTTTTTTCCTAGTCGTCATTTCTTTACATTAATACAACGGAACGAGGATAAAGTAAGCTCGGATGAAATTAAATCGTAAAGATATTACATAACCATATTAGCCATAAACAATTTATTATTAAAGATAATTAAATGTATATTTATTTAAAGAGTGCGTGCAACAAGAGTTTACTGGTTTACAATTCAATTTCGAGGAAAAAATAGAGTGTGTATTTTAAGAATTGTTTAGGTTGCAACTTTATTAACAACTATCTTAACATACGTATATTTAACGAAGTTTTTAAAGACCGCCAGATAGAAAAACTAATTTCCCTTATAGTTGAAACATTGACAAGATAGAGCCGAAAAAAGACAACATACGCTATATAAAAATGTTGTAAAATTCTTAAAAACGCTGTCAAAGTAAATATTTTCAGCGACTAAATTGAATAACAACACAGCGATTTTCAGTAAGTTGGTGCTGGCCGCGAGCGCGCCGGCTATAAATAATAAAAAGCCTTCTCCACTTTAGGACTTGCAAAAATCACAATTTATAGAGCTTTTTAATTTCACTTAGCCGATCCATATTTTACATGTGGCTGCGAGCCCGCCCGGCAACGGACTCGAATTAATACTAAATTGAAATTGTAAAAATGGAAATACAATTTTCTCGTGGTACCCTCGCTCTTTGCTGGTGCCAGCAATGTGTTATAATAACACCTACAGCAATATGCTGAATATTAACTCGCTTTGCTGTCTTTGTAGAATATGTTTGTGCTTTACGAATATGTCTAGTACTTTTAAAACTTATCTATTTATTTACTTCTGTATCAGAGTTGTCTCATTTTTGTCTTTGTAATAATTTGTTATTTTATAACTTTAAACATAATTATCGATCAGTTCCCCAAAAAAATTACGTTTAAAAACTCTAATTATTAAACAGCAAATAGTCTACATCTAAGCTTTATTACTAATCTTCGTAATACATCAAGAATAAATCAAAATATTTTTCTAAGATTCATGACTCACAAATAACATACGCCGTGCGTTTACTTCGGCATACAGGGCGGAAGGGCGCTCGTGTAAAGAAATTGAAAATAACGAGGGCCTCAGTTCACACAGTGCACCTTACCGGCTGTGTACTCAGCCACCAATAATGATTGACCTGTCTCGAATCGTCCGATTTCCCTTTCGTTATATCATATTTTATCTACACCAAGAGGAACGGGAGCTCATTCAATCCTGGCACCCTGCGCGAGCTCCGAGTGGAGAGGCCCTTTACCAAATGGAGTTACGTTCTACTTATCTTTAAGGAGACGATGCCTTATTTTCTTCCTACGAAGAGGAACTTAGTTTTCTTTTAGAAAATGTGCCAATAAATTTATATTATGAAGTAACACTTGCTTACATCGTTAAAGTACGGATATTATTAGATCAGGATATTGCTTTTACCCTCTGAGAATATAACCATTTATAGTCGAAGATTACTGCGGTTCTGTGCCAATGCTGAGAAATAGACAAGAAATCCTGGCTTGCAGGTGTAAGTAATAATCCACGTGTTATTTATCTACTAACTTTATAAAACGCAAACTTAGTAATCAAAAATTGACAGAATAAAAAATTTCTATATTATCATCGATATATTTTATTACAAACTAGCTGTTGTGCGCGACTTCGTCCGCGTGGAATTAAATAATACAGCCTATGTTACTGAGGGTTAATGTAGCTTTCTATTGGTGAAAAAATTTTTGAAATCGGCCCAGTAGTTCTTGAGTTATTTCAATACATAGAAAAATACAAAGTTTCTCTGTTTATAATATTAGTATAGATTAAGTATAGAAATATTAGTTAAAACAACAAGAGTAACATCTAAGGCCGAAGTAATTCATTAAAATAGAAAAGAGCTTTTCCCAGTGCATTATCCTAATGGTGTGGTCAAAGGTAAAGAGAATGAACTTCTAAGTCGTCTGAACTCACTCGGGACTTATTTCGAGCAACGTAACATATTTTTCCTACGTTAAAACTTAATTCTCTTTAGTCGTTACTCGGAAATAATTGGACTGTTTACGTTAATTTATAAACATACTTAAATATACAGTCTAACCGGGAGAAGACAGAGTCCAAGGGACCGCCTTATTTGTCTCGTTTATGGAGGTTCCTCTCTAATCCGAGTTTCTCACTTATGGAAATCGTCCGTCGGGACCTTACTCTCACTTATAGAATTTTCTCGCTAATCCAGGGGGCTACCGAAAGTACATTCGCTACGAAGCGATTCTATAACAAACATCAAAATTGTATGGAAATGACAATAACGTTCGATATCTTTCACGTGACAAGCACATGACTTATCGACGGTCAATGTCAGTTTCATACATTTTTGTCGATTTCATCAGCATTATCGACAATCGAAAATAACTTTGGGTTTAGCCCATCTGTTCTCATTTATCCAGGTTCCACAGTAATACAATGTTCTATATTTTGAAAATTAAAGTATAGCATTTAGAAAACTATTGTCGGACTTTGCTAAACACTAATAATATTAAATCTACACTAAACGAATCTCTTAGTGGCCACTTCTAAGTACATCATTTACAATTGCACGTAGTGAAAATACTGTTATGAATATACCTCATAATATTCAACGATACGTTGGAGCGTACTTATCTAGAACTGTATTGTGGTTTCCTGTCCCTCAGTTATGCACAATGGAACTTATATGGCTAGTAGCTCGCCTCACCGCGCTTCCTTAATTTATTGATAGCGAGATTTTGATACCGCGCCGGTTATTCAGTTATGATTAAAAGATTAAGAAGAATTTTAATGGTATAAGAATACCAAAATATAGTAACTTTTTTTTAATAATGATTGACAAATTGATAAGTGCCTCGTAGTATGGGTCGTTGTACAAACACGATTTCTATAAATACCTTTAAAAATTCCTTCGTGTATAACAAATGTAACGGTAACCTTTACACGTTAATAAAACAAATTATCGTAATTTATAAATCATTAATCACAATAATCATTTTTCTTTCTCTTTGTAATAGAACCACAATGAAGTCTTTTCTGAAATAACGAAAGCGGCCATTTCGATATCCAAAGTGTTAAAGGAGTGTGAACGAATTCGAAATGAACTTTAATTGTAGTTTCGCCTAACAATAGTGCCAGGTCAAATAAGCCCATTGTTTCGCTCGTATAGATCCGTACGATCGGAACGTACCCGATTATATCCGTTCGTCTATTGTGTTCGAATGAAACTCGAAGAAAATAAATATAGGACAGGGCCGAGGTAAAACCCTAAACCGCAACGTCAGAAACAAATAGCGGTAACTCCCGTATTCATGGCTCACGGCTGCAGCCCCGGCCGGAGCCGATAGCAATTACTGCCGGAATTAATATCACGCCCCAAATGTTTCTCGCACATTTATACGAGTACGTATAGAGTGCAATATTGTCTCTCTTATTAGTTGCCGGAACAAACGACGCCGCGGTCCCAATTCCAATCTCGTTTCATTCATCGATTGAATACTTTTCTTGTTTAACTTTCATCGTAATTAATATTTATCTCGACGCTATTAACCATTTAGTAACTCTTATTACAAATATTTTCAACCTTTCTATTACATTACTTATAAAAAACTGAGAAAAAAACAACATGGTACACTATAGGTACATGTTTCAGGAGTGGAAACCCATAGTAACATAACACGTGTCGCAGGAGCATTGTTACGTATTGCACTCTCATATATAATAATCCGTAGCTAAATTAAGTAATCCAATAATTAATCTAAATAGACCGTACAACCGAATGGTTCAAAACAATCAGCCCTGCCGCAAAATACGTGCATTAAATGAAGTGAATGGCCGCCTCCGGGGATCCCTGATAAATTAAATTGATTAGAATCCCGTTCGATGCCTGCCCTCGATGTAGCTTCAAGTAAAAATAAAGTCAAGTGAAAAATAGCTTGTATGAAACTAGCATTACTGCACCATATCTTCATATTTTTATTGTTTGTACGTTTTCTGATAGAGGGAAGGGAATCAGGGGACTAATATTAAGCGACTCTACTGATTAAAATTCGCACAAAGCATTAGTATTAATAAGCGACATTTTTGTTAGGTTTAATTTACATTTATTTATAGTTTACATAATTTAATATATAAAATGGGGGCAATTGAGTAGCGGATCGCCTAAGGATCCGTCGCCTATGAACATCTGCAAGAAATAGAAACAACGAATGGAAAATTTGTTTAACTAATTTTGGATATGTAAATAAATAGTTAATATTAAACGTTTAGAAAGTATTAAAACTAACAAAACTATATCAGTGTTATCTGTTTCAGCTAAACCCCTAACTTAATTCGCAATCTAGTGCACATCTAAGAAACTGTTGCCAAAATGTCCTTTATAAAGGAGCTTTTCGGAGCTTTCGTCCGGGTAAGTTTTAGCCGGCGATTAAAATTTAAGCCCGAATTTAGACGACCTAATCTCATCGTTACGCTGCTCCACTGCACTTCGCAAGCTGACACAAACGAAAGACAATAGGGCTTCCGTTATTTTATACAATCAAGTGAACCAACATATCTGCCTACAAAATGACGTGCCCGTTTGTCAAGCGCTCTGTATGTCGACGCCTCAAAGCTTATCGGCTGCAACACGCCTGTTTATTCATTACCAACCCACTAGCCTAGTCTACTATAGAACCTCGAATCTCGCGTTCATGTTCGCCGAAGTTTGGCACAATTGTTTGAGCTATGTACATCGAGCGATATTACAAGGCCCTTCTCGCACCGTACATTCTCATATACATTCCAAAGGAGCACTGCTTTATTTGCAATCTGTAAAGTGACAATGTATGGTGTAATTAACTTTGGAACTAATTATGCGTACGTATACGCAATTGTTAGTGTAACAAGCTCAATAATTCATCGCGTATTATTTGTTTACACTCTGCACCGACATTGTTTACCGAATGACTACAAGGATACCGCGATAGAGGCCAATGTGTACTTAGTTAATAATTACATAAGCCGTCCATGTTCCACATCATCTATTGATTAATATAATAATAGCATTTAGTATTTATAATATAATTACTAAATATAAAAATTGTTTCCAGCACAGATTTGATGTTTGGTTTACATATTAAATTACTAATTCTCGATCACACGATGAATGTTGTAGGACACACTAAAATAGGATTAAAATAGCGTCTGTATCTACACTATTATATAAAACAATAACGATTTTTATGTTTGTCCCTATATAGGCTTGAATCTTTAAAACTACGCAACGGATTTTGATGCGTTTTTTTAATAGATAGAGTGATTCATAAGGAAGGTTCACATGTATAACTAGCGACCCGCTCCGGCTTCGCACGGGTGCAATTATTATTATTATGTTATAAACAACGTTCACAGTTTTTCTGTAGTGTATTTAGTATCAGCATTGCACCCGTGCGTAGCCGTGGCGGGTCGCTAGTATATTATGATTTAAATGCAAGCACCGATTTGCGATTACAGCAATTGTATAGCAACATTGATAATCACGGCGCAGTCAATAGCAAAATGTTACCATTGCAAAATTAACATCGTTAACCGATCTATTGTCCCCTTTATAAATACTCGATATTGCTCTGATTACATGTGTTCCAATTTGCGAATAAACCTCCGTAATGAATTAATATTACGCATTTTTGCGTAAATATTTTCACAGATTCATAAAAATACTACCACAGTTTTCACGTGACATATTTTTTTTTTTATTAAATACTGTGAATTGTATGCGGCGTGCTTTTATAAATTCTTTTCATAACAATTTATCCGCAAATGCAATACAGATTGAAAAGTAAATTTTAACGACTAATATAATATGCACACTGAATTGTTTTAACTATTAAATATTTATTATTAGTCTGCATAATTATTTTATGACGCACAATTAACGAAATATGATGTTTATTTCATGCGTTTCTGATATTGATATTTGCTCGCATTCATATTTATTTTATGAAAAATATGAAGTCTATAGAACTGAACTTTGGCAGAACGAAAAAAAATGAATTTAAAAATAATACACTGACGGAACCAATATTTATGTTGACCATATTATATTTAGCTGTTAAACTATTCTGCGATGTAATTAATTTGTGGTTGGCATTGGAAAGCACTCTGCTAGAGATTTATGATTGAATGCAAACAAATGTTAGTAGATGTGGTCGATATAGGCATTAGCCGCTCATTAGCGTGTGAACAGCTTAGCTCTATATATGGTTGCGATAAATTGCAATTAAAATAATACCGTTTAGATTAAACCGTACAATATATGAAAATCCGGGCAACATTCATGTGGAAATATAATCTGCAGTTAGGTAATTTCAATAGTCCATATAGAGTGTAGGCTGAAAAAATGACGTCAACCAAAGGTTTAAGGCGATCTAAAATCGAATTAGAGAAAGATGTAAATTAATTAATTTATTATGAAGTAATTATAAATATCTAGAAAGGTAGATCGTAAGTAGCAAACGTGTATACAAATGTAGTAACGTCAGTGATATTTGTCGTACAAACATTAAATAAAGATCCAACTTTACGATGAAAATAGACAGGAAATTATGAATAAATGTAATTCCCATTTCGTTTTATCCACTCTATCTCCTTTATAGCACGTAAATACAAGTTCGCGTGGTAAGAGGGCAGTCGACTCACAAGAGAACAATATTTATGACGTAGCAAGCGAGAATTTAGTGCAAACTGTCATTATTTATATTTCAAACCGATTTATTTAAACTTATACTTCTAGTATTAATATCAGAAAAGATAAATGAATAGTCAAAAGTAATGTTATTAATTGTTTTTCTTTTAAACAGGTCTTATCAGATTCAGGTGCAACAATAATTACGTAGTAAGAATCCAAGTAAAATTCAATTGGTAAGAAGCTTTTTAATCAACTTTGGGTTACTCATATTGACATGTAAAGTAGGTATAAACATTGAAGTTAACGTGTTATTGGATTGAAAAAATGATGAAGCGAAACAGAATAATTTACAACAACGCAAATAGAAAACATAAGTAATTTTGATAAACAGAAAATTGAATAGTGGGTGGGTGAGTTCCGGCGTCCGGCGTTCTCGAGCTGCCCGCGCTATCTAAATCGCAACGTCCGCCAACAACGGGAGGAGCTCCGGCAACATTATTTCCATTTAGCTAAAATACATTAGGCAATAGTTAGCCATTAGGACGGTATTATTTGACCAGGCAAAGGTGGCGTGCCGTGCGGCCGTTTCGCTCTAGCGAAATTTACACTGGCAGATACATACCGGGCGAGCAGACGGCCCGATATTAAAACGTCTGCAGCTTTTGTGCAGGAAACTAACTGGAACCGTTTAGAGCGAGAGCCTCGACGTCGGCGATGGAGATAAAAGTTTATGACTTATACATAAAACGATTTTCAAATCATATTTATGAATGTCGTCCGAACATCTGCAATGGCTAGTTCTCGAGGAAATTGAAACCGTCGGGTGCATAACGCTCTCACGAACAATTTAAGTTTGTATTGTGTTCAAGACGCCTCGGACGATGCGCTTTTTGCAGCGGCCAGCGGACACGACAAACTTTATTGTTGTTTCGTGAGTGCCACCCTCAGCCGCGGCCCTTTGCCGTCGCCGCGCTATCGGCACGCTACAACACTTTAATGACACCTGCTCCGACTGATGTTAATACATTTTTGTCCAAAACATTAAAATAATTAGGATTCTATGCAAACAAGTTTTTATTTTTCAGTGGAAAATATTCCCAAGTAATCAAATAACATTTTAACAGATACAATCATAAAAATTATGAAAGAAAAAAATTATAAGAAACAAAAGATGGAAGGAATATTTTCTCTCAAAATAAAAACTGACAACAACATAGCTAAAAAAGTGCATTTGCGAGAAAGTCGGTAGTCGGTACAATGTTCTTAAATTTCCGTGACGTCAAGTGTGACGAGAGACGAGTAATATTTCCACAGTGTGGCCAAGTCAGCGAAACTTGAGTGTAATATAATTTGCATGTGGGCCAAAGTAAAGACGTCAGCGGAAAAGTGAGTGCTAGCAAAGGCGGAGACACCCTTTGTAATGCACTAGAGAAACTTAGCATCGATTATAAAATTACGAACAGAATTTATGTATTTTTCAGTATGTTTTAATTAAATTATAAACACGGGTATCATTTAAATAACAGTCGCTTTTTCTTTTCTATAATTTATCCTATTCTCAATAATCTAAGACGATTTAAAAAGTATTTTTTCATATCACAATATTTGTGATAAATTAATCAATTTTTGGAAAAAAAATAGAAATGCTTTATAAGTCAAATAATTTAATTATTCTAAGCAATTCTCTTCTATAACTTTAAAACCCGTTGGATGATTTTTGAAGCGATTTACTTTTAATTGCTCAGCACTATTTGAAGCAAGTTTTATTCCTTTTTTAAGGTTCCACGACTTTAAAGGCTATAAACCTTCGAATGATCGCCATTATATTTTGTCCTTGTAAACCGACTTTGAGAGTTCTTTCGTAGCATTAAAGCACTTGGGAACTTTAATTAATAAGAATAAAAATAATTTATTTTGATTGAACATTTTATATAGCTGTACACATATTATGTCGCAATTCGAGTGAATAATTTCTTAAATTGTAATTATTTAAATTGTTATAGTACAAAATGGATTTTCTTAAACGTTTTTGCAAAGATACTTTTTAGCTGGACAAAAATTAATAAAGAAACAAAAACATCATAAAGTAGTGTTCAAAATTACGAAATTTAAGCATCGCACAATTTAAAATATTAACAAGCGTTTGTTCATAACTAGTTAATTTATTGTACTAAAACAAGTAACTTTCCACTTAGCGGCAGCTCACTTGAGTTTTCTATTGCCTCTAAAATGTTTCTTGCATTAATCATTCTTAAAGTTGCACAACCGTAAAATTGTCTTATAGCATTAAAATTCAAGTTGAACCTCAGAATTTTCGCACAATTAACAAGTTGTTTACTACAAAAACTTGCAAGTACAGTTTCTCTGTCGCGCTGTTTTAATTTACTCATAAAATTAACTGTTTAAGACTTTGAACGAATTATTTTTAGTTACCGAGTTACAAGCGACGTAATAAATTTATACAAGCAAGACGCTAACAAGAATTTCTATTAAGAAGCAAGTTAAGAATGCAGACGACTGAAGATACACACGCTCGTATGTAACACCTCGATAAGTTTAATTAAAATAAACGTTGCGGGCGAAATAACAAGCTCCTTGAGTTCACACAGAGCGAGACAGACGCAATCATACTAATTTTAATCTCAAAGACCCATTACTGAAAATGAGACGCCCTTTTAATTTTCTCCAAATCACCAGAGCCCGATCTCTGTTTTAATTCGACATGGAGAAGGAAAGACAACGATCAAAAGAACTAGCGGGGGCTCCGAGGCGGTATTTCCATACGCGAGGGGCTTCGCTAACGGCGCGGTATTAGTTCGCAACTGATTACATTCCTCGCCTCCGCTGCGAAGGACTCGCAATGAAGTAACGACGAATAAACTTCATTACGCCGAGTTGAGCATGGAAAATTATACGTAGGAATTATCTTCGAACGAGGGCGGTGGCACGTACTAATACATACGCGAACATTTCGCGATTACGGCCCAAGGCTCCGAGGACGATAGCGCCGCCTTGCACTGTAATTACAACACGTCGCCTCGCCACCGCCGCTTCCATGTTGCTAAGTGTGTTTCAATGATCATCCCTGTCCCTGTGCATCATTCTTCATTTCTTTCAAATATCATTAAAACATGTTTTTAATTAAAATTATTAACAACGTGCTCTCAGTTCAGTCTAGTGTATGTAAACTTGGAACTCCATCATCATTAGCCAAGTTTTTTCAAGTATACGTCGCTCTGAAAATGTTACAAATAGTGTTGTATGTGTACAGTACCTATGTAAAATCTCAATAATCAAACAAAGCTCATCGGTTTTTGTTATCTCTAATCAAACTAATCTAATCTGTAGGTGTGCTTGATAAACTATAAGTAAGTTAAAGTTACACAGAATCAAGCGCACGAAACGCCTGTTTGCTAACAAAGGCACCAAACAGTGATCGTGTTTACTGCGACGAAATAAGTTTTAATTAATGGATTGGCACCGGGAGCCATGCGTACCTATTGGGGATAGAGTTCTGTAACAAATAATACGTCAAGCTCCCGCCGCTTTTATTAAGAGCTAAGTAATTACGCAGTATAAATGAAAACGTATATGTTTGCGCGCTACGGTATATTTCAAATAACAAATAAGTATTCGATATATTTGAGTACATGTTACATTTTCTCAATGTTTTTGATTTACGATCGCTACACTCGACGAGGCATCTACGTTGCTGAATGGCTTAACTTTATAAGTATTAGAAAATTATAGGAATTTGGCAAAGTTAACGAATTTCTCCTTCTGCCTTTAGATATTTTCCCATGACGGATAACAAAACAACGCTTCTAAGGTTTTAACCACCACTACGTTTGTGAACGGTAAGGATAACTTTCGTATAAGATGCATATTATCGAATCTTCGTCGACACGTTTGATTTGGAGCAGAACAAAAGCGTAAGAAAAACAATTTGCCGACATAACTAATAACAGGAAGTCACCTCGTTATTCACAAGTGAATGGTACGTCGACAATCTCGCGAGCGCTCCCTCCACTTCTCGACTTAATGAATGAGAATAATTTTGCCAAAATACTTCGGAGAGACGGGACACACGCCCCGGGAATTTTTCAATTTGCAACTGACATAATGTAATAAGAGTTACACCGTTAGGAGGCCGACGCTGTGTAATTAATAACCTGTGAAATATTACCTGTTACAATAAATTTTGTGGATAAAAGTTGAGTGATAAATTTAAATAACAAGCAACCGGTGTAGTCGGCGCGAGTCACCGGGATACTTGCGAATAGTTTTGGTGATAAGTAGATGTGTTAGGTCCGGACGGAAGGCAAACACCGCCATAGATCTGCAAGGCCCAGCAAAGATCGGTAACTTAGTAAGTTCGTATGCCTAATGAACGCGTGAACGTGGAATAACTTCACGAAAGCTTGAATAATGTATATCTTAACGAGATGTTTTTCTTCAACGAATCTCATTAACCCAGTTTCTGATTGTGTGAATGTAAAGTGAGGTAACATCTTGTATTCCTAGAAATGTCCTTAACATTGCTTACAGATTTAATATTATTTTATTCCTAATGAAAATAGTACTATTTAAATTCCTATCTTAAACTAATAAGCGTAATATTAATATTTCATATTAATTTCAATTCTAAAATGGAAACGATATCCAGAATCTGCTAAATGAATATTCAAGTAAACTATTCTTAACAAATTCAATTATCTGAAAACAATAAATTTTATATTAAAGCTGCACTTTCCATTACAATGTAATACAAGCCGAGTTTAAATTCAACAAGCCTTTATAGTCTATCTCGATTTTGAGCCGGCATTAGTTACATAATCACATACAGATGACTGGCTAAAATCGAATTCCCTTTATTACATCCATAAAATTTAGCGATATTATCTCAAGCGGACCAACTGGGCTATAAAAGTAATCCTTCTATTTTAATGGTCCTCCGACCTGCGGGATGCAACTATGTGTCCGATTGCCGCACCTCGGCACCTCGGCAGACGATTGCCAGCATACGGGCAGCCGATTGTAATGCCCCATATGACCTGACACATCTGATTCACCGATCGTTATTATTGTTTACCTATGACAATATTTTTTATGAATGTGGGTCTATGTTAATATTTCCAACCAATATCGTGAGGAAAATATGACTTTCGTTTATTCTTATATTTTTATTAGAAGGTGTTTTAAGTATTGATACAAATAATGTATCCTTATTATTCAATATTATAGTAACTGCCAAATCGGTTTGAACCCCTGCTTTTTCTGTAAACAAAACTCACCCTGAAAACGATAAAAACTTCGTGAATAATACATTTGTTTTCATCTCATACGTACGAAATTATTTTTTGCAATAAAATTTATGAACAATGGCGTTACATCTTTGCAGAACTAGAACCGATATAGCATTTTAAAAATTCAAATAAAATTCTTCGCCCCGCGTTGTTTAATCGGCGCGTTAAATTCGAGAGAAGTCGAGAACATATCAAATATTAAACCGGCTCGAGCGTTGTTACGGAAAATTGGATAATATCGCAGTCATGCATCTAAATCTAAATACACCGGGGCAAAGATAAAAATTCACCTAAAACATTTCATGCGCTAATTCGTTTTCCATCGAACGCACGATTGAGTGCGAATTTCTTATTCTTCAATCCGTGGTAGCTCCATTAATCATGCGGAACCGTAGCTTCACGGTACCTACGAAAATCTAATTTCACAAACAAAGAAAACGAAAACCTGTCTACCTTTATCAATCAAAACCGTTTGAAAATTGTATTCCGTTAGTTCGCACTGCGGAGGCGCGCCGCGGAGACAATTGGAAAAATGTATCACGAATAAAAAGTCGTATCGGAACGTAATATCGAGAGAACGCGCCGTGGAATATTCTTGTCAAGTGAAAATAAAGGGTCGGCGAAATACAGTGACAGGTTGTGAGTGGACAGTGGTCGTCGGACGGGCGCAAGTCTCGAATAAATAAACCGGGCACAAATAACATCGCCTTCACGTGCAACATTGCCCCGTGCTTCAAAAAAATCCTTTCGATTCAACGCTGACATGTTTAGTTAAAACAAAACATGTTATACACTCTATGAATATTTTATGCTGTTGATAAAATGACAATAACAGTTGCGAGAATAGTTTTTATAAACGAAATAAAAGATTCCATGTAATAAACGACTATTGTATGAAAAAGTAATGAATACAAAAAAGTATTTTGAGCATAAACAATGGGCATTTCAATACAAGTAGGTACATTTTCGATGCTGCTAATCTATATCTATACTAATATTATAAAGAGAGAAACTTTGTATTTTTGTATTTTTACTGAGCCGATTTCAAAAATTGTTTCACCATTAGAAAGCTACATTATCCCCGAGTAACATAGGCTTTATTATTTAATTCCACGAGGACGAAATCACGCACAACAGCTAGTATTATTATACGATTAATAATATACTTGGTTCTATAACTCGAATCGTATTAAATAGGTTTGGATGTGGTTTTATTATTCCGGCTCGTGTTTCAGTATTTTTTCCCAGACGTATAAGTTTCCCGCGATGTTTCCCTTCCGTGATTTATTTGTACGTAAATTCTGGAAAACACTTCAGCATCGTAAAATCACACAACTCTGTGGACCTTCGCTTCACAACTTGATACGAAATTATTTAAATTGTAAAAACACATTTTTTTACACAAAAAACTCTTCGTAAAAATATATATTATCATCGTCTAAATTAGTTAGATAGCGAATGTTCGTTACGGTTTAATCGAGTATTTCTTTTAAAAAACCAAAGAAAGAAACATAATAACGCAAGCGATCGTTTTCACATTTCAATCACATTTGACTAGGCAAACGTTCCAACCCTCACTATCTTTTTCCATTGACTTAAATTCATTGACTTCTCACACAGAGAAAAAAGCAATTTCACCTTTCCCTCTACCAGACATTGGCTTGGCAAGTTAAGTAAGCAATATTATGATAATTAAGACGCTACTGTACGGATTTAAGTGAACAATTCATCACATACACGCACAGACTTATGGAAGGATTTCGAGTTTTGATAATTTATTACTAGCATTCGATTTATAGAAAAAAAAACTAATAATGAGGAACAACATAAACACAAATCTTCGTAAAGCCACTAGAATAAAAAAATCTCGATACTAACCTAACATAACCGAAAAATAATATGAAACATTTCACGACAGACATTCTAGACTAAATTGAGAGCAAAATTTAAATATATCAAGTATTCGGTGATCCCTTGACTTTAAAACGCTGCTATAATGTTGTTACGTAGCCCTTCAGTACAAATGTTGAGGAAGCAATATTATGCAAATCCAAGCGTGGCTGCCGCAAAAATAAAAAGCTCACCGCTCACCTCACACTTTGCATCTCAAGGCTATGCATCTGACTGATACCGAGATCCCCTGGAGGGAGAAATAAAAAGGCTATTTGTAATTCTATGCCGTTTATGAGTAGGTACCTGCGTAAACCGTGCCACTACTAAAGTATTTTTAAATTTCCGGCACATAACCCAATTGGTTCAAAGTAATTCCTCGTTTTTTTTTATAAGGGCAACTTGTAAATGAGCATTGGCATCTTCCTTTCGTTTAAATGATCACCATTATCATAATAAAAGAGTTTTTAGTTTAGTTTTAATTGACGACAATAGTTAAAACAATTATTAATCAAAGTCCATTAAAATATTTATTTGGACAATATTCTAGGAAGCCACAATTCCCATCAATATCCGTCTGACAGTATCAGTATAATGCATTTTCGAAACACGATATCTAAAATTGATCGACCGATACGTAAGATAGCTGTCACATATGTCAGCAGAGATTATTTCCTGACATCAAGAAACGGTAATATTGTGGCAAGAACAGAATTTGAGAGTCGACTAGATCTATAGGTTGGAGTGATAGCAACAGCCGAGGTCGGTCGTCAGCGGCGCTTTGTCTTGTACTAAAGCTAGCAAACCGAACCACGGGTATTTGCATAACAATGCTTCGAATTTCATTCAAACCTACCCGCACACGGCAATCTCCGCATAATCTGAACCTGGGTGACAGCAGATTGATTGGAGGAAATCATTCATTTCATGTTGTAATTTAAATTAGTAGAGACTGCATTTCCTAACTTATTAAGCTCATTATAAACATCAAAT
Source organism: Papilio dardanus tibullus (assembly GCA_013186455.1). Classification (NCBI taxonomy): domain Eukaryota; kingdom Metazoa; phylum Arthropoda; class Insecta; order Lepidoptera; family Papilionidae; genus Papilio; species Papilio dardanus. The sequence continues at coordinate 21,480 of QDHC01003693.1, forward strand.
TATATGGCGAGTTACTTTACATTACTTAGTATGTATTAGTAGTTGCTTTCGCAAAAAGATAAGTGAAGGTATGGCTTACTACTTCAGTTCCAATATTCTCACGCCGAAATTGGGCTTTATCATAATTGGTAAATTTTACAATCAAAAGACTTAAGTAATTTTGTAGACATAATATCTTTTATATAAAAAGTATCGTAATTTGAGAAAAGAAAATGTTTTGAAAAATTTAATATTTGTTTTCGCTTTACCATATAGTTTTTAATCAAGCTTGTAGGCATCACTCTTGAGAAAAGGTAGCGAGACAAACATCCCCATTTTAATCATAAAGTTGACGTTAATCTCAGCGAGGAAAATTAAAAAATACCTCGGAAAACATAGCATAGTAAGACTATAATGTACAGCTATATAAATATAGTCGAAGATACGAAGTGAAGGAGTGGATATAATAACTCTCAAATATTATTTATCTCCAGCTTTCTCCATCAGGGAATCTAAGATTTTGAAGAAAAAATTTTGATTATTGTTTCTTAAAAAGCCTATAAACTCTTGGGAATTAAAAAAAAGTATTTACTGTCGTGTGCATTTGTAAGAGAAGTGAGTTGTTTCAATGTTGTTTATCATGTTTAACAATAAGTTTTTAATTTATGAAAGATCGAATAATAAAATGAATTTCTGAGTTGCAACATTGCTGAGATACTGTAATCTGCAAGACCTGCAGGAAATCTTCAGCCTCCACTCCTTCCTTAATTAGCAGAATATTTCAGAGAAAAAAAGGGACAGGAAACATTGTAAAAGGAAATAAAAGAGGCGACGTGACTTTTAACAGTATAATGGCGTTCCGTTGTTATAAAAAAATGTAAAGAAATAGAATTAAAACTGTCACTGATTTACGACCATCTTATAATTTTGATATAAAAGAAACTTATTTTATAACTTATGCCATGAAATATCGTAATATTAATTAAATTCGGTATCAAATAAAACTTATTTTCCAACTCCTTTGAAACACGCTAACTAAATAAAAAACCACTATACACAAGTACAGTCCGCGGACTCACTTTGAACCAATTATTTTTCAATGTAAAATTATAATATTTGTAAGCTTTAAGTCATATTTTTTTCTTGTTCACAACCTGTACTATATTATTACCTATATGAAAAAAGTAGTGTTTTTTAACATTATTTGAATCGTACCTCAAAACGTTTTTGTTTATATATTTAAAGAAAACAATTCAGTTTTCAAACCATTTTCTAAATTTACTAGCGTAAAAAAGCTATTTGATTTTGGAAGTGACTTTTATACTTTAACGTTTAAGTCATCCGTGAAGGTTGCGAATAAAGTGTAGGTCAGAAGGGACAAATAAAGCTACAAGAATTTCCTTAGCTTTACATGGAACTTATTCAGAAAATATTTACTGATTTTTAACCAACTACAATTCTTCTTTTTTTGAATTCTTCTTTTGTAGATCCAAAGTATAGACGGTGTAGTTTTTAACGAGTTAATAAATAAAAGAAATAAAAACCAATAGAACAGCGGTGCTACCCAAAGTATCTTTCGATTGGCGATATCGCTGATGGAATCGACAAAATTGTATGAAACTGAAAATGACATTCGATAAGTCATGTGCTTGTCACGTGTGAGATATCAAGCGTAGTTGTCGGCAAATGTACTTTGGGTAAGCCCCAGTTTCGAAATATATACTACGTTTTAAGAAATCGGGAAAAATACTAGAGAACTATAGAGTTTTCAATTCCGAGCGCTACAAGACAACATGGATCAATGTAAGGACTGGGTACAGTTGATAGTCTAATTAAAGCACTATTACACAGTACTGCGTTTGAAACGTCACGACTCTGACAGACGGCTGGAGTTCATCCTCGAAATGAGTATCGGAAATTTACATCAGGCCGTAACACCGCGCCGGCTGAGCCTTTATTGTAAACGGCGTAATTTGAATTTCGTCTTTGATATTCAAATGAAGCTCTACTTGAGACACTGCCTTAGTTATTTGAGTTTTTGTAAAGCAATCAAGCTTGTTTATAAGAGCCTATGTAATTGTAAATCTCGTTCTGTGGTCTTAATTAACGCATAAAATCACTTTCGGAATCTTTGATCACGGTTCTGTTAAACTGAGGAGGGATCGAAATGTTTCTACTTCCTCATAATTATATTGATTTACAAAGATGTTTATGTGTTTAATACCTTTGCTTGCTTATTCACTTAAGAGATAAAAGTCATACTAATATTTTAGAACATGTTCTAATTTCTCCAAAAAGTTACGTATAGATTCGATGAAAGCTTTATACTAAGAATATAATCAAGTAAGTAGTCAAATATATTCATGGAACTTACGAAGCGAAATGTTCATAAAAACATCAATATTTAGCTTCAACGTTACAAAGCACCGAATTTCAATGCAGGTAATGGATTGCGTGCGTTGCCTTTCCGTGTTGTAAACTTTTCAGTCGGCCGTCTGTCTCGAGATCCAATCGATATCGGAACAAAATTGACAAGTCACGAATTGGGCACGAACATAAATACCTGCAATTTCCGCATAGAGTTCATTGACCTAAGTAAAATTATCAGAATATGCGTAAAATATTTCATCAGGTTAACCACATTTTAGTGGCGTGACAAGGCGCTTGACACCTAGCGGTGCCAACAAATGTAAACAATCGCTTAACTAAATCGTGTTATGGTAGACTTCGCTATTAACGCCGCGCCGTCGATGATATTTAAAAGCACTTTACACGTTCGCGAAAGCGATGGAAATAATAACGAAATTCAATGTAATTTTTAGTTTTTAACTTCATAACGTTTCGTGTGGGAGCAATGTGTTTTCTTAAAGTGAAAAGTAAAGATACACTTATCGTTTATTTAGATTTCTAACTAAATGTAACTGGTTTTTCTACCATATTTTTATTCAGAATGTACACTATAATTTCTACGTATAATTTTGTGTCGTCTGTGCGCAACACTGTTAGTGATAACCCTTTGCATGAAGTAGAGGCCAAAAAATAAAAACATGAATACCTGAGGCCTGGAGGTCCTTGATATTCACAGGATTGTGAGTGTAAAAGCATAGATTACCTGGATTACATCAGGCTACATTAGTGATGTATTATCTTTTAGAGCAAGTGCTGTCAAATGTAGTGGAAATAATTTACGTAGTGCCATTTGCAATCCTCCTTCAGCTGTACAAACTGCGCTTTTAATTGTGAGAGCTGTTAATCGTTGTGAACAAGGTTTTAAAAGTTTTTAAAACAGCGTGGCAGTAATTACTGGCGAAGCGAAAATATTGCGAGCACGACAACGTGTCGACAGGCGTCGCTTTAGCACGCTGGCGTGCATTCTTTGCCTGCGTTCATTACCATAACAAGTAGTTTCGTTAATCAAATGTACGAAATTAATAGCGCAGTTTAGAGTCGACGTTCCAGCCGGCAATCACACGGCCATTACAAATTGCCGGCAATTACCGCGACACCGCCCGCCCTCCGCCCCTAGCCCCTCACCTGCTTGCCTCATCAAACCGTCGTTTTTTTAAATCCTACTTAATTTTATAATAATGTATAACTCCATTAACTAGAGATGCTAATCAAAAAAAATTAAAACATAAGTAAATCTACCCTCAGCAAATTTAAACTCTTAGTTGGACTTCTGTAATTTGAAACTATTGTTTTGTAAGTTGTAAAACACTGTACTATTTCGAGTATTTTACATCTAAATCCCAGCATCTAACTCTCGACTTCAGACAAAGGAGATCCGTGGCAAAAGTCAACGATCCCACTCTCAGACACGGTCTAGAATACTTGAATCTGCAGGAAACATTGGCTCCCAGTGCGTGCTCCGTATGTGCTGCGAAAGTGCCGAAAAGCTTTTCGAACATTTCTTTTCACTCTTTGCGTTTACAAATATTTGTGGCCAACGTTGACAAACAAGCGTACAATAGTCAAAGACAAAGACGGGCTTGAACAGAAAGAACTTTTCTTACTTTTTTAAAAAATACTATAGTCCTTAGATTATTATGTTACTATACCACAAAGCTACGCCAGACAATTGCCTCCAGCTTTAATGCTACAACACTGAGCGTGAAGTAATAAAATTCCAGTTTTTTTTTTATTTACATCGTCATCGTAAATAACACTGTTATATCCTTCTTTTGTTTACTCTCTTTGGTAATCCGTAACTTCGAGATGATAAAAGTTTTATTATAAAACAAAGTTCTATAAAACAGCTTTTAACTTAAAATTGTAACATTTAATATAGAATTTTACGAAGCAGCATTTAAAAAAAAATCTGGTGTTATTATGCTGAAATCTCTTAATGCTTTGGTTCTGTATGATATTGCTGGTAACATCAACTATTTATAATTTTTCTTGTAGTATTCTTTTACAACTTAAAAGGTGTAAGTGGGACTTCCATTTAATCAGCATTTTTTCTTGTATTAAGAAGTTCTGGTCTTCTCAAAAATCTATTGAATATTCTGAAGCTCTGTTCCAATCATTCGCTGCAGTCTATAAGTCAGCAGATTCTTATTTAGACTCAGTCAAAGGTGTGCAAAGCTCACAATCTCTCATCGTTTGAATGATGTTAGCGCATTTTACCAAATATTTCGCTCTTTCCGATGTAAACTCCTTATAAATGCCTTTGCGCTTTGCCTTTTACTACCACATCGCAATTCTTTTGTGTTGAGATAAGGTTTAGTAAAACCGAATGTATTTTCCTTTCTTAGTCGACTTGATAAATATTTTCTACTTCTATAATATCATCGTAATAGTATCTTTGAATTAGTTATCCAAAGATTTTACTTTGGTGCTTCAAATTAATTTTCCATATAATATTTAAGTCGAAGGTTTTGTGCCGATAATATAAATTTATTCACGCTTCAAGTTTTAAAAAGTCGCTTAAGCCCGGATAAAATAATCAAGGTATCGCCACATTGAAAATGATGAGAAAGACAAATTTAATTAAACTTTTCATAATCATTATCAGATAACAATATTCATTAATTTTTAATGTCTCCTAAGCCGAGTCGATGCCTGATAATTTTTGCAGAGACCCGGGAAAGCAGGAAATGACGTAAAATTTATCTCCAAAACCTTCGAAATTACTTTGCAGCAAGTTGGCAAAGATATGAAAATCTGGGTAGGTTTATAACTTTGGAGAAAATTGTTTTTCCCAATTGAAATTAAATTATCATCGGCCTCCTTTTCATTTTAATAAGAAATGGGATTTATTTGTTGAAATAAAACTAGTAGCCGACCTTTCGGAATCGTTTATAGGCGTAACATTTTTTCATTAATAAAGGCTTACGGAGTGTCGCCGAGTTATTTGCGCTACGGAGTATTTATTGAAGGGACGGTCCGCTATAACCAGAAAGGAATATAACGCATTCAAATATCAAGGAAATTTATCAACCTCCGAGCATTGGGCTCAATACGTTTGGGTCGGTTATGGCATATTACAGTCGAACACTCGTCAGCTCCACGCCGGAAAGTCAATTTGACGCAGATTACGAAGCGACTGAGGGAATCATCCTAAAATACAAATGTTTGTTATATCTTCACGGATATGAATAATTGTGAAACAATTGTAGTACTATCGCTGAGGAAATTACACTATTACGACGAGAAATGACGTTATTTGAGGTTAACAATGATGTTCTACCAATACTATGAAAAGTTGACTCGTTGACTTGCTGCAAAATATTGTTCCATTATTGCGTCATATTGTTTTAACAATTGTTCAAATTACAACTGTACATGTATTCCAGAAATGAGAAACAATTCTAAAAACAACATTAGCATATAACGTGTTTTAATATTTACAGTCAAACCTGCATAAGCGAGACCTGGATAAGCAAGAAAGAAACTAAGAGACAAAATTAGTCGGTAATGTACAAAGTATAGTTTCTATTAGTGCATGTACACTTAAATTAAATGTTCCCACATCAAAGTTATGAACTACTCACGTGCTGCTTTGGAGAAACTACTTACATTAGACTAATAGAGAATCTTCTACTTAAAATTGATTATATTGCCTACAATATTATAACGAAATGAATAGCCAATGTTACATGTTAAAAGTATTTCTGTAGCATCATATAATCACTACATAAAAATTGTATCTTGTAACAATTAATTATATTAATATCATCTAAAAGGAAACAATGTGATACATAGAGCGTTCATAAGTGCCCACTGAGTGGATAGTGTAACTCTGTGGGCGCGCTTTGCGACGATGTTCTATTACAAAAGGGAATTGGATCTTGATTCATTGGCTCGGAAAATCGGCAGCGTACCTTGATAATTTCATTTCTGTACAATTTGACCGCGTCCGTGGTCAGACGATTCTTGGGGCCCTCCGCGGACCCGACACAATACAGGGACTCCCGCGACTCTGACGTACAATACCAAGCTTTTATTGCCTCCTTTTACTATCTTCCATTACCTCCGAGGCACGAGCTCTGTTGGGAATCAGTTTTGTTACAGCTTTTTTCCTCTTGAAAGAATTTCGTGACAGCTAGTTATAGTTGGCGAAAATATTTTATTTTGTTTTGTAGTACTTATATGAAAAGAAGTTGTAAAATTTATTGAAAATATCTTCCGAAACATTCATATAAAATCAAAATATTGTGATTAACAACTTCAAAGTTACGTGAAACCGACGCCCAAATAAAACTAATGCGTTTTCGATATTTTGTTACAACTTATGTAGATTGTAGTAAACAAATATAAAAATATCGTATTAGAATATTTTCATAGTCGGTTACAGTTATGTTTATTCAAGTCCCAGTTCAGCTTTTACACAGATTGTATTGGTGCAAATACGACGCTGCAAAACTGTAAATACACTTGCCGGCACAAATTGAAAAATTTGTAAAATTCATGAATATGAATAAGTGTTCCGTTCCCGTGAATGGGACATCAATTATGCAAAATGTACTCGTATTGCATTGATCGCAATGCTGTGGCGCGCCGTGTCGGAAGTTCGATTCAATGCGACGCATAACCTGTTTAACTGCCGTGTATACCAAGCCTAAAATAGCTAGTAGCTACTGCCCAAATTAGCTTATCATTCAGTGTTTAAAAAAAATAAGTGGGTGCAACACTCCAGGAAACAAATAGTGATCAAAAATTTAACAAAGAAATGAATTTGAGAAATAACGATGGAACTATGCTTAATGGATTTGGTGCAGAACAAAATTCAGAAAACTTTCATGAAACTACTGCTTTACACATTCACGAAGCTGCAATCAAAATAGAGGCACTAACAAAGCGCTCGAAATCTAAACCTGCGTCATAAACGCGTTCCGAAACTACTTTTTACGTTAGGAAAGAAGTTCGCAACAAAAATACCGCGGGCGTCGTTTCCGATAGCGTCCAACGAAACTCCTGACGCAGCGTTCGGCGCGGGCGTTGTCAACTCCAAATTACAGGGCACAGGAATCGGGAGCCGTGCACTTGGGCCCGCACTTCTTTCATTCAAAGCTTTGTGAGGCTGCGGGCTGTTTTTCAGCTTAACTTGCACTCTTTGTTCGTGCTAGAATCGAAATAGGATAAAAACTAGTAATCTCAAACGCTTCGTCGAAGCGAACAATGGAAATGTATTGTTATTCTCTCATAGTACGCTTTAGGTTACATTCGATTGCTCACATCGTCTTTGCTAAATTGTTAAACCATTTTATTCTATTTCAATTCAACTATTGTTTGGTAACTCTACAAACTGTTCGTTTGGTGTCACTCGTTAGTCTGAGCAAGATGAGTGATAAAAAATAAATTTACCTTTAAACATAAAGATTTTACCACAAAATCCTGTTAAGTATTCAAGGAACGGTATCGACAAAATAAATCGTACATTTGTGAGCACTTTGCAAGACAATAGTTGCCGCTGAACGAGCGCTATCTAAGCATTCAATTCAAGATTGCATCGCGTAATGTTACAATGTGCAAAATTTGTAATCTAGCAAAAATGTATGCGAGCGGCGCCTGGACGCGTGCATCGCTTTAATGAACGTGGTATACAACGCGCCGGCAAACGAACGCCTTAAATAATTTACGGTAAAGGATTGTTGCATTTGCATAAATATTAGGTAGCGATAGACGGTAACATAAACATTCACACGATAAGTGAAATTTATGGTAATTTCATGTAGGTATTTGTATTTCATAATTTAAAAATGAAAATACTGTTATTACGTATTAGGGTTCACGTGAACGGCCCCTGTCGTGCTCCGTCGCTTTTCCACATTGAATCCGTCTAAATTTACATACCGCGTGCTTCACTGTGACATGTTTTAGGCATACACCCGCTCTGCTTAATAAAAATGTTTACATTTTAAGGCATTTGAAAGGGGTCTGAATGGTTACATTCGTTCTACGTAGTTTATAATGACAATAATTTTAAACCATAATGACCTATTGTACAAACCAAGGCAATGTTAAGATACATGACCAGATGCCACCGTAAAAGCTTGTTTTCTTATAGAGCAATGCATAGCATTTCAGGTTATACGTAGCCGCAACAGTGGTGCTGGTAAATTATAGACAACATTTGTTGACGTCACGCCATGCTTCCCGTTCTTTATAGGATATCTAGTAACGCATTACACTGATTTATTTGTTACACGTACATTGAAATTTAACGAATTAAAGGGTCAGTTTTGTCCAGGATGTCGTATTAAATAGAGTTAGTAAAAGAATTTCGAACCTATGCCTAGAAACATTCTTAACTAAGATTTTTTCAGGCGACCATAAAAGCTAATACGTTTATCAGTCAGACCTCGTTTCGTCGTTGGAATTTTAATTCCCTTAAAGCTTTTCGCGAATTAAATTTACGAGGAACGATATAATTTTATAGCCTCTAAAAAGTATTCTTTTAAAATGAAAGACTGAAATAAATTAGGAGCCCTAACTAAATATTCAGAAGACATTAAAAGCAATTGAATCGTAGCAAACGTTCGCGAAAGGGCTTCGGTAAGATATCCGCCCATTCCACTAGAAGCAACTCTATCCGGGCACGTTCCGTCAATAATTTTCTTAGAACATCACAGATCTCGACCGAGAACAAATCGTAGTGCAGTAAACATCGAATAAAGCGGCTTGTCTATAAAATATTATTCTTAGCTCTTTGATTTTTGTTTTTCCATCGAATCCCGTTCCACAAGTGGGCAATAATTGAAAACGAAACTCTATTGCGCGGAGGCGGGAGCGCGAGACTCAGCATAAAGGCGCTCAAAATAGATTGAACATATAAAAATTTCAGTCGAAATTCGCACAAACCGCCGCCACGGGAGGTGCTCTGTATCTTTTTACTTTGTAACCTTACTTTTTATTCCATTAGCGAGCGTGTGGAGCCCCTATAGCCAAATATCGTGGAATAATAGAAGCTGTTTAGTAATGGTAATACGGTACGCAGCTCTCTCACACTAACCTAACTGAATTAAACTTGCGCACCATGAATTCCGTGTTTATGCTTATTACCGCGGCAAATGTGTTTGTTTTTCAGCTAATCTTCGTGCTGTGTTATCTTGTTAACGCGCTGTTTATACTGTTCCCACAGATTCTTTATCTATTAACATATTAAATGCCCAATATACGACTACAGCGTTGTTATGGTAATTATATTTGCATGTTTCAACTTTAAATTAATTTGGAATTTTACTTTTAAATGGTGCTTTAAATAAAACATTTAATTCTTCTGGCCGTCGATTCAGCCAGTTTAATATATGTAGTTATACAGAATTATACAAGTATAATAAAACGTATGCATCTAGAATAACTTTGTTATTCATACATTTGTTAGTGCAATTTCTTGAAAAAGTACTAGGATTTTAAAAGGTCCTTTCTTCCTTCCGTGCGACCTTATTACGCATGCATTAGAGCGGAATAAGGAAGGTAAAGGCGAATGAGTGTCTCCGAGTTTGCGTGAATACCGACTGCATTATTTGCTATAGAGACAATCCTATTTCACAGGAAACTAGATTTTGATTACAGAGCAATGGGGCATCTTTGTAGTTGTAACATATGTAAAGATGAAAATGTGGAGTATATATTTAAAATTACAATTCGGTGCGAAAGTATGTCACTGCTTGAAATCAGAAAAATCCGGATGCGCTCCAAATTGTAATCCCCTCCGAAGCTTTCTCTTAGCTTTATATGCGCAATGTACAACGCTATTGCTCTAACACGAAACTTTTTATTTCCGCTTATACCGAGTCAATCGTCCGCGAACATTTTTCAGGCAAACTTTAACAGTGGAGGCAATCGCTTCTGAAATTCGAAAATGAAATCGTTCCGAGCGTCGCCAAGATTTATCGATGGATGTTTGAATTTACTTTGAAAGTTTCGGGGCATAAAACTTATGACACATAATCGTATATTCTAGTCAAGATTTGTTCGGCGACGGTAGTTCTTGGGGTTGAGTCGATTTTTACCTGAACGTATGCTATTGAAATGGATTGATTTGTCAATACGGTTTTATATTACCCTTCGAATGTGACGATAGTGCTGATAAAATTGTGCGGATTCTTTCATATAAATGTAAAGTTGTTAGAGAAATATGTAACGAAAGGAGCGTTGAGCGAACGTCTAGTAGAGTTTTATGGGGCCGATAGCGACCGATGCGGCGTAAGGTGAACACACGTACTAACGTGATGCCACACATTGATATATTTGCGGCAATCTGCCACTCGCACTCGTAAAGATATATTTTCAAGATTATTTTCTGATACCAAATATTAAACATCCGATTTCTCAATGTACCCTTTGAAATTGTTGAAGTAAATACAAAGGAGACAAAATACCAAAGTTGAGCCTGCTTCAGTAAGAGAAATTTTATGCATCGTGAAGACCATTATTTTATATCTTCTCTCCCAGTTTTGCATATCTTTTTTTGGTGGTGTACATAAGTAACGATGAGTCAAAAAAATTTCGTTAATAATTCAGCTCACTTTTTAAATTAAAATACAGGAAAACTAGTTTTTATTGAAAAAAAATAATCCTGACGCATACTTTATGCCAAAAAAGCCTCATGCTGACATTCGAAAAAATATTTTTCGATTCTTCATTCAAAGTTCCAATAAAGATTTAAAACGGGGTTTTGTATGGAGGCGATATTTCATTTCATTTCATTCACGCCGCGTCTAGACTACCAATGGCAGGATTGCTTATGTGTACCTCTATAAATAATACATGAGTTGGAAATATGAGCTGGAGCCTTCATTTTGTACGAGCCACTAGTGAAATTAACAAGTTTTTATTGGCATTTCTCCCATACTCGATCGCGCAACCGAAATAACTTAAAGGGTCGAGACTGTGTAAACATCGTGCAAAACCAAATGCGACAATCAATACCCATAGAGTCCAACTTTATATCCTAATAAAGTACGGAAAAATATATGAAGACTAAAGTGAGATTACCATTTCATTTCAACTGTATCTACTTTTTATGCTGCTCGTAATAGTTATTTTATAGAAGCATTACTAACCACTTTTGGACTGTGTTCAACTTCTTATATATTGTTGCTTCTTTCACTTCGTATCCAATTGAGCAATATACATTTAAAACACTCAACAAGATTACAACACAATAACTGATTATTTTGTTCAAAGGCGGTTCTTGGTGATAACTGATTATACAATGAAAGTCGCAAAGGAGTTGGAAGAGATACAGTTTCCGTTGACGCGATATCAGTCATTCAGTGATATGTAATGGGTGTCTATTTGTTTGTGTTCAGAATTGCAACGCTTAATCCTTGGCACATCGGTATCGGCATGTCCGTATTATATAATCGATCGGACCGCCTCTCGCCCGGAATGCACGCACACGGCTATCCCATAACTTCTTCAAGTCTCAATAAAACTTTTCTATTGCTTTCAGTGTTTTAATATTTCAAACATGTCCTACAAACTTTCTAGTCTCTTTATTAAATTGATATTTGCAAAATAAAAAGAATTCTTCTAATATGAAATCTAATAAATTTATTATTTAAAAAAGAACCTACGCACCTGTCGCTTTCTTTTACTAACTTGCTAAAATACAATTGTTTTGTTCTCTGTGACCTTTCGCTGGGTTTTTATTTCTGATTTCATTTACCTTTTCTTATACTGAGAGCCGTAAACTCACTACGTAACTTCAAATGATTGTTCTCTAACAATAAGGCAAGAACAAGGATTATACGAAAACTTTCTTATAAACTATGTTGTGAAATGATTCGTGAGCTTTTGTCTATAGGTTTTTTCGTCTCTATTATTATTGTTTTATTTAACACGATGAAGATCATTGGCATATATTAGTGTCATATTTAATTATGTTAATATAATTAAGTATATTTTACGTTTAATAATGTAACGTACATGAAGTAGTGTAGTTCGACTCATAGGCTCCATTTTTCCGCAACACCACGACTAGCGTGTATTTTGCGTGACTTCATATCTTTGAATTTCGTCGCCGATATGTTCAGGTTGCATTACGATGTTTTCCATCACTGTAAGAGCGTGTAATATGTCTACATATAAATATTGTCTAATATATCAATTTGGAATGATACGCAACGCTTATGTTAAGCTATAGTATAGTTTTCATGTACACACGTCAATTTGAACTGCACAGTCGAACTATACAGTTAAAACTGAGCGTATCCAGCTTTAGTGAATCGGTCAGTACGCTTACGATCCGCTTACTGTGCGGGATTCGCTGGTAAATTTAACTAAATAGGCTATAAGAGTGAGTGGGTGTACGTAGAGTACCGAATGCAACAGTAATACACGACTGGTCTTGTTAGACCGAGCGAGATTGGCTCCGCGCGTTCGTAAACTCTACCATACATTGCTATAACACGGTCCACACCCGCTGTTAGCCAATAAACTATGTAAACTGTGTTTATTTCTATTATTACTTGATATTTTAATTACATCATTTGTTTTTTTAATTTTTGGTAGAAGGGTAGAAGGTACTAATTATACAAAGACGGACGAAAAAACAATTTAATTTCTCGTATAAATGTAAAAAAAAAACAATAAATAGGTATTTTTTTCTATCATATTTTTCTTAACTTGTATCAATAAATTGTATTCTTAATTTAGTTATAAATTTAAGACTTTATGACTAAATTAAAAATCATAGAAAGTAAATAGAAAAGTACAAAATCTCCTACAAAAAACATTTATACGAGTTTTAACATAAACGTTAGTAATACATCTTTTCAGCGAAGACTCACAGAGTTTACACGAGCCGAAAGCAATAACACAACCAGTGTGGCGCTGACTTAATTCGGCTAGCTGTAGTGACGTTCAACTACGAGTAGCGACGTAAGGCCGGCCGCACTGATCGCTCTAACAACTTTAGCACTCATGAAGATTGCTTTGATGGAATGCAACCAATCTTTCCATTACTGAAAACGGAGTTTAGTTTGATTTTGCAACACTAGAGAACTGTAGTTTGATCTACAAATGTTTAGTTACATTTTAATTGGAATAAATGTTATAAACCTTTTCTTTACATAGTATGAAACAATAATGCTTTTTTATGTTTTTCCCTATATATGCTTGAATCTTTAAAACTACGCAACGGATTTTGATGCGTTTTTTTAATAGATAGAGTGATTTATAGGGAAGGTTTTCATGTATAATACACTAGCAACCGACCCGTCTTCGCACGGGTGCAAAACTGATACCAAATACACTACAGAAAAACTGTGAACATTGTATATAACATACTAACAATATTTCCACCCGTGCGAAGCCGAAGCGGGTCGCTAGTTTTAATTATAAATGACTAGATTGTTTGTGCATATTTTGAAGATTACAAAGAGGTAAGGAACATAATGTAGAAATAATATCACGATGTTAAGACGTTGACTTCCTTACCAACTATAAATTGCAACCATTTCTAGTAAGATACAGTGCAAACGATAAATTGCCGTGAACGCTTGTGTAGACCAAGCTCGAGCGGTATGTCGGCCTACCGTCATATCATAATAACATAGGATAGCTTCATACGATGGCCGATTAATGAAGCCGGCGTACCGCTCCGCAGAACGTTGCCGTAATAGTTTTACGACTACCCCCTCCCCGTGCCCTTCACCCCGCCGCTACCTCGGCGCCCACCCGAGCGCCCGCCGACTCGACTACTTGATTATGCATCGCACACTTCCAACCGATTATCGAACTAGTAATGAACGTTACTGCGCACAAAATTTACTAACTATTAAAATGTTCTATCTACTAACTAATTATATTCGGCGAAGTTTAATACGTAAACTTTAACTTAGGTATTAAAGGTGGATGATATGTGAAGTATGGAATTCAATTTAGCTCAGATTAATTGCTTTTTTTTGGGATTTTATTTTATCATTTTTAACTATTTTGCTTTGCTAAAATAAAATGTTTAATAGGCTCCATAACAAGTGTACAAATTGATCCGTGTTGCAACTGTTCAATCAGTGAGAATAATGCGACATTGTACCAACTATGTTATTGCATTGCCTACTATTATGAAAGATATTTAGATGTAAAATGTTGCCTATAATTATATTAACTAAAGCCATAAGAAATGAGTCATTAAAAATAACCTTAGGGGGTTACCCAAAGTACTTTTCGATTGGCGATATCGAACGCCATTGTCAATTCCATAGATTTTTGACGTTTGCTATCGAATCGCTTTATAGCGAATTTACTTTGGGTAAGCTCCCTTGTCATATTATTATTCAGATGAGAGACACTTCAGGAAAGAATACGGACCTTAAGATAATTCTTGAATACCTAGTTTTATACGGCGTCATAATATGATATTTAAGAATAAATATGATGAAAGTTTGAGTAGAAATCATCGATTTTATGTCACTACAAAACTCAGAAGCTCGCCTTGTTATCATAGCGTTGTTAAAGACGTTAATAAAGCGTAGAACTTTGCATTAAAAGTTAGACGTTTCTTGTTAAAACATATGTTGTTATAAAGTTCTCATAATTACGTATTCAAACTATACTTGTTTAACTGTAATTAACGTTTTCCGAGATTATCAGCTACAAAAGAGCTTTGTTCTACGCAACGTGCAAAGTTACTAAGAAGTTGGGAAGAATAAGATGTTAATTGGATAAAAATAATATTACACATTTTAAAAACATGATCGCAAAAACTTATTTACTCACAGAAAATAATATTTATGCCTTATGGAAACTAAGGATATAAATCGAATTCAACAGCTGTTTAATGAATCGTATACTCGAAAACGATTAAATACTGTAGCCACTTGCGAATCTGTTAAGATACGACGCTCGCGACGATAGAGGGGGCGGGCTGCTCGAGGTGCGCGGGGAGGTCTCGCAATCCCTCTCATTTAACAGCACTCCATTCCTCTGTAGGTGTTTGCCGAAGCGATTCCGACGAAGGATCCTCCTTTTATGGTGCTACTTACAGTCTCATAGTGATTCGCGGTTTTATTTCGGACGGCTCGTGTAATGGGCCGAACATTTTTCACGCTACGCGAAAAGCGAACCCGGTAATCTTGGCATTTATACCGTGATCCTTTATTGATTTTAGATTTTTAGTGGAAAGCGAAACGAATGAAACTGGCGTGAATGGAGACGCGCTCTGTGAAAGCCGGTGTAAGCCCCGGCTATGATATAAACTTCCATTCAAACTCCCATATATCTGTAACCCCGAGTTACAAATAGTCCAACGTGAATATCAAATACATAGGTGATCTGTAAATTTGTACATGCTTATTTTCGATATTGAAAAAAGTATAAATTCCTTCAAATCAACTCATTTAACCTAACCCTTCCTTTATAAGGCGAGTTATATTTTAAAGTTGCAATATAAAAACGAGGAAGGGTTTGCTTTTACGAGTGAAATAATTTACCCCAAGTCACGTTTAAACACTTAACGCCTACGAAATCAGTATTTTGCGGACGCAAGAAAACGATATTTCAAATCTTTAAATTCATTAAAAGCTACATCCATTTTGGCACCCGTGCCGGTTCTGATTTGTCTTCGTTTCGTTATAAAAGAAACTCCGACATTAATAATATACGGTTTTAACACGTACTTTTCAGCAAATAGCCCTCATTTCCTTTAGGCTCGACACAAAAAAACAAAAGAAAGGAGACCTGCCATTAAAATAAATAAAAGAAAATAAAGCACCGACCGCGAATTATTTCACTTACCTACTTCTTTTTATAAAAATGCGAACGACGCATTAAATTTTAGGGAGAAAGGAAATTCCCTTGTAAGCAATATCGAGCAGGCAAATTTTTCAGATATTGCCTTCAGGTAGCGCACATTTATTATGTACCCGAATATATTACTCCTGATTCATTGACTTTCGATATTGATTTACTTTGCTAACATAAGCTGTAGTTGGGGAAAGTCCGCGGCGACTAACTAACGGCCTTTGACTTGAAGAATTAAGGGTGTCGGCCGTGTGTGCGTGCGGACGCTGGACTCAGAACAACAACTTTGTTGTTCTGAGTCAATAGATTAAATTTTATCTGAAGTAGATATTAAAACAGAGTGCGCACAAGAGAATAAGTTGCGCGATAACTATGAATTAAAAATACATAACGCTTTCTTTAAATGTGCATTCAATTGCTAATAGAAAATATTATGTCTTATTATTAATTATTTAATTAATTGCGCCGTAGAACGAGAAACCAATGTATAATATTTGTATCCGTTTTTGTAAAAACGAGTTCTATTAATATTTCTGTTTACGGTTGGATTTTTTTAAATTGTTATCACTTCCAGACAGCGGCGGACGGCGGCACATCTCGGCCTTTGCCGATGTCCACTTGATTTACGGTTACGATAAGGTGTCGACCTAAAAAGTTTCGTGCTTCCCCTGGACGGGAACACTGTCGTGGAAGATTTAAAACCGAAAAAAAAATTGTACGAAATATTGCCGTCCCTCCCATTTTCTTTAACTTCGAAGCGTGCTCCTTCGGTTCCCGAGTTATTATCGTGGAGATGATGGGTAAACTTTTACAACATAATTCAATCTTTTTTGTCATAATACTTTAAAAAGACTCTTTTGAATTAATAAACAAATTGCAAGTTTCAGCATTATGTGGTAAGTAAAGTGTACAATGTGATATTTAGAGTTTCCTGACAAATACATCCCGCACTTTGTGTATTGTGGGTGTAAAAATGTAGATTATACTCTAAATAAGAATTATGAGTCATCATCATCATCATCATCAGCCTTTTCTGCCCACTGCTGGACATAGGCCTTTTCCAATGCCTTCCACAAAATGCGGTCTTCCGCCTTCCGCATTCAACGACTTCCCGCTGTGCGCGCTAAGTCTTCGGACCACCTATGAGTGAAACTATGAAATTTAAACAGTTTCAATTTGTGATAGTTTTGCTAATTTGCTTTCCAACACACTTTCAGTAGCAATTAAAACGTACCAGTTAGGACATAAACCGGCTTACGTTAGTTTCATCTGTGCCGAGGCGGTGTAATGATAGATTGCATTCAGATTTCTCGTTAAACCGCTCGGATATCGGTCCTTTGAATATTATTTCAGGGCGCTGGGACGCGCGATATTGAGTTGTGAAACCGACGATTTACCTAACAGAAGACGCTGTTAACAGAGTAACTTTAGCTCGACACTTTGACAACTTATTTCTTGTCTTGGAACTTGCGAAGCCACTCACTTTGTGTACACAGTAGCTTGATTGTTGTTCACTATAATGGTGAATGCTGGCGCACGAATGCCGACAACTGATCTTTATAACAACGGAATTTCCACTTTATTCTTGTTTTTAAAACAACACTTGTTATCTGAATTGAAATAAGATTTACCTTAAAAGATAGTTAATTTTTTGTGTAGTTGTGTTTTTAAATTGCTCCCATTTTTCAAAACATGCTTGATCCTTTGGAATGACATGTGGGAGTATATATTAGTCTAAGATTTCGTCTACCTTGTTACTTTATAATTACCTTTTAGTGAAAGGAGTAAAGCGAATAAACTGGACACTGTAATCCTTAGCCGTTCAGCTCATTCAGACGTTTAATTCGGTCAGAATAATTTCGAGTTCCATTGTTAAGTTCTAAAATTTGAGGTCCAACATTTAAATGCTTACAATTCAAAGGTAACCACAAATTTCTGTACGAGTATGCCGCTCTATAGAATGAAACTTATTTGCAAACCGATAACTTTTAGCTCAAGTCGAGTTGGTCAGTTCGCGACCGGGCCGACGAGGCATGACCCCTACCATGGAACTATTCTACAAAAGCATTCCTTTTTACATTTTATTAATGCGGTAACACGTATTAAAAGATATATTAACGATTCCTTTCTAACGTTCACCTTAATTTACAATTAAAGAAGCTACTAAATGTTGGTTGAATTTTACTTTTTTTGGTCCTGTCCATTCTAGTTCTTCTATTTACCATTTCTAATTTTATTTCATACTTGTCTTCTAACCTCTAATAAGAGTCTTACTTATTAACAAAACTATTTAGTGCCAAATATTCTGTAAATATACAATAATGTAAATATTATATGTAAAATTATTGTAGTCGATACATTGTGTTTATAATAAATTCAAGTAAAATATTTTGTATGGTAAAACTACATAAGAATGTAATAAAATGATGTGGGCTTGCGAAGTGCCGGTCGAAAGGTAGAAAATAAATTAAACTCACCGCGACCGCCGCGTTGTAGGATCTTTCATAACCATAACTTCTGTGATTTCGCCGAATTTGCTAAAGTAGTCTCGTAGGCTTTCTGTAAAAGAGAAATAAAATCATTTTAATGGAATTGCGGAACTATATTTACTACTTGTTACAATTTAATTCCATTTTATATTGCATTATTATCATTTTATATGGTTTCGGGAACACCGTGGTGAACATCGATGCACATAGACATCCGCAATACCAGAGGAACTGCAGATACGTTGCCAGCGTTTCAATCATTTTTACATAAAATAAACAAAACCTGACCTTTTCATACAAGAGTTTTATACCATCGACAACATTGATTCATTTTTAATACCAACGTGTGTAATTGAATAAGGCAAGTCGTGTTAGTTATTAATATTGACACTTTTTAGAAAAGTTGTAAGAAACTGGGAGTGTATGTTTGCGAGCGCACAGCTGTACTCACTAATGGATAAGGTGGGTGGACTCCCTTTTAATATGAATATGCTGATTTATCACGTCCTTGCTTTTAGGCTTATTTACCATAATTTCCGGTCAGTAACTGATACATTATTTTGATTAAATGACGTTGAAATAAGGTTACTCAAGCGTTTCTTTCTGCGAATATAATATGAAATTATAGTATTTTTATTAGCAATTACAAATATTGATATTATTATATTATATTTGTTTTATCATGTTATGTTCTTGTTCCCTTTAAATTAATTTAAATTAAATATTTAAAATATATAACCATTTCAAATTATAATGATGTAAAACGGACAACATTTTAATTATCTTGTATTCCTTGGGTGCACATTAGTTTAAAATTGAGTAAGGTGATATTTCACAATACATTAACTTTCTCTCATAGGTACTCGAAAAGGGATTCCGATTAATACTAATTAAGAACAAACAGGCCAATCACGAGAGGCTTATTGCGGGATACATTCCAATTTAAACTTGCTTTCAATTCGAAAGTGGAGGCGCTTCTAAAACCGAATGTTGGACTATGCTTTTAAAGTCGATTTTCGACTCGTTTCGGAAAGAACTTTTCTAATCTGAACGGCCAGCTCCAGCCTTCGGTTCCGCACTTCGGAACGGTAATGAAAAGTAACGATTGCATGTCCACTTCGCCATTAATCAGCCTTTACCATATGAGCTTCGCACATTTATACCAATACTCTTTAAAACGAATCGCCTTCTTTATTTTGTGTCATACATTTGTAATTAAACGAAAGATTAGTTTGTGATAATGCAACACCACTCGAGACCCATCATCACTTATATTTAAGACCTCATGACTAACTCAGAAAGTTTAACTAGTCAAATTGATTCGCAACCATTAAATCTTCGTTGCCAAGTAATATATAAGCTGCGAATAACGCATGAACATGATTATACTAAGATATTTTGCAGAATTAAAAGTCATTTTGGAATAATAAGATTAAAAATATTAATTCTGTTCAATTGTAAATGTAGTTAACACTAAGAATTGTTAAACGATATATAACTGTAATAAAATTCACCGGCTCGGCAATTAACAAGCGCTCCAACCTAAACTACAGTTAATAACCCCTATCAACAAATCCTAGAGGATATAATCGTACATTTTATTTAGGCGACGCCTACAAGGCAATACTGCGAAGGACAGCGCGGGTGGATTCGGCACAGTTGTTCAACCACCATAAAATTAGCATTCGGCTGGCTAGTAGCATTTTCATCCGAACACAACTTGTAGAAGTATACCTGAATTATTCGACCGCACTTCTCAAGAAATGGGAGATCGGAGATTTTGTTTCTCTACAACTGTTTGGATGGACGTCGGGGATTTTCTAACAATTCTCTGATCCTTTCTCTCGAAGTTTCAACGTTCTTCAAGACTTTGGTATACTTAAGACGTTAGAAGTTTACGCTTTTAGTTGTTTTAAGTAATACTTATTCGAATTAAATAAATATATTTTACTATGTATAAGTTTAACAAACACACTAATATTTTCTCGAGTTAGCAGAGAATAGAAAAGACAGTGTGTCTATAAACGTAGAGTCACGGGCAATCACTAGTATATGAAAGCATGTTTCGTCAGCATCTAGGAAACGCTAAATCATCATGTACCGTGCACTCACTATTTATTCGACCTGTCATTAATATCTGTTATTAATTACCCAACAGAGGTTTATTGGATATCAGCATTATATTAATGATATATTATTGCTAATTAAATTAAAATAATTAAGCAAATCTCGCGGCAAATTTTAATAACATCAGCGTAAAAAGAATTGAGTAGCAACGCGGCATTTGTCATGCTCAACCACCATTAAATTGGAGGAAGCTCGACCTGAACCGAGTGCAACTGAAATTCGTATTTTATCCATTGCCACAGTACAGCGGCGTGTCACGTGTGTAGTCCTACCTCTATGTAACAAATACAAATTATACAACTATTTTAGTTTCTTGTAGGTTTTTTATAGAGACCTAGATGGTAATATAAATTAAACATTGACTGAAAATTAAAGTTCTTTTTCAAAATGTTACTTAGGTAACAATGTACAATTTCTCATTTAATTTTTCTTTTTCTGAATACTTTCTGATCAAAAGTTGTTTAATCGAATGAAAAAACAATCCATAAATAATATAAAAAAAAACTATTTGTTTTCAATAGATAGCTCTAGAATGGAAGAGTCTGAACACTATTTATTTCGAATCGACGTATTATTAAAAATGAATATTTTATTCGTATAAACATAATGTAAAATATTTAGTCGCATTTACAACGAATGAGAAACTTTTTTACTACTTTGAACACTATCATTAATGAGTTTTTCAATGTTTTAAGAACATAAAATATAAATAAATCAAGTAATAAGAATTAAACTAATTCCAAGGCCGCTTTGATGCTTGTAATGAAATGAAACATTGTCAAATAAAATCTATTCTCATCTCTTCAGTAATTGTTCATTCAAGAATAATTACGAAAATTCTAAAACAACTTGGACTTCAAATGCTCCCTAATTGGCAGTTTTAATCTACTAACTTTTGTACGGAATTCAGCAAAAGTAGGCAACAACTTGTCGTGGTTGGTGGTAAAACGATTCAAAACCGTCTAACTGAAAATTTATAAATGTATTTTGGCACTGGGATGATTTAATTAATTTAAATTTCTGAAAGCCTTTGTGCGGTCAAGATTGAAATGTGTAGCAAGTTTATTAAAATTGAAACAATGTGCGAACCGGTTTTTGTTTTGTATAAAGTAACATTTTACCTAACATTACAAAACGGTACAGGCAGCGTTGTACTGCTTAAGTGAATTTTTAAGCGTTTTAGATAGACTAAAAACTAAATGTAAAAATCATATATGAAATAAATTAAGCGTAGGTTTAGAAAGTTTCCTTCATACAATTATTAAACCTTATTAAAACTAGTATCTTTAGAAAGTTTTCTTCAACAATTAATTGTTAACAGAATATCATTGTTATTAATTAATCTTACATTCGTATATTAAATTACGGTTTTCGTTTCACTGTCGAAAATTTGGTCAAACATGTTTGTATATATTTCACCTACGGCACTTACCCAACCACCATAAAATTGGAAACTGAACCGACGAATTCATTCGAAATAATTGTTCCTAGCCTACGTTACAATACGCACACAACTCTATTTTATTTAGTTTTCAAATTGTATTGTTTTCTCTTTTACGTTTTACTGTCAAACGAAATTAAAAACAAAATAATCGAAGTTTCTGAAAATATTGAAAAGAGAAAATTTTTTACAAAAAGAAATAATCCTTCTTCATAGATCTTACCAAATCTTGAATCATTATTAATATTTTCCAAAATACAAATTTACCGAAAGTGTTAGTTACTAAGTCAAAATCAAAATCAAAAATCGTTTATTGAAGCACATAAAATACAAACATTACAAAAAAGAAGGGTTTGCCTGAGTCATATACTAGGTTCAGGACCCGTCTTGTAGGAGCCAAGACTCTGTCATCTTAATGCTACAAGTAGTAGGTGTATCTATTATAAATCAGTGAAGATCACAAACCATTTTATTTGCATGTAAGCTAATACGAAGCTATTTGTTAGCTATATCGTATAATTTTAATTCAGATCGGTATATGCGTGTGAACGAAACAGGCAATTCGTATCTCAATCAACTTTGTTAAAGTAATGAAGCGTCCGATCAAAATGTAAACGAAAACAGTCCGCATCGCATATTTTATCTTTAACAATCCTTGCCCAACTGAACCAATTAGCGTAAAAACCTTTCGGTACTACGGTCCAATGTTATAAATTTGGCACTTAGCCTGACGCAAATTTTCAACGTTGTCAGCAAATAAAATGTGCCGCAGTAATAGTTTTGCGACGGCTGCACTAAATTGACACAAAATATCATTTTTCATTTTAACGCAGGTTTCAATTATCCGGCCCCCGTACCTCCGTCGAAAGGTAAATAATTTAAACTTTTTAGAGTCGTCACTCGACGTTCGCCGCGCCATCTGCTTGTTGTTTATCTAACCGTAACTTTCAAACTTTTTCATGTCGCTAGACTACGTTCTCCTTTATTTTGTTACGAAGCCAAAATCAAATATACCCTCCCTCAAATCTTGCGTGTAGAATTTAATAACAATTGGGCGAACAAGTTTTAATAACTTAATTTTATAAATTACTTTTATAATAAAATATCTGAAATACTGGATAAAAATACAAAATAAATTAAAACAGAGGCGAGCGTGAGATTAAATTTTTATTTAAACCAAAACCGAGTATAACCCTTTAAAAAACAAAGGAGCTTCAAAGAGAAGAACTCAATTAACGGGCGCAGTTCTTACTATATCTGCATAAAATAATTGGCTCGCCGCAAGGACTGCTGTGTTTCCACAGAAACGAATTAAAAAACTGACCACCGGCGAAAAACAAAATAGGAACAATAAAAAACTTAATGATACTTTTAACGTTTATACACTACTTTAAAATTGTGTCCTGCGTATAAAATCGGGCCGTTAAATGTGTATTGCGGTTGGCAATACGCCAGCCACGTACCGGCACGCGTCCGATACTGCGAATCTCTCACTCGGTCCACTACTCCCGTTTGGGCTGATTTCGACATATCGGCACCGGATAGAGCCGCTGCTTTTAATGCTCTTTTGTTGTTATTGCCTGTTAATTTACTATTCAATCTCAATCCTTCTCCAGCTATCTTGGAAATTCGTAATCAGAAAACATTATTCATAATCTTAACAGTAGAATACAAATCCGTATAATATATTATAGTCTCTTCAGAGTGAAAACGTACAACTCACCAACGACAAATGTACGATTGCAAAAATAGAAATGTCACATCCCAACACCGATTTTATTCACTTTGGCTTCAAAGAACAAAGAGTGGAGTTGTGAAGGCGAGCCTTTCACTTACAACAACAATGCGGCGCCGGAAAGTACACCACATACATCAAAGCGATTGAAAGTGAAAAACGCCACGGTAAAGAGGAAACGTTGTAAAAATCACGACGACGTGTGAAGTGTCATCGGGCGCGTCTCAGTCGAGTGGCGATCGCTTGTTTTTCCCACTTTCGATGGGCGTCGCGGGCGAGCCGCTTCGAGAGTCCTCGCCTGCGATTTTAGCGGCCCCACAGCCGGCTCTGTTTTTTATGAGGTCAAGAGTCTACACAAAAAATTACGGCTCGCGATAAATTACGCACTGACACATTCAGATTCGACCATAACGCGCACGATCCTCGTATATTGCTTTTTTCGGTTTATTTTTTTACCGCAATTAACAAGTAAAATATTTCAATGGTAGGGTAAACATTCATAGCCGCAAGGTGACTCAATAAAGTGAAAATTTTTCAGTAACGACAAAATTTTCAGAACATTTACTCCAGAAATATAGATTTATAGGTAATTATAAAAGTACAGGTAAACTTTAAATTTCTAATACGAAGGTAATTTAGTTTGAGAAATTTAAAATCTTTATGAAATAATAGATCAGCTTCCAGGTCAAATAAATGCTACCAGAAACGTTTAAAGTACCTAGACAATAACAAATGTTTCTACATCTCTCATTATCATCATCCTTCTTTACATCCCTTTTAGACGTCTATACTAGAAATCCAGGACGTCCTAGTTACTCACAAAATATAGGCCAGAGCACGCTCCAAAAGTTTCCGCGTGAAAAACAATGCGACGAGAAAAATCAAAGAATGTTTATTCATTTGAGAAGGATTTTCTTACAATGGTCAATAATTCTTAACCCCTTTATACACAAAAGTACAAATTTGCGGATTTAGTCTCCAAGCCTGCATTTACTTGGGCGATTTTTCGACGCGCGTTAAATAAGCGTTGAAATAAAACAAATGCATTTCCATGTAGCACACGGCGCCGCTTTTAAATTTTTATCACGCAGCGTTGGATTTCGAGCGCTGGACGAACGAAACAAATCATATTACAGCGATAGTATGAGCGTGGGCGCTAGAAAAGCGCGAACGCTGGCGTTGAAAAAGCGCTAGTGTGAATGAGGGTTAAGTAGCTTGAACAAAACAATGTCATATGTTAGCGCCACGTATAGCGCAGCAGCACCAGTATACGAAGTTCTATAAGATTGTATTAGGTAAGCCACTTTTCGAAGTTCGCTGTGTTGACGGCCAACCTCCAATAGTGGAGTGGCACAAGAAGAAGAAGAAGAAGCCACTTAAGACTAAAAGCGGAGATTTCCCTATCGTTTTGTACAAAGGGCCTTAATTCTTTGAAAGAATGAGCGTTGAAATACTAGAAAGACATTAAGATAGTGTAAAACTCGAGTAATGTTTGGGTAATAAAACTACCCGACGGAGAACATAATATAATATATTGCAGGTGCTTGGCATACAGTAGCAAACAAATCAAATTGTCTATATCGCACTTGTAGTGTAGCAGTTATTAAAAAAATACTCAACGGACTTTTTATGTAGTGCGAAATATTATTAACTTTTCCATCGACCTTTTTAACGTGTATATTTAAAAAAAAATGTAACGAGAAAAAGATGAAGCAGTATTGAACAGTAACGCTTTCTATTGTTTTATTGTTTAACTTAAGCCAAACAAAAGTACACAATGAAAAGAACAAAACACACACGACATCCAAAAGTTCCCGCAAGAATTTAGCTTCACGTCAACTTCCATTTTGTGGAGAAAAACAAGCTGAGGCAAACATTGTTTTGAAATGAGGTCATTATTATTTTCCATTGGAGCAACAAATGACATTACGACAATTGTTAAGACATGAAAGCAGTTTTAATATAATTAAAAATTGAATGTTATTGTTTGTGTGGCATCGAAATAAAGTTTATGGGTTTGTTTTTTTTTTAAATACTATGAAATAGAAAGTATTGGAGAAGTTGCAGCAAAACAGAAAACTGGATACTGTTAAACATATGAAGGAAGTAAAGATAAAGGGTAAATTATTGTCAATAACTATCAAAACTGTTGCAGATGTTATACAGTTTCAATTTAAGGGCTTACAGCGATGGAAGTTCTCTCCGGGATGAACTTTAAGAGAACTTTGCTTCTTGTGACATTGTCAACTAATCTTCTAACCGCCAGCGCGGCGCGTGTGCTCAGCCGACAACATACCTCATTATTTCATATCAAATTGTATACAGTATTGTTGTCTTTGATTAAATACGTTGCTATTTATAATGGAGTGTATTTAGAAATTTAACCATTATTTCAATGGAATAATATGACAATATCAAATATAGTTATGTATGTACAAAATTACTTTTTTAATATCTAAAGACATCGCATAAATATAAGATCTTAAAATGTTTTGTAATTGCTACAAACAGAGGTTTTTGTTATGCATTTTAAATTGGAATAATAATTTAATTTTAAAATCGTTGTAAATTCGAAGAGAGACATGGTGTGAAATACAATAATAGCATATGACAGGCGTGGCAGAATAGTTTCTGGCAAGATATATGATTCGATGATACTGGGTAATTGTCTTGATCTCTGTCAACAGCAGTCGACGTCAGCCACGTGAGATATGGCCTGGCACGTGATACGTTGCTAATTTCGCGACACCCATTCATTTAGCGATCGCGAACGTGAATGGGAACGGACAGTGTTCGTAGGAAGCGTACACAGAGCACGGCATAAATTATTACACAAATTACATTTGAAAATAGGAGCGATAATTAACCACGCCCGATAAATTACACATCCCATTATGTGCTGCCGCTGTTTAATATTCGATTTTAAATTAGCCGTAGAAACTAAATAATATAAAGCGAATTGAAACGTGTTAGTCTCTAATGTTGAATAATAATTCAGAACGTTGAAGAGTGTAACTTGTTGCTCGCGCCGGTCATCACGCCGGCTGACTGGCTCTGAGCGCGGAGCAAAAAGTAGACAACAGGGATTTCTGCGCAATTCAACATATTCGCAGACGTCTGTGGCTACCAAGTATGCTCTAAATAGAATAGACACTACTGAGAAATGCCTGTATTTTCGTCGCTTTCCTTTTACATTTACTACACCGCTAGTATTTAGATGAAAGTAAATTCTAAAGTCATTCATCTAAATAAATGTAGACAGCTATGTATAATTTACCAACTTTTCATGCCAGGAGTGTGATACCTGACAAAGATATCCTCTTACCCAAAACAAGCTATTGTAATTTCGAAATAATTAAACTACATAATTTTTCAGAGATAATTAATAACAATTTTAAAAAATAATACATGTCATTTTGACAACTATTTACTCCAGTTATAATTGTACTAATAACTACTTCAAATTCTTGAAAATACAGACATTTATAGCAGCTGAAACAGGTAAGAAATCAAAAACCAAAACGTCGTTAAGAAGCGTACGGGTATTAAGTAGAGGGTGTTAAAAAATACGCGCCGATACGGATTTTAAAAGACACTTAAAGATTCATAAACGTAAGCTTCCCACCTCAGTTCGGGTCGTAAAGTTAAGTGTAATGCGTCTGAATATCGTATTACATACGTATTATACGGTAACTTGGAGTGTTACGTTGTCTTTCTACACCTGGTGACATGAATAAACTGAGCCGTTGTGGTCTAATATTAAGTTCGGCTTGTTTATATTGTTGCCTTCCCGCAATGTCGGAGTTATGTCGACGTGACGTGTTACCTTTAACTTTATCTATTGTTTTACATGTAGCTACGATTCGCATAGGACGCACCTACGTAAATACTGGTTTATTATATTTAAAATTTCACTATTTAAAGTTTTAAAACAATGTCTATGGTAACTACTGACTAAGAATAAAAAAAAAGCCGCAAGTATTAGTCAGTGCAAGTAATTATGATATTTCGTATTTTGATAAAATACAATCGTTTCTTATACAATTAAAGTAATTAAATATCGATTGACGATGTTACCATACCTTTATTTCAATATGGTTGCGTCATGAATCCAATATACAGGGTGTCCCGTAAGTCGACGCCAAAACTGAAACAGGTGATAGAGGAAGTCCTAAGAGACACTAGAAAAATATAAAAAAAAATCTATTTCTTAAAGTTTATGAACTATAGCATGTTCTAAATTTTCGAAAAAAAGTACACCCTGTGTTGGTTATTAGCCTGCAGTAGCTATAACTTTTTACATTTTAAATTTTTTATTTTTCTTGTCTAATCTTAAATAGTGTTTGTATAACCCATTGTTTAAAATTTTAAGCTAACTGCTACAGATTAGAAGATAATGCCACTTTTATCCGAACTATAACGGAACGATTAAATATTCGCCCAACTTTAAATGACTGTCCTGAAAAAAAAATGTACCAACGCTAGTATGGCACGTCGCGCGAAAAGTTGGCGCATTTAATAAGGATTCTAAAATGGTATAGCACTTGATACATTATTTCTTACATAACAGGGAAAAAAATATTTTTCTTCAAAAATCGCAATTTTTAAAAAATCTTATTGTCTACTAAAAGTGATTTTGGAGTAACGAATTGTATTGTATTGCCACTTCTAGTTTAAATGGGAGGAAGAGGCATTCCATGAAGTTCGAGTAAGACAGATATTGACGCTTTCGAGTGTTTTTTTTTTCTTGCTATAAAAATTGCTGGGATTAAGATTTTTCCCATCTCTGGAGCCGTTAGCTTGGTCAAGCGATGTCTTTCACGTCGGTCTGTTCGTGGCCGTCATCCAGATCGGCAGATCTTACACTGCTGATTTACTCAGCTGCTTTAATGTGTGTTCAAAGTGTACTTTGTAACTTTCTTTCGTTATAACGATATGCGAACCGGTAATTTTTGAGAAGATGTTAGTTGTATTGGAGCTGAAGGAAAGCGAACATGCTTTTTTATCATTTTTAGCATCCCAATTATAATTGGTTAAAAAATATGGAAAATTTATCGCAAAAAAAAAAAACTCTCGAAAACGTCAGTATCTATCTCCCTCGCTCATGATGGAATGCCTCTTCCTCCCATTTAAACTAGAAGTGGCAATACAATACAATTCGCTACTCCAAAATCACTTTTAGTAGATAAAAATATTTTTTAAAAATTGCGATTTTTGAAGAAAATTATTTTTTTCCCTGTTATGTAAGAAATAATGTATCAAGTGCTATACCATTTTAGAATCCTTATTAAATGCGCCAACTTTTCGCGCGACGTGCCATACTAGCGTTGGTACATTTTTTTTTCAGGACAATCATTTAAAATTGGGCGAATATTTAATCGTTCCGTTATAGTTCGGATAAAAGTGGCATTATCTTCTAAGCTGTAACAGTTAGCTTATAATTTTAAACAATAGGTTATACAAACACTTTCTAAGATTAGACAAGAAAAATAAAAATTTTAAAAAGTAAAGAGTTATAGCTATTGCAGGCTAAAAACCAACACAGGGTGTACTTTTTTTCGAAAATTTAGAACATGCTATAGTTCATAAACTATTAGACATAGATTTTTTTTAATATTTTTCTGGTGTCTCTTAGGACTTCCTCTATCACCTGTTTCAGTTTTGGCGTCGACTTACGGGACACCCTGTATAAATCGCTGCCAAGAATGATGCAACAAATATTGTCCATACCAGATCAACATTCGATATCAGACATAATTTATTAACGACTAGCTAAACCCGATTTGCCTTTTAATGACAAAGATAAAAAAATCGAAAATCGAAAAACTTGTTTTACTCTTTTAATGTAAAATTTTTGACGTTCACAGAGCATCCTACTTGTGCCATACAAACCCAAGTTCGGATCCTGTGGCAAATCATACTTTGAGACTATGCATGCAAAACAGGTGGCGTAATATTGTAATTGAAAAGTAGAAGTGGCACTTATCAACTTGTTACCCTTGCAGGTGCCTGGTAATTCTGTCGGAGATAGTCAAGTCAAAAGATCACAGTGCCATAATCGATCCCATCGATGCTGCCCAGATGATGCACCGCTTCCCGTTAGCAAGAACCGAAATAGAAACCGAAAGTCTTCAGGGATCCTGTACGCTGACCGTGAACTACCGCGATGACGTTCTAAATCCGACTGGTAACCGATGACGTCGTTCCCCGCACTGGCCCGCGATACCCGCGCTCATCCGTAGCGGCGGGGTATTCCGATCAACCCACTTGTGCGGAGAATAAAAAACGGCAGTCCATCTATTTACATCTAACAAATCACTTCCCGTCAAATTGACACGTCATTCAATATGACGTAAAAAGTGTATAGATCTACAAGGATATTATGGCACTCGGAAAATATGTGAACTAACAATGTCATCTTGACAGCGTAACATTTTAACCAATCAGGGAAAGGCAGCTAAGGGATATTTAAAGGAGTATAGGAATTTTTTACCTATTGTTATCACTAAAACTTTGTAGGCGCCCCCCCTGTTAATGTCAAAAAAGTGCCAAAATACCCTTGTAGAACTATACATCTGTACCGACCACTACCAAAGACTCATTAAAATTAGGTATAAGTCAAGGGTACACATAGAACAAACGTAAAATCGTTTTTATTTAAATAAGTACAAAAACATCGATGTTCCTTTAACCTTCGCGTTTTTCGTCTTAAACGTCGGCAAATCAAATTTGTCAAATATCAATACTGTATATGTGGGAGGCAAATGTTATTGCCATATTGAAATGTCTATCAAATTGCTATGATAAGGTTGACTGACGTTTTTCTGCTTAATATCCAATGATATTATGACATACTTTTTTACCCTAAAGGAAAAAAATATTTTATATTATTGCATAAATTATTAGATAAATCTCTTCGTACACAAGGTTAAGCAAAGTTATGAATTTAGTGTCAAGTAAGTTATACAATACAATTTGCTCATACGTCATTTATTTTTGGACTTAAAGTAAAGATATTTTCGTCCCATTTTTAACTGCAATTAATAGCTATGTTACTAAGCTAGTTATTCCAAATGAAAATGGAGGGATATGTTTATGGTTATAGACACTGTGGCTAATTGTAAGGTATAGAGTATCAAAGTACAATTAAATTCAATAAAGATAACATAACTTTGAAACAAAATGGGTTGGATTTTTTTTATATTTTTTCCTTAAGTAATTACCGATCTGGGGATGCACTGGTACTGGCTTACCATTGAAATTTGGGACGTAACACATATTTGTGTGGAACCTTCATAAGAATAGTATAAAAGATAGAACAAATCCATTTTCGCTGTGTGTGTGTGTGTGTGTGAGTGTGGTGGCGCTTTTAATCGCCGCAGCATTGGATTTTAAGCGCTGGCTGAAGGAAACAAGAGTCATTTTACAGCGATCGTATGAGCGAAGGCGTTAAAAGCGCCTACGCTGACGTTGAAAAATCGTCCTTGTGAATGCAGGTTAGGTCAATGATTCGCGTAGCCTTTATTAAGGTCTTAAATGTATTATTTTATAAAAGGAACAAGTTAAATATTGTTTGTACGTAATAAAGTTTTGTAAACAAGTACGTTATTAAGTTTGTGCGAGTGTATCTTACAGATTTAATAGACAATAGTATGAAAGACGGAGTTTGTTGTAAACTCAGGCGGAAGTTGAATAAGTTTCTGTGCATGCCGTGCCCTTCTCGTAAATTGAAATGGATACCGAAATATATCCTTGCTTTGTTTATAATTAATCTTTATTTTAAATAAATAAATATTTATGGTTTATATTTCAAAAACTGTATTTTATATTTTAACGTAAAGATAGCTTGCTTTGTTCATGATAATTAAATTTACTCACCGCATACGAGTAAAATGTAGTAAAAGCATCTGGATAATATCTGAACAGATTATTATCTAAAACTACTAGGATAACATCAATAATAAAATATTACAATAACAACTGAATACTGTACAATATAGCCGATTATAATCAAATATCTGAATAGATTATTACTAAACTAAAGTGTTCGCTTAAAGTACATTATTGTAGCATGCTCAGGCATGTTGAAGTTTCTGACTGGGGTTCTGTAGGGATACTGCTGCCGTTAATGCCGTCAATAAATTGCCAGTCGAACTTCGAATGTTCGCAATCAAAACTAACATAGATAATTAAATGCGTACCTTGTACCTTCTACCTTCTGAAAGATATATTCTTACAAGCTTTAATTTAGATGAACTTTTTTACCTAACAATGTATTTGTTCCTTGATTATAAACGTGCATAATTTAGGACCGAGCATACAGTTACTATACTAGGAATTCAATTTTAATATTGGAAACTAGCGACCGGCCCCGGCAGCGCACGGGTGCAAAACTGATACTAAATACACTACAGAAAAACTGTGAACATTGTATTTACCAGCCATACTAACAATTATTGAAACCGTGCGTAGCCGGGGCGGGTCGCTAGTTATATATATAAATCTTCCCTATGAATCACTCTATCTATTAAAAACGATTCAAGGATATTTAGGGACAAACATAAAAAAGCGGTATTGTTTTATACTATGTAAAGATAATATTCGTATGACCTTGTTATAATAGGTAGATCAAAATCGTAAAGACAAAACGCAATAGTCACGACGTAGTATAAAACAAATTCGCTTTCTCTGCCCCTATGTATGCTTAAATCTTTAAAACTACTCAACGGATTTGAATGATGTTTATTAATAGATAGTGTGATTGAAGATGAAGGTTTATATGTATAACTAGCGACCCACCCCGGCTATGTATTAGTATCAGTATTGCACCCGTGCGAAGCTAGTAGTGATACAATAAAATCAAGCAGCAAAAAAACCTCTGCTGGTAGAGTTGCTTTTTATCATTTCTCGGACAGTTTTAACAAACACAATACATCAGCGCTTTTAAGGTGTAAGAACAGAAACGTATTTTACGAAATGAAAGTAAGATTAACAAAAACTGTGGCCACTCTTTCTGTTAGGCTTGAGATATGGACCGTTGTCACGCAATGTAACCAAATACTTTTGCCCTAATATTTTTTTTTACTCCGTACATTTTCAGATGAAATTTCCTTTGCTACGAACGCTGTTGTGTCGAAATTTTCCTTTGTAATTATTGTTTGATATTCAATCTGTCTTCAGTTATTTTATATTTTAAATTTTAGTTGAAATTACTTTTAAAATTATAACTCAAGTTATATAAATGTTGAAGTTCATTACAAATTTTAAAAGTTTTTCAATCTTTTTCTTCATTAATTTTAATGAAAGGTAAGACTTAGCTATTATTTGAAAATAACTTTTTTTTTATACTTACAAAAGATACAGAAAATTCAAAGTTATAAAAGAAATGTTAAAACAAATACCAATATTATATAAAATCTGATAAAACCTTCACGAAATAAATTATATCAGCGGACACAATTGTGCAAAATTCCTGTTCAGTCGGTGTCCTCTAAAGCGAACAATGAAAGTTATAGCAGTATAATGTCGGAGAAAATCTAATATTTAACAAGTCATCTGAGGTATACGCGAAAGGCAATCTTGTCCAGTGAGCTTTGAATGTGCCGGTGAAATATAATTTTGATCGGACGGCAATCAGGGCCCGTTGAAGACGGCGCGTGAGCCGACTCCGTAAAATATCGAATGTGCCACTCCAATGCGCTCAAGTCGGTGACAACTACGAGTACACCAATTTGTTAACACCTTTACAATTTTATTCACATTGTCAATTATCTTATTTTTTTTGTTGTCGATCGAAATCGATTTATTTTTCTCTTCCTGGATGATTCGTTTTGGCCTTTTTGATTTAGAGATTTAAAAGTTTATCAGAAACATTTTTTATTTCATATTTTCAGGCCCGTATAAATATTCTGTATGCGAAATAGACTTTATAGTTATACGTGATGCTGTATTATCGTCGGGTAGAATAGATCACTCCCTGTTCGAAGACGTCAATCGGGGACTGATTTATTGAGGGCCCTATAGCCGCGTCGACTAAACTGTCCCGGCTTTTGCTCGTGTTGGGTAGCGCGCCACGGGCAAACAAGTCACTCACCTGCCTCTTCCCCTCATAGAAAATTCGAACCCCCCACTAAATACCTTTACAAAACGAAGGCATTTGAAATTCCGAATAGACTGCTAAAACACCGGACGGAACTCGCAGACATGACATGCGTGCTAACGTTATGTCGGCGCTTCGACAATTTCAATGCAAACTTTTCAGACTTTTCGTTAAATTTCGTAACAAATTAAAACGTACCTATATTGCTTGTTCCGTCCAAAAGCGCGGCTCTCTAACGGCGCTGCGGTTCGTGTTTTTCTTTTTAATTACAGAAACTCTGCGGTGCATAAAACAAAAATTCGCAACACGGAAAATTGTTAATTTGCGAGGGTCTTTATGCAAACTTCAAAGGCAAAGTTGACCTAAGAATTCAATCAGGACTCGGTTGGCAATAATTGCACGATCCGAGAGCGTACTATTGGCAAACTTTACATCCCCTTGTTGGCGTTCTATTGAAAACATCTTAACGCTATTCGGATTTCTATACGCTGGACTAATAAATTGGTACTAATCGTATTACGAACTATGTAAACTTGTTTAAAATTTAATTAAAACCAAACGTTTTGTTAGGATACAAATAACTTTGCATTATATCGAAATACATACACCAATCTACTAGTTCAAAGTAGACACATTTCATGCAATACGAGTTCCATGTCAAGTAAAATAATTTTGAAAAGTCGATGCCGAAATCAAATAGGTGTAGTTTGGACATAAAAATAACATTATGTACTATATTAGAAAGTATATAATTGAGACGTTTAAGGAGCATTGAAGAAGTTTTTAGTTCAATTTAACAGCAATCAGGACGGCCGTTGAAGACGGGGCGTGAGGTGAATGCCTAAAATATTGAACGTGGCGAAATAACCGCTCGCGGTGGGACAGCGAGCCTCTAATTTGATACTTGCCTTGTATTATACCACCAAATGGGTCTAGTCCACTAAATCGGTCACAGCGTCACTCTATTAAGTGACGACTTTACCTCCTGGAAAAAAATTGTAATTCGTGTATAAATAACTAGCTGTTGTGCGCGACTTCGTCCGCGTGGAATTAAATAATATAGCCTATGTTACTCGGGGATAATATAGCTTTCTAATGGTGAAAGACTTTTTGAAATCGGCCCAGTAGGTCTTGAGTTATTTCAATACAAACAAAAATACAAAGTTTCTCTCTTTATAATATTAGTATAGATTATGAAAAACGTTGCTAGAAAAATGGATTACATTTTATGTTACATAATTGGCGCGCACACAAAAACCGTTTCCATGTTTCGAATCCACTGTGGATGAAATTTTACTTTTTTTTTTCGGGACGTTTCATAGATTGGAATCAACCAATTGTATTTTCACCGCTGGGTTGTTTGGGGGGAATGCTGTGACATCATCAATACGTGAAAATCACATTTATCGAGCCGCGAGCCCAGCATCGTATCGTGAAACATTTATGATGTGAGTACAAGCAGAAACCAAACAATTTTACGAATGAACGTGCCGCCGCATACAATAACGGCTGATTTTTAAGGTCATGTGGATTTACTTTAATTATTCTGTAGGCGGTGACATCGGAACGAAATTCCTTCGTGATGTTTTATATGTAAACCATGTATGACACTTTCATTAAATACATAAATATTTAATCGAAGAAAAAATGTATACCCACTAGTGAATGGTGATATATTTTTTTTAACTTTACACAATTTACAGTTGTAAATGCCTCTTCCCTGGTTAGTTAGTGACGAAGAATTACACCCAAGGTAAAATACATGTAAATTCCATTTAGGTAAATTACTTTAATAATAATCACTTTATAACAAGGAACAATTAGTGAGAAAGAGAAAATATTAACAAGTATTTCACAATCAAAATAATTGACGTCGGAGTCGACGATTCTTAGGGCCATTGAAAGCAACGTTTGTTCGACTGTCGGTGGATAAATATTTTTAACACTTAAGCACGGGGGCGCTCTGTTTTTTTATATAAACTTTTTATATTGTTACCGGGACTAGACCGACCCTCAGCCGGACTTTATTCGCTTCATTTCCAACGAGACTCAAATTGCTAAGAAGTTCAGAGTTTTGCGTTTAATTTACATTCTTTTAACGTCCACCGTGCAGTTCATTGTAGATTTTAAGTAACTTCATTATATGTTAAGAAAAATTAGAAATTTTCAGTTTTTTCCCTATACGTTCAAACTTTGTGATCAATTAGATGGACCCTAAATTAGGGTTTCCAAAAGGTCCATAATTACAATCCAAAATGGATTCTATTAAATGTGCTGATGCTGATCAATGAGTCGAAAATATGATTACATTATTGAAATTCCCGTTAAATTTCGAAGAACAAAAGGAAGTCTCTACGAATTTCAGTCAATTTCTTAAAGCGTTCGCGACGTGGCCGCTCCGTAGGTAAGTCAGGCCGTCATGGTCCGCTTCCGATGGCCCAAAATCGATGAACTATAAATCTATTGTCTAAGTTTGCACAGACAGTGCTCCTCTCTGGACTCAGAAGATTAATTTTCTTAGTTTAGATTGTTTCGTGACCCATTGTACAATCGTTAATTGGATTTTCTCTTCTGTCTACGATTTAGTTACCTCTTAAGCTGTAGTTTAATAAATTTTCATTTAATATAAATTATTTAATTTAAAGAATTGTTAAACAAAGATTTACGTTTGGGGAAATAAGAAAAAATTGATCCGAAATTAATCTATACTAATATTATAAAGAGAGAAACTTTGTATTTTTGGATTTTTGGATTTTTGGATTTTTGGATTTTTGTTTGTATTGAAATAACTCAAAATCTACTGAACCGATTTCGATAATTCTTTCACTATTAGAAAGCTACGTTCTTTGTGTCTAACATAGGCTATAATTTATTTCTAGCAAAGTTTAGGAAATAGGAATAAACAACGCATTTCTGGACCCTGTCGCAAAATTTCATTAAATTTTCCTTTTATTGGCTTACGCTGGCTAAACCGCTCGAGTTATATAAAAATGATGTACGAGACATTTGTAGATCTAAAAAAGTTCTACAAAAAAGTCAGCGATGGCATATGTTTATCTTTTACGGTTTTCTCACAATAATCACTTTTTGTTTTTTGAAAATCAATTAAAATATGCACTTAATTTGCCGCGTTATTTTTTTGGTTTAAATATTAATCCTTATCCAAATATGTGTGTCTGTTATCAGGCGAATTTAATGTAGATTAAAATCGTCCTTGACCTTATTTAAATCTGACGAATAGTTTAGAAGATATCGCGAACACAAGTAATAAGGGTAACCGAAAAATCATCTTGCGAGCAATCTTACAAGCAAAAGCAAAGAAGAAATGCAAAATAATTAGGACATTCGGATATTTAATTTAGTTAATTGAGTACATATCAAGTAAATATAACATTTTTTTCAATCCGAAGTTGGGGTTTGAAAATGGTTAATTTCGAAGCATCCATTATTACTGTTACAAGCTATTGTCTGTAACTTTTGTTCTAGACATGATTTTTTAATTCCGTAAAATATAACAAAATCTTTGGACCTTACATCAAATAGAAAAAAAATGGTTAAAAATTTCGACAGTGTTCCGTTTTAAATACTAACAGTTTGGCGATCAAAGTATAATGTTGCGTTTTCACAATGAAGGTTGATACCTACGTATTGGCGGCGACCTCTCGCTCCCCGGCGTCATTAACGCCATGATCGGGAGCGAGAGGTCCTGGGAAGCCGTAGCCTCCTTCTGCGAACACGTCATGTTGCAGAAAGAGGCGAAGGAACGAGAGCGCGAGGGGGACCCCTCAGCGCCCCCGCTCCGCCGAAAAAGAGTGGGTCGTAGACGGCGGCAATATGCTGCTGTCCCACCCACTCTAAACCCATAATGAGGGAGCTGCTTGGCAGCTGACGCAGGCGGGGCTGTGGACGAAACCGACAGGTGCCCACGGTCCCGCCATAATGCGTTTGAGGGCGGTCAGGTTTTAGTGGGTATTCTGGTCACCTTCTGTGGCCAGCGAGTTCCACACTCCCTACGCCATTGCACTGCCCGGCGTAGGGGTGCATAAACGCATTTCCTGACCTTAAAAAAAAAAGGTTGATACCTACGCTACTTAGATGATGCAGTTCAGTGTTCAGATTCCTGTCGTACGGCTGAACGTCCGATGGTAGAATGGTGATGGTGAATTATTTCATGTAATTCCTGCGCACACCCTCCAAAATGTAGCCGGTAGAACACCGAGAGACTGGCCACTTTACGCCACTTTACGCCAGTGCTTAATATTGACTAAATTTAGTTTTTGGTCACCGATAAACTTTTTGGCCCACCTCTCCACTGAATCCAGGGGTGCGAGTTGGTATTTGGATGCACATGCCCAGATGTGACAGCAGTATTCCACACACGGCCAGATATGTGCTATGTACAGAATAAAACGCTGTCCCGGTGTGAAGTCCAGCCGCACCTTGGTAAGGACTCCGAGCTTCCTAGCAGCTACCTTTGCCTTGGACTCAATGAGCTATCCGAAGATAACATTCATGGTTAATATTAAACACCACGCGGACGAAGTCGCGGGCAACTGCTAGTTCTAAATAAAATAGAAGTAACAAAGAAATTGTGATATTAGATATTTATC
Source organism: Papilio dardanus tibullus (assembly GCA_013186455.1). Taxonomy (NCBI): domain Eukaryota; kingdom Metazoa; phylum Arthropoda; class Insecta; order Lepidoptera; family Papilionidae; genus Papilio; species Papilio dardanus. Next base: position 60,154 of record QDHC01003693.1, read on the forward strand.
GACTATTGGTTCCTCGTAATTATTAGCCGGCCGACATTTGTAGCAGCTGAATACACGTTTTAATAAATAAAAAGATTGATATTGATCTTTTCTAATTGTGTTGGAGCGAACGTAGACCGTCGGCCCCTTCATTAAATATTAGTCAGAAAACGCGGTAAGTAACTTGTTGGTAAGAATGGACTTGGATTATTGGTTCTGTCTCTTTTTACGCCGTCGTAAATCCGAGGTAAGTTGATTCGACGGATTCACTTCCCCGCCGCTGACGTTGTTGCTGCCGTTGTCGTAGTTTGACGCGGATACAAGGCATATTTTATGGCTTAATAAAATGTAAAAATAACAGACTATTCCAATTTCAATTGTGACAGTAGTTTCGTTTTTGTTCCTTTTGTGTTCGCTCGAACGCCGATTGGTTACGTGATTGCCTTCAAAGCAGCTTTTTTTCTATAGTATAAGTTGCAAAAGGACCAATTTGACTATTGCATCTGAGCAGTATTACTGTTATTGAGGTAACCTAAACTCAGTAGTAAATATGTCATTACCAAAATGAGGCATCATATGAAAGAAAAATCTTATTTTAACCTAGAACTTTTCCCAACTTGGAACATTAAGAACATCGGGCGCATTAATCCACATAGACACCAGTTACAAGCTCTATAACGCAATATATTAATTCACAGAAAGACAACTAAATACATAATATTATAGGAAAAAAAGGAACATAACTTGCCTGCGGTAGACAGGAATGAGGAAGTTCTATAAACGGTCTGGACTGCACATGTTCCTAGTTTGTATTGAACTGTAACTAATTGCAACATGTCGTGCAGAAATTCAGCGAATTATCGTAATATTTATAGAACAGACGAGCAAAAAGATAAGTGCAACTTCAAACAAGTTGTTACAAAATTGAGCAAAACACATACTATAGCCTGTTAATGTTATAACTAAAGGTAAGCATAATGTGAGCATGATATGTGTGACCGCCAGAATATAGTTTTATCATAATCCAGTGTAAGAATTTATGTACGTGTTTAGTTCTAAATGTTCATAATATAGGTGTACTTATTATCTGTCTGTTGTAGCCAAAATGAAGCACGATCATTGTGTTGTTGACCTAACTCTGCTACCGATATATTTTACTTAACCTACTAAAATTCAACGAGACGATACTAAACGATTGCGTAAACGAATTATCACTCTTCGTCAAGTGTCACTGTGTTGATTAGAAGTATTTCACGATCGCCGGCTAACCAGTCGGAGCCGGTCCCGATTAGCGACGCGAGCAGACTCATTTAACACAAGTGCACTTCCATTATTAGCATTGCGACCTCCACGGAGGATCGCTGATTAACAATAAGTACTGGCCGCCAATAAATTAACGATACTTTAAAAGTTATTCAAATTAAATGGTTGTAAACATCTTAATGAAGTCACATACTTCGTGCGATCGTTTAACCTTGATATCAGATTTGTTTAAAGGGAATGTAGTTGCGGCCGACAACTAAGTAGTATTTAATATCTGCAACAATAGTCAGCGACGTCTCCGTAATTTTCCAGTGTACATTAAACTTGCGCACCGCAAGGAAGAGTCATAGCCGCCATTATGAAGTTACAAAAGGCTGACTCTTTAGAACAATACAGTAAAAATAAAATAATTTATACGAGAAAGCTTAACTTCAAAAGAGTCTTTCACTCAAAAATAAAGCGTGTTGTAGTACCTAAGCAAGGTGGAACATTGTTTTGCATAACAAAGGGAAAAAAACACCTAAAGGAAAACATAAAGCCACACTTTATTCGCAGAATACTTATTCAAATGAGGCTGTCCCTTCTAAGTTTGTTTTCAATCAAAAACTCTCGCAGCTTTGTGCCGCTAAACTTTATAAATGACACGATTATCCGCGGCGCGGCGTCGGAGGTCCCTCCCGCGATAGCGACGTGTGCCGGCCGCCTGCCCGCCTGCCCGCCTGCCCGCCGCCCAGCCCGCCGGTACCCGCCTGTGCCCGCCTGATAAACCGCTGGTCACCTGCGCTGCATGAATTGCACTGCTTTTTAACTTTCATCCCGCCCCGTCCTTTAAACTTCATCCGCTTTGAACATTCGCATTTTATTTACGACTTAGAAGCCGACAGTAACACTGACAACTTCAGATGACATTCACCAGATTATAATTAAACCAATTTCAACAAGGGGAAGTAGATAATTAATTTAATTCCACCCTTTTAACGCAACCTCAAGAAGCGAAGATTACGTGGGAAGGTAATAATGGGAACGTGAAGAGTACAATAATACGAACATAGCGGAGTCTAGAAATAGTACATCAAGATTAGCTCGAGGCTGCGTTCTGATTACTTCGCTACGTAAAGAGAGCTTTGCTCGAGCCTCCTACGCTTCAAGATGAGTATTTTGTAAACTCTTCCCTGACAAAAGAATACAAACTTAAACTGGAGTACAAATTTCGCAAATTGCAATTTCAGAAATTTGTATGCGCCGTGATGTAAGAAAGCTCTAAATGAAAAACTGAATAATGATTCAAATAAAACACTGGTTATTCTAAAGTTGTACGTGTAACGTAAATAAGTGTTCCCGCGGTCGCCGCGCGCCGGGAAGAAGTTCCAACGAGGTGAGCTCGCGATTGTTCTATCCGGGGTATTACAATATTATATTTTGCCCTCGGCACTCGGCACTCGGCACTCTGCACTCGGCACTTGCCTCGCACCTTCCTCAACTTTCTTTACAATTTCCTGAACTAGATTTTCTCTTCAATTACCTCGATTCAATTACATCTGCGACTGCTATGAATACAGAATCTGTATGAGAATAAAAAATAAATGGACTAAAAATGGCCAATCGCTTGTTCAAAATGAATTGCAAACAATATTACATTTGGAAGCAATCTACGTTAAACCAAAAGGGAATGATGTGGCAGCTCTTTATATTGCAATTTTTGTGTCCAAACAAAACGAATTTGCCGCGCAATCAAAGCGGGAATCCGATTGATGACATGGCGGAATAATTGTTTCGTGAAATTGAAAATATCGCAACTCGATACTGTGTTACACCTTATCGAAGTAATTTTTATTATGTCTATGTTTCTTAAATATCACATTATGTATTTATTTTTACAATTTGATTTTGTTAACAAATATATTATAGGACTCTCCAAAATGTTGTGACCTAAAATGGTCGAGAAATTTCCAAGGTAAATTATTGCTCTTATAAATGTATCGATATAATTTTCCCGGAGGTAGTAATAAAACTGAAATACATCAATATAAGGATTTCTGAATAAATAATAAGGGTATTTCTATTTTCTATAAGCCCGTATAATATTTTTCTTTCATCGCAAACATAGTCCAAAGCGTTCGCATGAGCGGCCTCATTTGAATACTCATAAAATAAAATCTATTATGTAAGTAGGTACCCCATACATACACATAAACTAACACATAGTAATAAATTGGTATGTGGGACACCTGAATACGAATAGCCTATTACTCAAACGATAAACATATAGTCCGACGGTAAAATCTTCCAGCCTCGTCACACCTGTGACGTGTACAATAAAACTTTACCAATAAGCAATATTTCATAGTCAACTTCAATCTCAAATACCAATATACCACAAGGCGATTTCCTACGCGGGTACATAAGTCAAAGAATTGAAGATAAGTTATCGGGAAAGCTCCTCGCATATTCATTTTGTAGGCCGTCGAGCCGCGATAGGGTTGTACAAGAATTCTAATTCTAACATTATTTTTTGGTGACAGAAAGTAAAATAATATCACAAACAATGAACAGACTCTTTTCTTGACATTCCAAATGCTTCTTTTAAATGAAACTTTAGAGCTTTTCGTTTTCGGAAACCGAACTCAAAGACGGTCCCAACAAAAACCGGCTAATAAATTTTCAACAACTCACGACAGCCCTGTGATAAATCGTGAAATTTTCCAAGATGTTTGTGCGTCGTAACTATGTACGTAGACCAAAACTTGCTCGCCCACAAAAAGCACTTTGACAGAAGCGAGGGGAATCTTTTTGTCGTCATTCGGATTCGACTGAGACTGGATCGAAATGGTACAATTTTCAATTGTGCGTATTAAATATGTAGAATCGTTAATATTATTTAAACTGTACCAATATGTATTTATTGGAATAACTCTCTGGCCAACTAAAAAAAATATTTCGCCGTTAGAGAGCTACACTATCTGCGAGTAACATAGGCTATATATTTTTTTTTAATTCCGCGTGGACGAAGTCGAGAGTAACATCTAACAATTAATATACTCGAAAAATACCTATTATCAGTAGAGTATACTGATGGCTTTTATCAGACAATCCTACTATGTATTAAAAAAATCAAAACAATTAAATGTGTTATTGTGTAACTCTAGGACTTCATTAGAGCGAGTTCGTGGAAAAAACGGAGATGTTGCTTCGGCGTAAGGGCATTTTTTGCGTGACATCGGTCTAATAGGATAACAACTTTTTATGGCTAGACTGTTACAACTTACAACGTTTGTTCTTGCACTAAGAGGTCAATAACAATCTTAATTATCATTAATATTCGTCCGCTCTGTTCATATTTGTCACTAGTCTGTCTCATTTCGTGTGAAATAGATTACTATGCGCTGTCACGCGCCGGCTCACCTCAAAACTGGGGATCACAAACTCGACACCAACTTCCAGTATTCATAACTCGCGTGTTACACTTGTCGCCGCTTCTCATGTTTGCAGAGTTAATTTTCAAACCAAACTTCACTTCAAATTGAATTCTAAGTTTTAAAATGTCATGATTTTGATAATAATTAACATTGTCAGAAGTTTATAACTTTCTATTGTACGACATTTAAGTTACTTGATTGTATTCACGTCACTTTAATGAATTGTTGAACTCCAAACTATGTGAATTATTTCAATATTGGTTTAAAAGCCCTTTTAATATAGACTACTGTTTGTTTTGTAACCAGATTTTCCTTTTCTAAGTATCATATAGAGTTAGTATAATATACTCGTAACCTTTAACCACATACTAATTATAGTAGCGACCTTTCAATTATTAAAATGAAATCAGTGAACAAATTAAACGAATTTATAAAATCGAAACACGATTGAGGTTAATTTTAGTTGGTCATTATTTTATTAGCGTACATACTCGTAGTGCGTTAATAAAAAGCTTCACTCATAATCAGACCATTTAGCCGCTCATTCATTGCATCAATATGAATAACTAATGGAAATGGGAATTTGAATATTGTGCAACAAAATTTACCGAAATCCGCAGGCGAAATTATATTTAGTACTTCTGCATAAATCGTACTGTAATACCAATAATTGAATCATAAAATACGGCGCGCAATAACAATGTGTCTATAACAAACGAATGAAGAGATACAATTTGCTTTCATTTCGAGAACTCTCGTTGGATGGCTAAGTATAGATTACTATAAATAATTTGCTATGTAAATGCACAATACTCATAATTTTGTGATATTTCAAGAAATTCCCGTTAAAATGTAGACTTAAAAAAACTCCATTATAGTAATAAAACTTTCAAAGTGTGATCGTGAAGTAAGCACTAGAACTAACTCATTATAAAATCGATCACGACATCTTAATCTATGAGAACGTAATAAGTACGAAGTGCCGTTGCAAGGTCACGGTTTGCAAACAGAACGAATCCCGCTGTAATCCTCTCTCTCCCTCCGTCTCTGCAACAGATTCAAGTGTCCCGATCTCCATTATCATTTCAATTATGGAATAGTAACTGTCCGGGACCAGACTCGGAAACGTCCCCTGGGCACGATAATTGTATAAAGAATAAGGTGAAACTCGAAAGGGAAATTTCGAGGTTGACCTTAGCTGTTCGTAGCTAATTATTACGTCGCGACGTTGTTTGGAAAGGTTAAACTGGTTTCGTAATTAACATTTTAAATTTCACAATCGGCGGTAAAAGTCGCGGTTAATGATAAATTAATTTGACGTTTTTGAGTAGATTTATTTACTATACGTTGAACAATAATAATGGAAATTGTTTTACAGGTTTCGCGTGATATTTTTAATTTGCCTTTAGGTAAATGTGGCGTAAAAAGCTTACAATTCTAAATAAATTATAAATAATTATACATTGTGTAACGTACATTGTTAGCGAGCTGTAGCAATAAACATCTTGCTGTTGCTAATTCGACACGCAATTAAATTGGTTTTAGATATCACGATGATAAGGGACTTAATGTATTACCGTTGCTCAACTTATATTAAACTGCCCACCGTATTTAAATTATTATTTATTTTTCCTAAGTCATATTTCAAAAGACCTTTAAATTATGCGACTGTATAAACAGCATTGAAATCAACGAAAATAGACAAATAAAGTACCAAAAAAGCCAGTACGAAACACAAAAACAAATGTAGTTAATATTCATTTCAATATAAGTAATTAAGGCTAAAAGTTTCATAGGGTATATAAAACATACACCCCTGATATCATATTTCTTCTACCATTAAAAGCCTAAATTGGATGCAACGATGCAGACGTGAATAATAATCCGATAATATGTACATCCTTCACTAATTTTTCCTCAACGCACGCGAGCCCGTGGGCGCGTAATGAAGCGCACGAGTCCTCGCAGGGCCAGCACAAGGAGCCAGTGATGCGATCAGCTCACGGACCGCATCAGGAATCAATTAGGAACGGCTGGCGGCCACGACGTGCCTGCCGCATGAATTATTGACGACGCTACTCGTCCGCGCCACACGCCCCTACTCTCGCAACTCGAACCGAACACACCCCGAATTTAGAAAAAAAAAACCTTTTCACACATTTTCACTTGTAACCGGACGCATTGTACGCGAGCCGGACGCGTACACGTTCCAATGCACACCATATCGTGTCAATTTATGGACGTACGATATTCAATTGTTATATCTTTGTTTTTAAACTAAGCGAGTTCTCGAACATATCGTTGCAGCAAAACTTATACCGAGTTTCCTATAATTTCAAAATGTTCGAGCAAATAGTGGATATAGAAATGAAATTATAATTGCAGAGACGGAAAACTTGATACCAAAGTTTTCCTTCCAGTTATTATAGAATTTTCATTTGCTATCGATGTAAACAGATTATTTTATGTACTCTATACTTTTAGATTTATAAGATACTTTGCTTTAAATTTATTTTTAAAAGTTGTATAGGAAATATTTATTATTGCTTTGTGATGTTTGGTCTATATTTTAGTTCGAAATATGAGTTTTACTCCTAACTCCGTTCAACAACCCTTCGTTTATCGTTCATATCATCGTATTGAACAATAGGCAGGCCAGTCGCTCGATTGCCGAGCAAACTCGATTCCCTTATCAGATTATGTTGTACATCATACACTTAGCCAAATGTACTGGACTTCTGTATTACTAACTTAATGCATTACAGTTAATTTGATGATTTACATGTAGTTTAAATATTATGATGTCTATACTTAATATTATAAAGAGAGAAACTTTGTATTTTTGTATTTTTGTTCGTATTGAAATAACTACTGGGCCGATTTCAAAAAATCTTTCACCTTTACAAAGCTACACTATCCCCGAGTATACAACAGCTAGTATTTAATATTCTAATATGTATTCATTTTATAACATTTTATAAGTTAAGAGAAACCAAGCCAAATAAATCTAATTTATAATAAAAAGAAGTCGGTTAAAAAATCATTCTCAATCTACTTTAAACCAAGAAAACTACCATCTTATTAATTTCGCAAAAAATACGATTTAACAAAAGATTTGTTCTTATTCATACATCTAAACGAAAGGTTAACTCCATTTAAAACTCATACAGCGATAAAAGCGTCACGTCAACTCAAAGTGTCAGCTAATTGATATTCGGGGCACATACATAATCCTAACAGAGGGGTCATGATCTCGCGCAGGACTTCGGCCCGTCTGAAATGCTTGTTCTACAATCCTATCGTGATGCACATCTGTAATCTGTTTGGGGACACCTCTATCTTTTACATTGTAGTGCTACTCACGTTGATCGCTATTCGATTTAAGGCCTAGTTACATTTTCTTTTTATCTGTAAACGACTATCTGAAATCTCATTTAAAAGTCGATGAAATCGCTTTTGGATTACACTTTTTGTATTCACATTATACAAGATTTAGTGAAGTAATGGTATTATGTTTTAGATCGCTTATGACTTGAAGCCAACACTGACTTTTCTTTTAAATATTTATATTGGTCCTAAACAAAATTTAGGTAACTATCGACTACTATTTGTAGTACGAAGTTTTAAAAAGCTTTTTAACAATGAAATTACGAAACGAATAGGTACAGATACTAAATTAAAATACACAATACGTTTTCCCCAAAAGGTTCCGTGTAAAAAATGTTTGCTTATTTTTTTCTAGATTAAATTTATTGGAAACCAGAAAGCAGTTCACATCTTAAATATCTGGGAGCTACCCAAAGTTATTTCCATTAACGATATCGCTGATGGAATCGACAAAAATGTATGAAACTAACATTGACAATCGATAAGCCATGTGCTTGTCACGTGTGAGATACCGCACTTTGTTGTCAGTTCCATACATTTTTGACATTCGCTATAGAATCGCTTCGTAGCGAATGTACTTTGAGTAATCCCCCTGGAGTCGCTACGCCACGCTCAATGAGCACAGACCCTTACCACTTGTTGCGTAATATGTACAGCGATTCATTTAAGGTTTGAATGTAGTAAGGCAACGTGTGTTTGAAAGTTCTTTCCGGTTCCGAGCACGCCAGCTTCTGTAATAAGAGCTTGTTTCTTTATAATTTACAAGTAGCCACGAATTGCTACATCGACATGTTACCAAGTTAGAAACGAGACCTTTTAAATTAAGCTCAATCCCACCTGTTCACTTTCTTTGTAAGAAAGTAAGACGTTTTAGAAACTACAGCTTAATTTAGTTGATACTTTTGAAACGGGCGAATATAAAATAATCAAGAGACAAGATTCAGATATTCATTCATTGAGTCTTTATTTTAATTGTAAACAATTCATAATTCACAAATAATCATTAAGTGAAAGCTAAACAATTTAAGTAAATCATAAAAGCATTTCGATTGCTAAAGTATAAAAGCAAAATGTTTTTAAGAAGAAATAAAAGATTGCTTTGTGTATTATTTGACAAGTAAAATCATAAAAGTCGCCGTTAACCTTAGTTGCCCATCTTCAAATCTATTTACGTGAAGCGAGCCTTGACATTTGATAGAGGAACTGTGTGCAACGATCAAATTTTAAAAGTCATTTATATCGAAATTCCTTTTGCCGCCCGCGGGCGGAACGATATCAAGTTTATTCTACATCGTAACTTCCACGCTACACGCTTGTAGAGGACAATCAGTGGAAACGCTTTCACTCGTTATTGAAGTGCGGCCTTGCAGTGTTTCCACTGCCGAAACAAGATACTCAATATATCGTAAAGGTTCGATTAAGGGATACTTTAATTTTGTAGTGACTAGCTTTTTAAGAATAAACAGTTAAATGTACAGTTTTTTTGTTGAACGAAAATTATGTATTTTTTAACTGTGAAATAAATGAGTGCAGCAATAGCATGCGGCGTATTAAAGAGTCATCAAAAATAGCGTTGTTTTCGTACGAGCAATGGATGTTCAACAAAGTATTTTATTATTTTAAGTATATAACATTCGCTCGAGGCTTATAATTCCGTAATATAACATTTTTTGATAAAACTCTAGAGACGCTGTGAACATTTTGGCGTTAGGCTTTTGTGATGATTTGATTTGGAGGAGAAGCGATATAAATTAATTTTCGTTTGAGAGCGTTTCAAAGAAAATTGTTTCTTGAAAACGATACCTTATTGTAAGATGAGGTTATGGCAGCAAATAGAACGCGTGTTTTCCTAAAAAAAAGCGTTCATTACACACGTAAAGTAATTTCACAAAAAAAAAAACTCGTAGCAAATTGGGTTGTTACTATTAAATAATTCCTTCTTAATCCAAGTAATGAAATCACACCTAATAGCCTAAAAAAATATTAGATGTTTTTAAACTTAAATAGTAGTTTATTATTTCAACAAGCTACGAAGTAACAAATTTAATCATAAGCGATATAAAACAAGATTTAAAAGGGTTTACTGTCGTCATTTCGGAGTTTTATTTCAGCTTTCATACGTTTATAAGTAAAATAAAGTCTTGTGCTCTACGCGGTTTAGTTTTATGGTCTAGTAAAACTAAATTATAAATTTACACCTGTCGGCAACAGAAAATAAAGCGTACATTCTGTTTTACACAAGAATCGCGACGGCAATAACATTAAAGGGAAAGTCGATAGTAAATGAAATGGGAATGGAGAAATCGCTAAGTGAAATTATATAAATTGATGACAACGCTGTTTCTGGCTGCGGGTAAATAAATAACACAATTAGGTAAGTGATTGATAGCTCCATAACGGAATAAAGGGGCGATAATTTACCTTCAGAGGTATTCGTTTTTAATTTTTTTTACACAACGCCGCGTTATACCCATAGGGCACTTAATAAATTCTCTGAAAAACTTCCCGAGATTTTTGTTCATAAATAAAACGGTGTTCAAACGGATTACGTTGTGTACGTATTTTTTCATGTGGCATTTCGATTTATTTACAGGATGCTCAATTACGTGTATCGATAGTTCTCTACCAACCATGAATGAATTGCAAAATAGCGTCTCGCTTTTCTTTTACAAGAAGATTTAGTTTAAAATCGCCTTAAAACAATTATTCCGTGAAATATAATAAAGTATCTTCCTTCCATTTATTAATTAACTAGCGATCCGCCTCGGCTTCGCTCGGGTGCAAATCGGTATAATGCTGATACTAAATACTGCAGCGTTTACAATGTAAGCGCTAAAAATGTGTTAATTTACGACATCATATGAAAAACCTCTAAATTATCAGTGTTACTCTACTATATTGTGAATGTATTATACATGAAAACCTTCCTTATGAATCACTCTATCTATTTAAAAAAAACCGCATCAAAACCCGTTGCGTAGTTTTAAAGATTCGAGCATATATAGGGACAAACATAAAAAAGCGTTATTGTTTTATACTATGTAAGGATAAGGATAACGATATTAACTTCAACGGTGTAGGTACTCTTTGTTATATAATGTAAAAACTTTGTTAATATACTTAAATAAATTCTTTAATTAACTAACTCTAAGTCTACATATATTACATGAAGAAAATAAACGTAAAATGTATGCCTTTAAGTAAAAAATGGTGCATAATGTAAAGTTGCACCTCTCGGTAAGGATACTTTATGGTTGACGACGCGCGTCGCTCGAGCTATGACTGACATTAATGAGATGTACGAGCGACAATTTGTTTATAGACTTACCACTACGTTACACTTGACGTATATTCTAATAATATTCTTACATTATTTACATAAAATCCCCGTTATAAGGATTGTAACTTTACTTTAAAAGTAGATTACAGGATTTTAAGGTACCACATTTTCTCTTTTTTAACCTTTAACTTAACTAATTAACCGATAGACTTACGACAGAAAGTTCAAACGCCACTTAAATATGTAAGAGCGTCTAACAAGTTAAGTTCACGCTTAAACTTTTGACGTCACTTAGTTTTTAGTCGATGCCTACGTAACGAAGTATTTGTCTTTGAACATTCGGACGTTGGGACGTTCACAGTAATGTTTGCGTCATAAAAGTAAGTCTGTAGACTAAGTTATCAAAGATAAGGTAACAATTTCAAAGACTTTGAAATCATAGTAGTACACTAACTGTTCTTGCAAAGCTGACACAGGATAAAGTTTGCGTTCAACTTTTAAGTAGAAAGTAGACGTTGTAAAGTTTCCCGGATGCATGTACGCATTGATCTCTGATCTTTACTTATACAATATAAGACTGGAAAAACTTTTAATATCTTATGAGTTCCACGTATTGAATGGAAAGATAATATCATAGAAAATCTCTTTTGTTCTATACGAAACGTATAGATTTGAAAGCATTCTATCGTAATACAGAGATTTTTAAGAAACATACACCTGTCATCTTTTACATTAATACACGCATTACTACATACGTTTTTCATAAGATTTTTAGTACTAAAAGCAAAGTTTCGCTTTAACATCATCGCACGAATTGTCCGGCTCGCCCGGTGAAATACCACGACCACACAGAAGTCAGGCGTCAAATGAAAGCAATTCCGTGTTTCGTCCGAAGAGTGTGGTGCCGGAGGCCTTATTTTAGTCCACTATCTTTTCCTTTCATTTCCTTATAAGGAAATGATGAGAAGGGGAAGTGGATTGGCGGGGGAGGGGATGCATAGAAGAGATATTTTCCTCTTGCTGTGCGTCTCCGTGGATTAAGGGTAGGCAACGCGTCTGCAACTGCAGATTTCTATGGGCAGGAGTCGCTTTGGATTTTTAAGTGAATCCTGGTGGCCACTTGCTCGTTTGCCACTATGTAATATAAAAAAAATGTATAAGCGGTCCCTCTATGGTTACGGATGCCCATGGGCGTCCCATCGGGAGTCTACGGATACGCAGCTTATTCACACTTCTTCTCCTGTAAAATGTGACGGATTCGGAATTAAATTTATGTTTCAAACTTCTTAGAAGTTGGCTTTTACTGTACAAAACTTTTAATATATTTAAATGAAACAAATTCCAAAGTCAAGGCAAATATCAATGTATTCTTTCCTTGACCACAATTTTGGCATCGATGTTGAATTTGTTAACTTGCCTCAGTATAATGTAGGTCGGACATACATCAGCAGTTAGATAGATAGTTGGTTTAATGCATGCATTTTGTGCGCGAGCACGAATTGAACATGTTCGAGTTAGTTTTCTTAGCTTAGTGCAAACTTCCAAATTTCAAGTTTCGATAATTTAAAAGCAAAGTTATATTATTCTATTTTAACGCATTGCACTACTCCGATTACGTTATAAATATAAAGTATAATGTTCATATAGTGTTTAATTTGTAAACAAAATAAGAAAAAATATATGTTAGTAGCTAATAATGTTGCACTTATGGGCTTATGGGTTTTCTTCTTATGAAACCTCACGTGTCTCCTTCTTAACATTTTATTCAAAGCAAGCAACAATCTGGTAGCAGATGTTAGCACGCAATCATGTGTAAAAAAACAAAACTGAAGACTCTGACAAAACTGGGAAGTACAATCAATACTCTTATAAACTTTTTTCAATGTTTTTCGACACAAACGAGGAACACTCGAAGTGATTGGCAATACAAGACTAGAGCAAGGATACAGTTTAGAAATGTCCTCAGCCTTTATTTCTTATTTATCAATGTCGGCGATACAAAACCCGCGTTCTCGTATGTCGCACACAATAAATGCCCGTCCACAAATCCAGTTACTTGGAGTGAGCCTCGACATTTGATAGAGAAACTGTGTGCAACGATGAAATTTAAAAAGTCATTTATTTCGAAATGCCTTTTCTCGGCTCGCCCGCGGCGGAGCGGTATCAATTTTATTTTCCGTCGTTGCTTCCCGCGGCCAGCGCGCGACGCGGGCGGCCGGCTTCCTACACGATCACGTCTCTGCTATCTTGTAACGGCTTTACACATCTTATCAAAGTACCGTCAGCATATACATTCAACTTCAGCTTTTGAAAAATGTATGTACTTTTATCTCCTCATATTTCAATCATATTCTTAATAAAGTACTTAAACTACCTATGTACGTTAATATAATTTTTATTTAAGTCACTTTTACGAAAATTAGACATTATAAATTTATTTCTCAACGTTATCACGTTCAAGACTAACTTAAACTTGAAGTCATAGTTTTTATCAATAATTTTATTCGGTAGCGACGTTGGTTAAGCTCGGAACGAAAATTTAAGGGATTAAAGTCTTTCCTAATGAAATATAAATATATTTTCACGCTCGTCACCTTCCCCTACGATAACGTCGTCTAACAATGCGATATAATAATTTCCAGGAAAGGAGAATCCTATTTGAGTCACGCTCAAATAAAAAATAATTTGTACACTTTTAAGAAATTTAATAATCAGGAAAACCGTCAAGATATTTAACGATTGCTGCGTATTACCAAAAAACATATAATACTAAAGGCCTCCGCTGCCCGGAGCTGTTATGGAAAGCAAAACGTTTATAACGGTAGCGAGAATGAAGTATGAGCGTTGGTGCTAGAAAGAGAAAAGATAAGAAAATAACGCGCCCTCATATATCATGAGAACCACCGAAATTCTCGGCTCGCCCACGTCGGCCGCCGCGTCGCCGGACGGCTACCAATCTTATTTAGCTGCGTGCGATCTCGCCCGCTTACATTTAACTCCCTAACAATCATTGTTTAATCAGACAGTTGAAACATTTCCCCTTTGTCTACATACAGTATGACACCAAAAATCACGACGTTGTTTATTTTCTTACGAACAACTTGTAGTTATTCATGGAAACATCATTCAAACATCATAATTTGATAGTTTTTCATCATCATTGTGAATCCAATGACATTCAACAATCTAATCTAGAACTCACAGAAAAATATAGTTAACCCTTAAATGCATCTTGTTGCCAAATGTAGACATACCACGTCACGTTTCACGTTATTTTATTGAAGTCGTGTGGTATGTGTTTCCGAACGCACTTTGACGACCATGCATTTAAGGGTTAAATGAAGTTTAATAGTTATGGTTGGCCAATTAGCAAATAGAGCTATTTAAATAATTTATTGTAAGCTGTTTTATTCCTTAAATACATTATTTGAATCCATTAAATCAATCTAATAACAGAATGAATAACTAATCACGCTGTCCCGACGCCGCGCCGGTGCGATCCCGCTGCACCGCAGTTATGGCGCGCGGTTTCTGTATATTTGCAGGCTCATTCAATTAACAAATACACAAGAGCTTATTATAATACCACGCTCGCTACTCTACTTTAACATTACCTGATTTATTATAAAAATATGACGTCATATTTGTGTTAAATAACACCTACGTAGACGATTACTTTATGTTCGAGTTCGTACCATCTTACGTTATGCCATCGACGGCTCATCTAATGTATTACATTGAATTATCAAACAATATTTTTATTTATTGTGATAAATTTTAGATAGTACCCGATTTGGTCTTGATATTTTAATACTTGGTACCGGAATATCATAAAAATATCACCCCTTTTGTAATGATGTAGCAGTCACTTTTAAATTCCATGAAAACATAACTTTACCATTACTTGAAATAAACATACATGTCCAAAGCATACTTAATAACACATCGTTGAATAAAATAAAGTATTATAAATAACAACAATGTGTACAGAGCCTTACAACGCGCATGTTCGTAAACTGTCTCAGGCTCATCGAGTGACACTAATGAGTCATGCAAGCACTAAATCGGTTACGTGCCTTTGCTTGAAAACATGTTACGGTTGAAATATTTAATCATTTTCCCCGGCAATCTACAATGAACTTATTCTAAGATAAAATAATTTTATTTATATTAAGGTAACATGTAATATTAATAGTAAAATTCGTTAGTGTGAATTGTGAATATTTTAAATTTTATTGGTTGTTGTTAGCGACTTCGTCCGCGTGCCTATGTAAAAAACGCGTAAAAAATATAGCCTATGCTACTCGGGGATAATGCAGCTTTATAATAGTAAAAGAATTTTTAAAATCGGCCTAGTAGTTCGTACAAAAAAAATAAAAATTCAAAGTTTTCTTCTTTATAATATTAGTATAGAATATTTCGTAATCATACTAATATAATACCAAAGTCTAGGTGGATGTATCTTTGTAATTTCTTATATTGGATATAATATGAAAGGCGCAGATGTAGAGCATAGTCCGAAGTAACATATACTTACTGGGCTTTTTAAATTCTCGCGGACGAAGTCACAGGCGAATCTAGTATTACATTTGTTTCAAACTGAGAAGACGGAAGATTTACGTGTTGGACAAAAACCTGATGCGCCGACACTACGGGAGTGGGATGAGGTAGTGGAGATGATGATGATGACATGATCACTATGGTGATAAAGTTTCAGTTCATATAAATTCTTTGGCGGTTATAAATTAAATAATTTACAGTAAAATAATATTACGAAACAATTTATCATTACACAGTTCACAAGATTAAAACGTTGAGTTTGTTAAAATTAAATGATAAATATCCATTCTTTTCGCCGTAAAAATATTTTTACATTCTCTCTCGCTCGTCATCTTGTTGGCTACGATATCTTTATCTTATCGTAATGTACCGTTTTCAAGCAAGAATTTTCTTTAATACTCTCTCCAAAGTAATAGTCAATGATTACTTCTAAAAATGAAAGAAAATTATATTCAGTTTTAATTTTCAGTTTTTTATGAAATCGTTACTTAATATTATTTAATTTAACTAGTGTTAGGTTATTAATAAAATGCAGCAATAATATTGATGAAATCCCATTGCCACGAGCCATATTATTACGTTCATAGCCTATTTAGGTTCTATTATAAAAACTAAAATTGTTAAAACTTGCAAAATTCACAATAATGATAGGCAATTTATAAATGTCCAAAATCTTCTCTAAAATAATATATTTAGCTTCCACAGAAAGTAATTGAAGTCTAGGATAACTAATTAAAAGAATCAAACACCAATCGTTCTTGTTAACTAAATCGCCACCATTACTAAAACTAAAGACTGGTTAATTTCTAAAATAACAATTTATATGACACGTCCGGTCTAGCTAGCTAGAGCTGAGAGGCCAAATGACCGCCGTAGAAGTGTACCTCTAATATGAATTAATTTAAATTTTCATTAAAATTGAGTAACCTAAATATATAATACTAGCGGTCGCCAGCGACTTCGTCCGCTTGAAGTTTAGAAATTCAAAACAAAGTTTTATATCTTTTTTTAACCTTTATAAAAGAAGTTTGAATTTTGAATAAGTTGTATTAATACCTATAGAAACCCATGTGCAAAATATAAAATTTATAAGGCTTATACCTACACTGCGAAAAATATTTCTAGTTATGAACTTTGGCCCCGCTTTTTTCCCCCAAAATAGAAATTTGTAAAATTCTTGAATGGCAAAGTTATTTATTCGTGTTGAAGAGCACTTATTCTTATTTTCATAGAATTCTGACAAAGGAATCACGTTGCTTCATACAAACTTTGGACCCCCATTTCAGACTCTTAGGGGTTAAATTTCGTAAAATTCTTTCTCAGGGCACTTTTACGTAATAACAGAAACCCCTATGCAACATTTCAAGTCTCTAGGACCCGTACCTACGCTGTGAAAAATATTTTTGGATTCGAACTATAACCCCCCTTTTTTGCCCCCGAGGTAAAAAATTGTAAACTTCTTGAACGACAAACTTATTTATTTATGCTAAAGAGCACTCATTCCAATTTTCATGCAATTTTGACCAAGGAATCACGTTGCTCCATACAAACTTTCGACCCCCATTTCGGACCCTTACAGGTTGAATTTCGAAAAATTCTTTCTCAGGGCACTTTTACGTAGTAAGAAAAACCCTAATACAAAATTTAAAGTCTCTAGGACCTGTAGCTACGCTGTCAAAAATATTGCTAGATTCTAACTGTAACCCCCTTTTTTTGCCCCCCAAGGTAAAAATTGGTATAATTCTTGAATGGCAAAAATTTTTCTCCGTGCTGAAGAGCTCTTATTATAACTTTCATTCAATTCTGACCTACACCGTGAAAGATATTTGTAAATTTGAAATATTGCCCCCTTTTTTGCACTTTTGTACAGAGCACTCATTCTAATTTTCATGCAATTCCGACAAAGGAATCATTTTTCTCCATACAAACTTTGGACCCCCATTTCGGACCCTTAGGGGTTGAATTTCGTAAAATCCTTTCTTAGTGCTCGGTTACGTAGTAACAGAAACCTCTATGTAAAATTTCAAGTCTCTAGACCCAGCAGTTTAGGCTGTGCGTTGATAGTTGAGTCAGTTTACTCTTTTATATATATAGACTAGCTGTTGTGCGCGACTTCGTCCACATGGAATTAAATAATATAGCCTATATTACTCGGGGTTAATGTAGCTTTCTAATGGTGAAAGATTTTTTGAAACCGGCCCAGTAGTTTTTGAGTTATTTCAATACAAACAAAAATACAAAGTTTCTCTCTTTATAATATTAGTATAGATATAGATTTGTAATTGTCCATGTATATTTTAGTTTACCTGGTACTGTGACAAAAATGAGGACATTTGTGAAACGCAATACAGAATATTTGGTCACAATTGCAATAATTTGTTTAACGTACGCCATTTATCTAAATGACCACTCGTTTGTAACATTTTGCCAAATGTTAAACGTTGAATTTATAAATTAATCGTCGTAAAAATGATCATTACTGCGTTTTAAGGCAATTTCAAATAAATAAAATGGCAACATATTTAAATATTATTGATTGAACTGGTGGGTCACCCAAATTCATACGCTACAAAGCGATTCGGTAGCGGACATCAAAACTGTATGGAACACATGACTTATCGAATGATATTGTCAGTTCCATAGATTTTTGTCGATTCCATAAGCGATATCGCCAAACCAAAGATTCTCTGGGTAGCTCTCCGTTCGACAGCAATTTTCGAAGGTTTAAAGTATAGTAAAGATTTTGAATAACAGATTTGATTTAAAGCAGTTGACTCTATTCAATTTATTGACAGCTCGGCAAAGTAGTTATTAATGCTATGTCTTATGTATTTGTATTTAATATAATAAAAAAATGCTTAGTCCCTCTTGATTGGTCGTGTAAATTGTAACGCGGTATATTAAGTGGCTTAAGTTCAAGTGAAGCGACATGAGTGTGAAAGTTGCAAGTTGCTCGGAGCATGTGTCAACTTCAGCGATTGTGGCCCGTTCCTTTTACACTTTAAAACTAAAATTGCTATTAAATTAGAAACTTATGCTCTTGTGTAAATAAATTTTCATACTGACTCCAGTTTAGTTGTTGTGGAATTAAGTGTACGCGTTTTGAATTAAGTTACTCGTAGAATGAAGACAAAGTTTTGATTTTATCATAAAAAATGGTTATGATTTTTTGTATAATGTATATATTCTAGATTTTACTGTCGAATATTAGTACTTATAGGTGGACATACTACGTTGCGAAATTCTTACTTATTTCCTTTCTTACTTCAAAATGTACGAGTATTTCAGACATTTCGTGATATCTGAACCTAAAATGCAGCAAGTCCGTGTGTATCACGATAATGCCAAAGTTCAGTGTTGTGTGTCGCATGTCCGAGCTCATGACATCGCTTTAAGGTGGACAATGTTTTACTTTAATCCATTTTATAGGTTGTATGCTTTGACCATAGAGAAATAGACTAGACAAAGAACCAACGCGGGAGATAAAGATAAGCATATAGTGCGTGTGTGATACTCACGTTTACGTTTTAATAAACGTATACTGACTCAAAAATATACACACGAAGGAAAGGACCACTCAAGGACGTTCTTCTTGTTCGCTTTTATATCACAGATGGGAATGCGCGAGCTTGACAGGTCTTGTCTTTAAAAAGTCAAAGGTCGTATGAGACGGCCGGACGTCCGCTGGCGATGCGCGGTCGAGGCAATTAAGCTTTGATCATTTCGTTACAAAATGTTACAGACGTTTTTCGTAAATGGCAATTACGTATTGGTTTTATTGCTACACGAACGACTCACGCAAACTTAATAAGATTGTATGCAATTATTTATTTGTCAAATTAACGAAAACATCATGTTCTCCATTTAATTACTTTCAGAGTGAACATGCGATTTATCACATCGTAATTAAAGTAACATTTAAACTGCTTTTTATTAAATATTTTAATGAACAAGTCTGAAATATTGTACTTCATCGTCTCAAGCATTAGCTACTTAATTCGGTACAATTTAGATACATTTTAACATCATAATCATCATCATCATCATCACCAGCTCACTATTCGTCCCCACCGAGAGGCGCGGAGCCTACCCTAGGGGGTGACTTGGCCATGGTCAACCACGCTGGCCCAGTGCGGATTAGTCAACTTCACACATATCTTTAAAATTATTCGCCGATATGTACAGGTTGCATCATGATGTTTTCCTTCACCGTAAGAATACCGTAATTTTAACGTCAAACCAAATAATATGTAAATCCTTAACACATTCGAGATTACGTGAAACGGTCTCTTCAAGTATTTTTACAATGTCTTTGGCAGGGAGTCAGCTGATTACAATTCAAACGCTTATATTACGTCTTCTCGTCCGTAGCCGCATAGGATAAGCCATCGCATAAGTCAAGGTGATCCCAAGGTGAACTTGTTTACTTCTAACGCCCGACTAACTGTTCCAATCCTGAATTTTAAAAGATGTTAACACCCCAGCTGTATGTACCTACGTCAAAGCGTATTGAATACATAACATCAGTATTAATAGATACGACGAGCAATTCTATTGATTTATTTATCTACAAGTACAATGTATGGCGTTTATGATAATTTAACAAGACAACAGCATTCGTATTACAAAAACGGTCACATTTCAACAAAATAAATCCTACTATGTACTTTAGTTCCATTAAGAAGGCTCGAATATTACATTTTGGGTGAAAATAAGTCTCTCCTATTATAGCATACTTCTAGCATTTCCAATGTCTTATTTCGTGTTCTATTTAAGGTAAATTAATTTTAATTTTAATTACAATACGGTAAAACTAACATAATGCATAGGGTTTATTAAAATATATTTAATTCAAGTGCTTATACAATAATAAATGATTACAAAAGCCGAAATAATGAAGCGCTACTTTGTGCACGATGTAATCGTTATTTTAAATGTAAATATTTGGCTCTAAGCAAACAGAAAAAGTTTATTAATGCTATTTGCTGTAAACCCGTTTGTACGTTTAATATTTTAAACATAAATTACTTTTGCGGTTAATGGAATACAACATTTGCTATACCTCATTTGTATTGTATCCCATTGCCAATTATTATAAAATATCTTTGTGGTCTTTATCGAAAATATAGTCTGCAAGTACGTAAAATTAAGAGTTTAAAGGTTAGGTTTTTCGTAGTGGCTTGTGTAACAAAAAAATAAATAATTCGCCAGTGTACTGATTCTTAGGAATATGCATGCACAATCACTGATTGAAAATTAAAGAATGATAGCACTTACAAATGATGCCAATCTATTTGTGGGTTTCCGCTATCAACAAACACGTATTGAAAATATTGCTAGCTCTCTCAGACTCTTTAAAAAAATTGAGACAACAGTATATTTCAAGAAAAGTTATTACTGGAATACTGCGGGGCTACCCAAAGTACTTCTCGATCGCCGATATCGCTGATGGAATCGACAAAAATGTATGAAACTGACATTGACATTTAATAAAATCATGTGGTTGTCACGTGTGAGATATCGAAAGTCAATGTCAGTCTCATACATATTTGTCGTTCGGTATAGATTCGCTTCGTAGCGAATGTACATTGGGTAGCCCCCCTGTCCGCGTGATCATCTGTAACTAGATTAGATCAAAATTAACACAAACGTCGAAGGAATATGCTAATATAGTGTACAACAGAAACGATGACATTTAACTGCCGTTTAATTAGTGCAAGATATTACGAGAATTAATTGCGTTATTCGCCAATCGAGTGTAGACATTCGGAATAATCAAAGTCGACTTCGACTTAAACTTGACTTGTCGAAAGCATTCGCAGCTTAATGAGTTTCGAACAGATGTTTGCGCCATTTCATTCGTACACACCGGCCACGCCGAAGTAGACAAATTATTTACACAAAGTATGCCGGCTTACATACTTGGAATAAGTTTATAACGGAACCCCAACTGTGGTCTGTCATTCATAAATTGTCATTCCTGTTCTATCCTAGTAGTTAGAGAATATAATTTCTAATCGTATTTGCTAAGCAACATATTTCCTAATTTTTGTCAATAATTTATAATTTTTTTCTTATTTTTAAACTTTTCTTGTGAATGTTGTGTACGCCTCTCATCTGTTTGTTCTTCTCTGTGTTTTTCTATTATTTGTATAATGTCTACTCTATCAAAGTTTGTAGAACATGCAATTGGTGTACCTTAATCCTTATCCATATCATTATCCTTACATAGTATAAAACAATAACGTTTTTTTATGTTTGTCCCTATTTATACTTGAATCTTTAAAACTACACAACGGATTTTGATGCTTTTTAATAGATAGAATGATTCTTAAGGAAAGTTTTCATGAATAATACATTCACAATATAGTAGAGTAACACTGATCATTTAGAGGTTTCTAATATGTTGTCGTAAATTAACACATATTTAGCGCTTACATTGCAAACGCTGCAGTATTTAGTATCAGCGTTGTACCGATTTGCACCAGTGCGAAGCCGGGGCGGGTCGCTAGTAAATAATTAATAAATATAAACGTGAAATGAAAATTCACAATTCGTAATTATAGATTGGAAATTAATGTTAAAAAATTGAAACATAAACCTTCGTTACAAAATACAGTTCGTAATTACGTAACGAAGTTGTCATTTCGTGTAATGGAAGTGTCACTGTCAAGGAACGAGTGTGTAAAAGTGATATAACATTAAGCGCTGACGTTGCGTTTTTCGCTTGTAACTAAATAATGAAATTAGTTAAGTGATTGATAGCACAACAAAACAGCCGTGGAGATTTCCACAATACTTTTACTTAAGTAAATTCAATGATAAACAAATTTAACACTTTGTTTTTACAATAATTAAGTATCAGAAGGTCAAGAGGTTGGCACAAAACAAAAAAAGTTGGTAAAGGCTCCATCGACAAGGACCAAGGTCCTTAAATTAAAGAAGAATGATCTTTATATATAAAAGAGTAAACTAACTCAACTATCAACGCACAGCCTAAACTACTGGGTCTAGAGACTTGAAATGATGTGCAGACGTTACTGTTACTACGTTGGTGTGCACTAAGAATAGATTTTAAGAAATTCCACCCATTTCGGGTCCGAAATGGGGGTCCAAAGTTTGTATGGAATCCTAGAAACATGAAATTTTGCTTAGGGGTTTCTATTACTTTTTCATTTTTTTAGACCGATAGTTAGCTAAAAATCAATATAAACTTATACATCTGTAATTATTTTTCTTGCTAAATCAAAACGTAAACTTTATGACATAAAAGCACGGGTGTCAGAAACACGTATAGTATATTTTTCAAATCGAGTGTCGTGAGAATCCCATTCATTGCGGTCAATTTGGCGTAATGTAATCAATTGCCGAACCAATAAAATAAATCAGAGGCGACAGTTTTAATTGATACCGCTCAGAATTAACTGCGAACTTCCGAGCGAGAACATACTCGCGCTCGCGCCCCAAAGAATTGCAAAATTAAAAGAATGTAATAAAGGAAAATCTCATAAATATTTTTTTTAAATAAGGGCCAGGGAAATGTCTACCTTATGTTTTTTCTCATGAACGAATAGACCAACTTCTAATACTTACTGCTTGTCTCGAAAATGTTATTTTGATGTCATTCCAGTGGTGTTTTATTAATCCTTTGGCCAGTTAATATTTCAGGTGGAGAACAAATGGGTACTTATCAAAGATAGACCTTTACTTGACAATACTTGACAACCTCTATGGTTGATAAACTTATTTATCCATAAAGTTATTCCATTTAAAAATTCAATTAGGTATACGTGCATTCTTTTTGTAAATAATACGAAAAATCCTTTTATCACGAACTAAACAGAAACAAATGAAAAGCAAACCCACACAGGGTACTTTAAATATTTGGTTATTCTATCATAAAATGTTGTCTAACGCTCGGTATTTACCGAAATGCCCACTCGTTTGGGGGAATTAATGACATTTTTTTTTCTCTAAACGTCGACCGCGAAACATATAAATAATCCGAGCTCAAAAAAAACGAGATTCAAAAACGCGCTCGGCATTATTTTTATAAATCGCTGCCGGAACATGTCAGGAGCGTATCACATTGCTTTTCACTCGGGGAAACCGAATCACTACGGATCCGAATAAATAATGTTATTCAGTGTTTTTAAAACCGATTGCTGTAGTAATAATATTCGAACGGCCGAAAAACTGAACTCTACGTAATCTGTGCCATGAATTTTGTTACGATTGCAAAGAATTAACATTGCTTTTATATGCTGATGAATATGTCAATATGCATTATTATTTCAATGGATATTTTGAATTAATTTAGACAATTATAAGTGCAAGTAATTGATGCACACTGACACACTAAACGATTTTAGTAAACTGTATTTACATTTTAACATTATTTCTCCTCTGCAGATTCGTTACCTACCTTTTGACATTAGAACATTCTTTCCTTTCCAGCTCTACTTTGCATTTTTTAAAGTCTTTTTTTGCATTTGATACTTACTTATTATCAAATACTATCCTATCCTTTTCCTACAAGAAAGTGATGGGAAGAAGAAGTGGATTTTCCGGAGGAGAGGACGCATAGGGAGAGGAATTATCATCTTGCTGTGCATCTCCTCTGAAGATTAACGAACGCAACGCATCTGCAATTGCAGATGTCTGTGGGCAGCGGTCGCTTCGCTATTTCAGTGAGTCCAGGTGGCCGCTTGCTCGTTTGCCACTTCATAATATAAAAAAAAACATATGACGTTCTTTTTGTTCTTGAAAACTGGGAAAACTCTTAGCAATTTTATTTAATAATTTTGTGATACCAACAATCACATTTGCATCTTAAAACACTATTTAAATACATGTTTATATAATATCGAGTTGAATAGTAATGATTGTAGAAATCGTTTCTCTTCGGATTTGTATGCAGTATCACGTATGAATTTCTCTTATCGACACACCTTTACGACGATATTGTAAATATTATTCTGCAGAATCCATATTTAGATAGCACAGAAAATTTAAGAAATTGATTCAAAATATTGCATATAAAAGAAAAATAAAAAGCAAGGTTCAAATCATTAAAAATATCGCTACAAATATAACTTATGTATGTTCATTAATGTGTGTTACATCTCTCTTAAGAATCGATAATTAAAATACTAAGTTTTAAAACAACTAAATAATACATTGGACACAGTTGTGTTCCAAAACAACGAATAACATTGTTGCGCCATTAATTAATTAAACAAATAGTGAACCAAATAAGTAACGATTTGTACAAAGCTAGTAAACAATCAGATACAACAATGGAATAGCGAGCTAGCCTTTGTATCATGCAATGATCGAGCGGCGCGGCGATGGCTGATTCTGTTTATTTACATATCGACTCAATTAACGAATACGCCGACGCTCATTATCCATTCAAATCGCAACTCTCCCACGTTAGTCCGATCCTCTCGATGAAAACTTCATAACGGTGTTGACTTTACGCTCGGAAACGGATCGCGTAATGGTCTTTGTCAAGCGCAAAAAGCGACTGATCCAGCCGAGATCCGCTTTGTATAGCCCGTTAGCTTAGCCAGTTGACAACATAATTATCGACTGCCGTGCTTCAGCAGCTAAATGAACCGGCCCATCGTGTTACGGACAAAAGCAACGAACAGGTATATCGTTCGACAATGATATCGCCTAATCCACTTGGATTTCCACAATTGAAATGCTAGGACGTTTTTTTATCATTTTGTTTTTACCGTTGTACGGTCTTTATCGTATTCCCCTTGATTTATTTAGGGTTATAATACCATCATTAATATACCGAATAAGTCATCTGGTTTAATCTAAGTGATTTGATATCAGCAAATTCTTAAAATTATGAATTTCTAAAGTCTACTTTTACAAATACATTTGTAAAGCAAAAGACACAGACAAATCGAATTGAATTATGAGTATATTTTAAATTAGATTTAAATCCACACTTAATATGCAGGCTTACAAAGAAAATATAACACAAACTAAAATTAAATTCAGTGTCTTTGAAAGTAATAGTCTGTTTGCCTTTGGACACTTTTTTTACTGGAAAACTATCTCGGCTAATGAAAAAAATGTTGCGTTGTTTGAACAACGTCTGCGTTTTAAAATTGCCTTACAAAGTTGGTTGACTCAAATGTACTTAATATTAAAGCATTGAGATTTTTATTTCAAATAAATATATTCTTTTCAGAGGCGATTTATTTACTTATTTACGTATTTCTTTAATAACTTTATGTTTTGTTTAGGTAACTTCTTATTGTTATACGGATATTAACTACATTTTGTAACTACAATTAACTACATTTAGTCCGTTTTGATTCTGTTTCTTGAAAAATAAATAAGAATGAAGCAGTAACGCAGAGCAAAAGAATCCAGGATATCGGCATATTGCTTTCGCAAAAAGCTTAGTATTGACATATTTAAAAATCTCCAAATAAAACCCAACTAATGTCAGACCCGTAGCTGAGCATCGGGTAAAAAAAAAGCAACAGCAATCTCTTCTAACTTAAAGTGCAAGCGCATCCCGACAAAGTTACGTGAAGCGTGAAGGGTAGATAAAAAGATGACTTGTTTACAACGAGCCACCCCCGAGCGCACAACACTTTATTTGCTTAGAATTTTAGAGAAAGAATCTATTAGACATTGAAGAATTTGCATGCTTAGAAGGATAAATTTAAACTTTAAAATGATGTAAAATAGAATTTGTAAATGTTGTTATCGTCTTTTGTTAATTAACTTAAATAATTAGGTAAATGAATTAATTTTACGGTGAACATTATTATTATTATAGAGATGCTACAGTCCGCAGACTCCGCTGGTTGGGCCATCTTTTGAGGATGGGGGAAGATCGAAATATCAAGGCAGCTTTCCTCGGGATACCGATTGGCCGCCGACTCGTTGACCGGCCCAGGTACCGCTGGCGTGACGCCGTAGAGCTAAAGTTGATTGGCAGGAGACAGCGTAAGATAGGCGACGTTCTCTCGGGTCAAGACACACTTTGGATCGCTGCGCCAGCGGAGTAAGTAAGTAAGTAGCATTATCCAAAATTAAAGTGCATTTTAAAATTAAACACTAAAATGGATGAATAACTATGAAAGATAAATCAAAATGTGTTTCCATTATATATGAATGGCATATCGTTATCAATAACGGTCCCGATCACAAATCGGCTGTTGCAAGTCAATAGCGACCGGCTTATGCCGTATGGGCTTAATGGATTGCGAAAAGT
This sequence comes from Papilio dardanus tibullus, assembly GCA_013186455.1. Lineage (NCBI taxonomy): Eukaryota > Metazoa > Arthropoda > Insecta > Lepidoptera > Papilionidae > Papilio > Papilio dardanus. The sequence goes on from QDHC01003693.1 coordinate 87,290, forward strand.
TTCAATAACCATCGAATCTACATTTATATCATTTACTACGAAACTCTAGAATAAACCCCTATGTAGTTCAAATAATCTGCTTATTATTACGTGAAATATGTTGTAATAATATTGCGAAATTTCTAAAGCTAACAATAGAATAGTTTGTGAAATGTAATATCGAAACACATTTGCTAAAATGTATTCTAGAATATATCTCTTTAAAATCTGCATTTACGTGAACTCGTAAGCAAAAATGTATTAAAAGCGAATTGAATTTTTATATCTCTCCCAAAGACGTACTTTAACATTTCGTATAAACAAATTTAGAAGCCCAGAATAGATGAATAAAACATTAATACAATATCTGTTTCTCTCGCTAAGCTCTGGCGCCGGCTTCCTTATTTACCCTGCGTATTCAAATTAATGCATCAAATCCCATAATCCAGCCATAATGATGCACTCGCTTACGATGCAGTAGGACATGACAAAGTGACTCCGCCTGCGTCGCATAGATGGCGCTGTTCGAAAGCTCCAGTGCCAGAGTAGAATAAGAATTATCTTTGAAATTAAACTCCAGCAGATGTCGCGACTTGCTATATTGTATCCCCTACAAGCTTCTGCCAGAAATTAATCTAAAATTCCATTTCGGAGTTACTTTCGTATTCAGTATTATTATTGAATACGTATTTTCAATATTCATATTGTTATTTCCATGAATAGAGTTTTTATTTCAAATGTTATTAATTACTACTCGTATTATTATTAAACCAAATATGTATGTTTAAGTATGCCTAGTTTATTATTATTGTCAAATATTTAGAAAGGATTTTAATTTTCGAGGCTCACAATTTCTTATTAGTAACGTTTAGAAAAAAAGGTACCAACTAAGTCGCATAAATTACTCCATTAAAAAAAAAACTATTTTAATAATATGGTAAAAACATTTATCTTTTAATAAGTAGTAGTTTAAAGTTTAATATTATCCTAAAATACTTTTAGGATCGCGAACAAACGAACCAGGAAGGCAAATATCAATCAACAGCACGCTAGTAAATTAGACAAGAGAATAAAAGCGTTCACACAAAGCTCTTGAGACGACTCTATAACAATAGGTCGTTTTGTGAATCTAATAATAAACTTATACACTGGAAAACACTTCTACTTTGTTGTAAGTATACAGTATGGAGTCACCATTACCTTCGCACTATAATAAGGAATGGATAGGTCGGGCATGGATTTAGTATAAGAGGCGTAAAAAAGGGTAATTATTATTTTTCTGCACGTTCACTCCTTTATCCATTAACTAGATAACGTATCTGCAACCTTTTAACTTATTTCAGATATCCTATAAGCAGGGGTTTATCCAGAGTACATTCGCTACTAAGCGAATCTATATCGAACGTCAAAAATGCATGAAACTGACATTGACGTTTGATATTTCAAACGTGACAATCACATGACTAATCGAATGTCATTGTCAATGTTATACTTTTTCCGATTCCATCAACAATATCGGCAATCGAAAAATACTTTGGGTAGCCCCCAGCTCTTATTTCGCGTACTCGCTCGTTTACCTTCTACTCGTAAGTACTATAAAAGTATTAGTAGGTACACATATTAAAATTAGCCTCTCATATTACCTTCCGATTCCTAGATTTCCACGATTTATATAAGAAGTAAAATGATAACTTTATTCCTTCTATTTTTCTTGCTCGTAATAAATGGTCCGTAATGCGTCTGTTTATATTTTTACTCTGTGGGCATTCCTTTGATTTAGTTTTATATTTGTTTTTGTTCTCGCTTTGAACTTCATTGATTTTGATTTGCTTTACGATTTCAGATGTTGTTTAAATTTTTGCACAGATTCGCATATCTAACAGCTGTTCTTTATAACGATTACTATTATAATGAATCAGCAAAACTAAGCTAAAATAAGAAAAAAACAATTAAGTAATTTTCACAATCAATGTAATTCAGTTGAGAAATACGAAAGTTTCAGCGCAATTGTGGAATTCTCATCTTTTGAATAAATGAGCTGAAGAGATCCTTTTGTTTTACTTCATTCTCTCCCTTCCTCGCAAGGGATAACTAACGTTAATTAAACTTGCATTAGTTTAATTTTTGTAATATTAAAATTAGTATTTTTAAAGAGTTTTCAAAAAAAACATACAGATATTTACAATTGGCTTATAGATTGGGAGTAGGAGAGTTGTAAATGACAGATGAAATAAAATGGAAATTGTATAAAAAGGTGAAGAGCTATTCAGAACAATTCTCTTTCGTAATTAAAACAGTCTAAAGATAAATTTTGTCTCAAAGTATATAGAGATAAAACAGTCGCCTGGCTTCATTTTCACAGCCAATTATCCATAACAATTAAAAGTTTTCTAACAACGAGGATAATGCAGAATTAATCCATATCTTTTCCTGCTTTATAGTCCATTATTCTCTGGAAGCATTAAACGCGGAAAGACCTCTAACCGCTTTGAGGACAGTAATAGAAAGTTTCAAACAATTTTACAGCAGTGTCACGTATTATGGAGCTAAGGTTGCGAGCGTCGGTGAGGCAGTGCAAATTGCTTTAACGCGACTGCCCGTTTTACTAGCAGCTTTATGTCGCTAGTTATGTGATGGAAATTAGCAAAAATTAAAATTTTTAAACTCGAGCACAATTCAAGGAACAGTTGTTTCCGACAACGGACGTGACTTAGCAATTCGTTGACTCTAAAATTTATGCAACACTTAACAGAGAACCTGTTAAGTTTCACAATTTCAATGAACAATTACTTATAGCTATGATCTCATTCTTCCTTTATATTTTACAATTTTATAACCACAGATCCGCACACAAAAAATTGAAAAATTATATTGACATGTATTGACAATACAAAAAACACCAACTGTCTTTTCCCTTTCATTAAATTCATATCCTTATTTTTCCATGCAATTCAAGGTAAGAATAAAATAATTAAGAATCGATAATGAGTACAATGGAAGGAAGTACGTTTCTATCGCACACTTTCTCGCTTGTAAAGCGACAATTGTCAACAAAGTTCGCCGTCGCGTTTTCCTCTAATCTTAATTGAAAATTCAATCATTTATTCATCTGATAGAAGTCGTTAAGGTTCTTTAATGGTTCGCTCGCTTTTTTTTTAACTTCATATTACAAACTGCCAGCTAATTCTCTATCGTGAATCGAAAGTTATCGCGGCAAAGTGCCTAGAGATTTTTTTTTGGCCTACGGCTCCCCGATGTAACCTACTCGTACTGTCGTATAATTTTATATAGCGGCCCGAGGCGGTACGCTAAGTCGCGCTTTGTATTTGTCTACGGCACTAGTAAGTCTCATAACACAATAAAACAATATTCCGTTGAACGGAGGATGTATACAATATTTATTTTACCTCGCGATAAACTAAGCAGGCGACGAAGTGAAACGTATTGCCTTAAAGGAAAACAAAAAGAAAATGCATTGGTATTTTTCTTATTGTGTATCCAATAAAGTGTGATAATGAACCGGGCGAGTAATATTGTGTTGCCCACCGGGCTTCATCTGATATTCATAACGTTACGAGTATTTCTATCGGGGCTTAGCCGATATTCACCTCCTATAGGCGATACTTGATTTGTTTACCGACGCAACTGAATATAGATAGATAATTTCGAATATAAATCAATACATTTATACAGCATTTTTATAACATATATCAAGTTCAGTATAACATAAAACTTTTGGTTTCTCTCATGTTAGTATTCTTAATAATTTGTCTGGAAATTATTTAAGCAAATAAATTTTTTGCGAATAGACTTTTTTCTTGCTAAAACTAAACATTTTAATTAGATCACGAGTTATGAACTATTTCTAGAAAAGTCACGTGAAAATACATATTTTTTGATTGACATGTTGGCAAATATACAATTTAAATATATTTTACAGACATTTGATGATAGTTTTTGTTAAAGATTTTAAATTGAACTTAATTTCTTTCTACGTTACGTGTGTGAGCACATTTTGTTAATAATTTCTGCAACTGCAGATGTTTATGGGCAGCGGCGCATCGCTATTTCAGCGAATCCAGATGGCCGCTTGCTCATTTGCCACTTTATAATATAAAAAACTAACATCAGGTGTTATTTCTTTATAAGTGACTAGCTGTTTTTCGCGACTTCGTCCACGTGGAATTAAAAAATGTAGCCTGTTACTCGGGGATACTGTAGCTTTCTAATGGTGAAAGAATTTTTGAAATCGGTCCAGTAGTTCTCGAGTTATTTCAATACATACGAAAATACAAAATACAAAGTTTACCTCTTTATAACATTAGTATAGATTCCGTTAAATGTTAAGCGCCCAAATGAGATAAAATCTAATAATATCTGAATAGTATTTTGTTGCTGTATTCTATAAATTACATTAATACATGTTTCCTTTATTTAAAGTATTTATACACTTTTATAAATTAAAAAAGAAATGCGAACATGCTAATTTAGAAAATTTTATATTCGATAACTGTAGTAACTATACAAATAAAGAAGTATACGCAAAAAATGGGGTCAAAGCAATTATTAAAAAAGTCCAAACTTATTGAAGCAGATATCTACGTGTTAACGATTGTAATACTGGAAATATTGGAATAGCGCACGAAACCATTGAACATATTTTGCAATGTAGATCAAATATAACGCGTACATTTTTATCTTTTTTTAAAGCATATCGGCGTACTCTTTGACAGGTAGCGTTTGAAGCTCCCATTATAATTCACTGCTGTAAAAAATATTTTCAGTATATTTGTAATTTTATTTGATGGTTTTATTTGCACTGTTAATATCTGTGTCAATTCTGATTTATATTCAGTATATAAACTGAGATTTTTATGTTTTTTAAGCAAAAATCAAATAATATTTTAACGTTTAAAAATTCTACCAACACGTTTTTTTTACTATTTTCAATTTAGGATAGGTATAGTAAAACGAGCAATAAATTACAACTTGGAAAATAAATGTTCTTACAAAACGAACAAAGTACTAAAGCAACAAAAAGTGGTAGTAAATTGGTCAGTTTGCCTAAATAGACAAAAGACCTATTTGCGGTGGCAGTCGAAGTAACAGAAGATAGATGGACCAAATCGGTCACTGGCCATCGTTTACCTAAACATCACTTTCCCGCAACATCTAGTTCGGTTTTTACCTACATAGCTAAACAAACTAATTCTTTAATTACCGTAGAGGTCGCAGCATTTTTTTTTAATTTATAGCACATTAAATACACTTTTAAACAGGTATTATAATTATTACTAAAATTTGTTTCTAATGCAACGTTACAACGATGTGTGGTACAATTTATTACAAAAAACAATAAGTTCGCGTAGCTAACTATTTTTTTTAATTGCAGAAAATTTTAATATAAAACATCAAGGAGATCTAAAAGCATCACAAGACTTTCAAAAACAAATTTTACAAGACTTTTAAAATTGTATTTTATTTTCTTCAAAATAAACTGCTAATTAAAACATAAGTAGTTATGAACATTCCTCCTTTAAGTAAGAGGCTTATTGGAAGTATATTTTAGAAACAAATAAGCCAGTAATTGACGAAAGAGTTCAAAACTCCAACAAATCACCGGCACTAAAGCCTTCTCATTTGAAGAGGCTTATTTTTAAGGGCCGTAGATTTATGATATTACTCGCTGTTGCTATAAGGCTGATATACCTACGGCATTTTGGTAAAATATTCCGAAGAAAATATGACTACACATTTACTAAATGATCTACACTTATCTAACGTTGAAAAGACATAAAGACATCGCGTTCAATGTAGAAACACTATGACTTAGAAAATAATGTAAATTAAAAAGTTAGTAAGGGTTCTTCCAGACTATGCAATTTCATCGATATCCGTTGAGGCGTTCTGTACATACCTTCGTGCAAAAAACCATCCATCCAAACCGGCGCATTTAAATGTTAGTATTTGATATATAAATTCTACTTTGTTTTAAAGTTTTTTTGTAGAAAATTGAAACTTGCGTCATGAAAACGAAGCATTTTTTGTCATCAATGCAAAAAAAAACGATGCCCTAGTTTCTCCAAAGTCTCGAAGTTGCGAAATTTTATTCTTATGGTACTATTATGCCGTTCCCAGCTACACAACATAAATAATATTGCCGACCGTTATAGGATCATTACTGGGAACGGGACGTTTCGAGTAACCTCTTTGCTCTTACGCAATTTAAGATCCAATTTAGGCGGATAGTTATTTTAACCTTCTAAATAAAACAAAACTCTTTACACCCCATATATCCTGAGAATACTAGATAAATTGACTTTTTACACCTACATGAAAGCTCTGCAAATACTTTAGAGGCACTCTGGGGACTTGAAAGTTTCCAAACTTGTAATCGATTCAAACTGTATCTCGCTGGAAAAAAGTAGAAAACTACTTTAGTACACACTTTTAAAAGTTTCGTCACAAAAAGGGGATTTTAGAACAATACTTAATTGGATAAAATTGCTATCACAATCACATTCAGTCTCGTTCAAAGCTTACTTCGTATAGATTGCTCGTTATAAGTTTACACTAAGCGACTTCATTGTGTACATTTTCATTAAAACAAGTCATCAGATAGAGTCATTAAATATTCTTTGTTAGCTGCATTTGAGTCAAATTTTCTACGATACCGATCTCAAAAAAAGTTTACCTTCCGGCTGGACACATACTTAACCTTTTTTTAACAGATGTGTAGTGCTGCGAGCCTTGAGACAGGCTCGGGGTATCTGAACTCTTTCCTGAGCCCATTGAGTAAAGGATGAAAGCACGGTCATTACCTGAAACAAAGAACGAATGCCGCTGAAAGTGCGCATAAATCGTGCCACCCTGTTTACCTACGAGACATCCTAGGACACCGCCAAAGAAAACGCAGCCTACTTTGCCTGGAAAATGTGCAGACTAAAAGGTTTTATAATACCAATGTCTAAAGCCTACGAATTGATACTATCATAGTTTTTCTTTAAGCTAAATATTTATAGAATATAACTTGAGATAGATATTATTATTCTTAACTTGAATTAAAATACTTCCACTCTTTATCTTTTTATCAGTAGAAAAAATACTTTTTAATTTATTTAATAATTTAGTGGGACTCTGTCTAGTTTTATCATCAAAATATTACTTGGGCACTTTACTTTTTAATTACTTTAAATACTAGGAGATTTAAGTAAATAAAACAACTATGAAAAATACAACCACTTTATTACAGTTCACATGTATACACATTTTAAATTGAATAAAGGAGAAAACAATAAATTACAATCACTTATTTCGCTATTTAATTGTATCTTATCTTAATGTAATTTGTATACCCTTTATTTATAATATTTTGGAATCGTACACATCTGTACATTATTCATTTCTAAAATTCTATCTTAAAATCTAAATCACAGATATTTAAGATATCAAGATAATTGTATAGGCATATCGACAATGAAAACCCAAGCTTACATAATAAAGCTACAACAAAACAAATGCAAGCTAGAATCCTGAGTGAATTCCGTCAGTAAAGAGGCGAGGAACTGAGAGAAATTTGTCCGTTAGTCCGTACATCTGTTGATACAAGTCCAGCAGCAATTGAATGCAGTTGTAAATCAGTGAGATAGCTCGCCGACGACTGACCACATGTAAATGGCCACTCGCTCCCTGCCTTCGAATCACTCACCGTCTAAGTTTTAACAGCAAGCTCACTGTTAACATTTACTTTAGACTACGGTTTAAACAGTATACGTTGTCGCTTTCATTTACAAATAAATATACTTTTTTAATAATAATTTTAACTGTTATAAAAGTAAAATTCGGGAATAACATAAGTTGTGATTGCTGTTGATTTATACAACTATAAAATAAATTAAATCTAATTAATTAAGTTAAAAGAAGTTATAGTTCATTTATTTGCAATCGGTGAACTTAAAGTGTTAAATGACGTTTAGTATTCTTTACCATTTTAAAGATTCTTACTTATAATCTAGTTGTTAAATAATCCATGAGTATTTAATTACATAATACAATGCAATTTGATAACATAAAAAAAAATCGCCAACGATAAAAATAACTGAAAGTAGTTGGTCGAACTCAGAAAGCAAGTACATCCGTATCCACCAGCTAACCTTTTTATCATGGATTTTACAATGTTGCTGTTAAAATGATAACATAAGCTAATTCATCATAATGTCTCCAACATAGCTGACATTACAGGATCAGTTGACACAAATTCTCGCATCAAACACCTGTCGCATGGCGCTTTAAATATCATGTTTACTACTTCAAGAGTTTATCGTAAATATCGCGAACTACGTCACACGTTAAGATTGTATCTGATACTTAATTAATGTGACGTATGAAACAAGCCGGTCCTACAGTCGCTTGGGCGAACGCCAACATGCTCTTTTTGCTCGACGCATCTCAAATGTGTTGGTGATTCCATCTGTTGTGTATTGCACATTCCCTCCTCGAATGAGACACTGAATGCGACGTCGACGACCACAAATCAGCTACCACTTTGTTCTTTCACGTTTAGAAATGTTACATCGTCGAGAAAACTTTATTGATCTATTTTTAAAGTGATTACGGTCCGTTTGTTCGATTTTGTGAAGTGTTCATTTAAGTAAAATAATTTACGTTACTACAGTCATTTAATTAAATAGATATTTATTGTAACCTAAACGTATACGCATAAATACATTTCCCATTGTATTTTTACATAAAAAAACAAATAAAACTAAAGTGAGCAACGTATTTGACATAAATAACTGGCATTAAACCTCTAAACATGACAAAAATACCCTGAAGCAAAGAGATTGTAGTACGCTCAACAAAATCTTTATAATAGAAAGATGAATTCATACGACAAAGAAGATGTGTGTAGAAAAATGCCTCAAATTATATTGAAGTCGGAGAGGCGAACACAATAGACGCCATATGGAAGTCGTAGGTCCCTTGAATGCAAGCTAAATCGACTTTACGTAGAGTCTCTCAATACGGTTCCATTTTATTAAAGGTTGTATTCATTTCTGCTCGCTGAATGCAAATATTGTCTTTATTTCTCAATGTAAGTCACATATGAGATACTCTGTCGTGTTCTTCAATGATAAAGAAAGATTCGCCGGAACGAGGTGGATGGCTCGGCGTTTTAAAACTTGTAAAAGACCCGTCTCCCGCCTTCTTAGAGCGTAGCAGCGGAACTTTGTACTATTCTGAGACGCAATAAATGGTGCGATCAGTTGCATGCGCCGCTCGAAAAGGAACCAACTTTTTTTTAATTTTTAAATATATTACTTTGGAATCGTATGAAACTTTCGCGTACAAGAACGAAATAGTTTCCGAAGAAAACTAAAACTAGATATTTGTACAAAGATGACTGTAAAGAGCTCTGTTGGTGATCGAACGTAGATATTTTCTATTGCGGAATCTTTGTTAAAAACTTTAACAATCTATCGATTGAAAATAATATGTGGTGTGCTTGACTTATTTTTAGTTTAAGTAATAGAGCAAAGAGCGTTAAAAAAATTGAAATGTTTCTTGTTGTAAAGCGGCGTCTGAAATGTTGTTTGGTCGCGGGTGATTACGTCAATATTGTTTCTATCAATTCCTTACAAATCCCATCCCCTTAGGGACTCACTTATTCTAAACGTTTCGTTGAACAAACAGCCCACTGGTTAATTAAAGTATGAAACGTTGTTAGATGAAAATTAAATAGGTTTCAACAAATTGCGTTTAAAATGAAAAGGGTTGGGATTCGAGGCACTTTACGCTTGTGCTTGTACTTTTCGAGGTTTTGTTTTGCTTCGGTCAGTTTTGTGTTGTGAAACAAACATGTACAACACTGATTTTTACAACTACTTAGGTTTAATCTGTTATTATTTCAGATCTCCGTCCTGTTGTTCAATCGATTAAAGTTTTGATCTCCAATATACAATATATGCATTTTCTTTCTAATTATTGTTACAAAAAAATGCATGTATTTTTTATTTTTAATGCAAAATAAAACCTTTAGTAGGTAAGGTTTCTTCGCAATTTAAGGCATATCAGTGGATGAGCGTTGATTCTCGCAGAAACTGGAAGTCGTGTATGAAACCGCGCTGTCAAGCGCTGGGTCAAGTGTGTTGTATAAATAAAATAACAAGCTCCTTTACCATTCGTTTGCATATATTGTGAAGTACGGACTATGTCTTTTTCTTACGGCAACTGAATGATACTTGAGATTTTTGAAATGTAAATATATTTTCTGCAGCGAACTGAGAATTTAATTAAAAAAATAGTAACAATTCGACAAAACTATAAATGAAATGGACATAAACTATTTAGAAAGTAAGAGAAAAACGAGGCAATTAATGGTGATCATATAAGACGCGTTAAAGTTTAGACCATTTTTTGGGTTAAGGTCAGTTTTTTTTACGCTGTAAAACTTGTAGTTAATAACACTAATACCATCGTAGCTCATTATTCCAAAACTTTGTACAGACAAATAAATCAATAAAGTGAAGAATGTTCAGCATTACAATATGACTAAATTAACGAAATGTCATAACTAGAAGCTTCCACGTGTGTACACGCTCTGATTCAGTTCTATGCGTTTGCAATAGAAATTATCTTAGACATTGACAAATAACAGGGCGGGCACGAATCCGCGTCAGAATGTACGTAGGTACGTCTACGTGTGTACTTACGTAGTGTGCGTTTGAAGGCGATGTATTAGCTCTTATTGCAATGGAAAACAAAACGAGCGTGTCGCATAGCCGATAGCTCGTTGAAGCGAAATTATATACATTTGACAAATAGAGCCGACTCTGGCGTAGCCGAGCCAATTCACCAAATGTTGTGCATTGCATGTAGCCGATAAATTTTCACATGCAACTCTCTTGCCAATAGGAGGCAATAAATGTTTTGAATTTTTGCGTGGTATGAACTGTGCGCTCAAAAAAAATCACAACAAATTATGTGTATGTGGTAGTTATGTTCGTGACAAATATATTTTTGTCTTTTTTAAGGTTACTATGGCACGTGGTTTGAATAGAAAATAAAAAAGCGAAAAATATTAAAACCATATAAAAATATAGGAATAAAGATATTCTCATATTTAAAATATTAAATCGAAATAAAATGCAAACTGGAATACGCAACACGATATTTCACAATGGTGATATTTCTTTCGCCCGCAATACGATTTAATAATAGATGCGGTTAGATTTAATGCATAATATATTTAAAATGAATGATCGATAGAGCGGCGTGCTGTGTCGGGCGGACCACCTCGACCGCATTTCGTTGACGAGATAGTACGGAAATAATTAGAGGAGCTTTATCCAAGGCGCATCGCATTCAGCGGCGTATAATGAATGAAACGTCACAGAACTGCGTCATTGCAAAGAATAATGCCGTGTTCACACGAGGGCAGAACACTGGGGCACAGCAAACAACGTTTTAATTTACAACGCCGATACGAGACGTCTAATCGATAGGTCCTACGTATAGACGCGAAACTGCCGCTTACGTCTTTTACCAATTATGTGCCTATATTACAGCAATGTGTTCTATTAGTGATAGTTATCCCTAATCGAATGTATATAAAGGAGATCTACTTACGGGAGTGTTGGTTAAAATAGGAGCAATACTTCACTGTGGACTGTTCTGTTTACTGTTCTGCCCTCGTGTGAAGCTAGCATAACGTCATGACCTCATGACTCGATTGTACTTCGCTACCAATGAACGTACATTCGTATTTCATCCATTGCTATTTATAATGTCTTTGTTTCATGTTCCTGTTGTAAGCTAGAGTACCTAAGTCATTACAAAAATATGACAAAGTGTTCAACTAATGTTCGTCCGCATTGAGGAGTTCGGAACCTAAGCTAAGTTGAAGGTGAAGTCTAAGTACGAGTACTTCACCAGGTGTTTCTTTTAAAATGGCTAGCAATTGTCCTTCGCTTTGATATTTAATATAATTTGTTGGTCATAATGTTGATCAATAGACCGCAGAAAATATATTATGTATTCAATATTTATTGTTCTTATTATCTCATTAATTATGTACTTGATAATATCAAAAGTAAAATATAAATAACAAGAAAGAGTCTTGCCTCTTGTACTCGGTAATCATTTCTTATATTTCTCTATTTTCATAATAACACAAAAGACCTTTATACCCGACTATAACATAAAATAATACCTATTCACAATCCTACAATTTTCTTTTGATACACAGAAGATTATTTTCTTTCATTGATAACTAGTGTATCTTAGAACTTCTTTTATTTCTTATTTCCTTTCTTAATATCTAATTGTGAAAAGTTTTTATTCAAGATATCGTAGCACGAAATATTTGAAATTTTTGAATAAAATTTGATTCCATACATGGACGTAGGCTTTCTGATAAACGATATGTTACAAAATATTTTTCGTATAAATCGGAACTTATATGAAATTGTTAAAAATAAGTTCTAAAGCCGGCTACAGACGACAGTTTTTTAACTGTATATTTTTAGTGTACACACGTCAATTTGTACTGCACAGTTCTCAGTTTTGCCTTCACACATCAGCTTTAACTGCGCAGTCGAGCTGTACAGTTTAAACTGAGCGTCTCAAGCCATTTTGAACCTGCCGTTACTATTAATTTTACTAAGCTAACAACAAATATCGTAAATGTATTACTTGAAATATGATACTGATTATACAATGTTAGATTATAATTCGACATTCTTTTAAAAAGGTATTGTACTGCAATATGTACGCACTAAAGCTATAGATGGTATAGAAAGATATCCGGTTAACGTAACATCCGATCGCTTACAGGGTCTTGCCAAAACAAAACCACTCGTCATAAATATCGTAAAACCGCAGCGGGATTGAATCGAATATGAAAGTGGAGGGGCGAGCGGGGGAAAGAGGACATAAAAAATATTAAAATTTTGAACGAACTGAATCCCTGGTATCGCTATCAAAGCACGTCCAATCAAAACGAATCGTGACAATGAATCAGAGCCTTTTCCATTCTAAATATGCTGGCTAACTTATTGGCGGTTCTTTATTTGCCGATTGCTGTTTGACACCTCAACGGGAGTGGACTCGTTTTGGTATTTTTATTTAATTAACTTTTACTGTTTGGTCGACGTTTGTGGGACGCAAGGGACGGGGGACGCGAGTGGGTTGTAATACAATGCTGACTAATTTACCCGCGGTTTCAGTCGCTTTTCACTCGTTTCTCACTTCTCTTTTTGGCATACGGCATAATTACTGCGACCCTATCGTTATTTCGATAAAAAAAAATACGGAGTTGCCTGCATCGAAGTTGTAATTTTTTTAAGTTGAAAATGTAAATTATTATGAAAATTTAATTTATTTTCAGTGTTTATTAGTATTAAAGAAATATTGTTATATTTATACACTTCAATATTCTCATTAGTTGTTGGCATCGCGGTCGCTCACGGTCAGCGTAGAGGGTCTTTTGTGCCATTTCGGTTCCCGCTTATGGAAAGCGGTGCATCTGGGCAGTATCGCTGGCGCCCATTGCCTATTGGACTGTGACTTTTGACTTGACAAGACTCCGAAAGAATTACCAGGCACCTACAGGCGGCGAACAGGGCATCACGTTGGCAAGTGCTATCATCCCTTCCATTACAATATTACCCCACCTTTTGTGCATGCGCAGTTTCAGGTCATATTATGCGGCAGGACCCGAACCTGTGTTAGTACTCAGTACGGTACAACAACAATAACTAGCTTTTAATTTGATGTGTTTTTAAATAAACATAGAACATTTTAAAAGTTTACTCCGCCTTATATTTGGTACACACTTATTTGCACATCGCTTTTCTCGCTATTCAAATAAGTATGTTACAATTTAAGACGGCTTTACATCTCTTTAGATTGCAAGAAAGATATAAACGTAAGTATCTTTAATTGAATGAGCGAACGTAAATACGAGCAAGTTGAATCGTCTCCTCGGGAAACGGCGACTGATAAGGCGATAATAATTCTTCGCGAAATGTCACGAAAGTTCATAACTGATAAAAGTTGAGTCCCTTTTCTTAAATTTTAATAGAGATTTAATTTTCGCGAGTGCCCTATGCGTCGCCGATAACGGAACTAGCTGCCACGATGACTTGACTTCTCACCTCCCCCGCTCCCGAACAACGGGCCTTGTCAAATTTAGGGCGAAACTTTGAAAGCAATTATTATTAATGGAATAAAACAATGGCATTATCGATAAACATAATAAAACAAGGAACCTCTCCCCTTCCGACATTATTTTAGACGTAATTATGTCTTCTTTATAACGATTCTCTGTCAGTGAAAGTTTGTATCTTTGATTTTACGAGCGACGAAAATTAAAAAGTAGTAATATATTCGTTGAATTTAAGGTATTTTAGGTATTCTACAATATAACATTTTAGGCAAACATAGAAGTCATGTTTTACGTTAACAACCAATTCGCACGCTACAGAAACTTCGATATTTTGATAAAATTATAGTATAATTTCTATCGTACCCTGATCATATCTTGCTATCCTATACAAATAAAACATCCCCACGTATCAACACCGTAACTTATGGTATCTATGAAGTTCAACGACCCCGCACTCAAGATGCTATTATACCCACGCCACGCAAGTTTGTAATTGAAAAAGTTCCCGTCGTTTTTAACGGAAAGCCTTTATTTGTTTTTCAATTTGTTCCGACAGGCTATGGTAGGTGCGCGTAGTGTCTAGCTAAAGTTTAAATAAACAACAAAACTTTACTCTTTTACACAGACCTTTTGACGCAGCCACGATATGCTAAAACGTCGAAAAAAATGTTCGTTGGAAAATACAGGATTCAATCAGATAGGAAATTCAACACTGCCCCGGCTTATTATTACGTACATATAAATGACTTTCCGACTGACACGTGTCGAGATGTCGCTGCGTATCTTTTTTAAAATTACGCATTATTTATATCATAATATATGGTAGGAATATTTTAACATTTTCTACTCATTGTGCCTTAAACATGTACGATTGACATGTCCATACCATATTAAAATAAAGCTATTCTGCAAGTCTTGGAGATCAACTTTCAATAGATTTCATCCTTAAACAGCCACCAATTTTTGTATTATTATAGTTTTTGTGAATGTATGTGCTTATTTAAAATATTAATTCAAAAGTTTAAACCTAAGAAACTTATGTTTGCGTTCCAAAAAGTATAATGTAAAAGGTCGTACATTAATTATTTTATTTTTTACCGCACCTGAAACTTAATTTAATACGTTAAAATCGTGTACCATATAAATCGCAAATATAAATCCAATTTGTAATTTTTAACAAACAGTAATTTAATCCAACAATTAATATCACGTTTACATTTGTAATTAAAGTCGGGGTGAAAAAAAAAACTTGATTAAACACTGCGAAGTGCCATGCAATGTGTTTTATCGATCGAATATTGTGCACGCAATTTTCGATCTAAAGTTAAACTAGGTAAGTAGAGTATTTGCGTGTTCGGTGTATTTATAAATAACGATGCTTTTTAAGCTGGACTGTGTTTAATTGAGTCATTAGCAGCACGGTAACGCGAGAGGTAACAAGAATGTGTCAAAAGGTGCGAACGATAAGCCATCGCAATTTTCTTATTACCATTAATTTTTCCGTGATAGTCACATTTTCTAAATTAAAATTTACGGTACGAAAATTTTATATGATCTGAAGTTAAGAGATTAACGTTTTCTATACTAATATTATAAAGAGAGGAACTTTGTATTTTTGAATTTTTGCATGTATTGAAATAACTCAAGAACTACTGGGCCGATTTCAAAAATTCTTTCACTCATAGAAAGCTACATTAACCCAGAGTCACATAGGCTATATTTCTTAATTCCACGCGGAGGAAGTCGCGAGCAACAGCTAGTTATTTATAACTTTAGATATGAAGATGACTGATAAAAGAGATATTTAGAAGTCTAGGGACCTACTTGCCTACCTAATCAAATACTTTGCTTCGTAGAGAAGAAAGGATGACTTTTTTAATACTTCCACTATGATCAATAAAAATAATAACACCACGAAGTTTATTAAATGTAAAAATAAATAAGATTTTCGAATAAATGCATGAGTAATTAATCCATAAGCACTTGGTTAATCGGCGAGCAAACACGGCGCGCCGGCAATCCTGTGCAAATGCCACTGCTTTAACCTGATCCAATAAGCCCAGACGTTTTTATACCAATGAAACACTTTATTGGCTACCATTAAACAAATAGAACGAAGTTTAGCCTTAAGCTGGGATAAACTTTATTAATAGATTTCCGAACTCTAAAATGTATTTTATATCTCCTTTTAAAATGGTTTTATTTCACTTCTATTGCATCTTAATAATGCAGAATTTATAGTGAACTAGCTGTTGCTCGCGACTTCGTCCGCCTGGAATTAAACGATATAGCATATGTTACTCAGGGATAATGCAGCTTTCTATGTGTGAAAGAATGTTTGAAATCGGCCCAGTAGTTCTTGAGTTATTTCAATACATACAAAAATACAAAAAATCAAGAATACAAAGTTTCTCTCTTTATAATATTAGTATAGATAATCTTTTTTATTTAAAGATTATTATGTAGGTATATGATCTGATACCTAGCGAAGCTACTACATTATGCGTTAAAGAGGATATAACAAACGCGGAAGACGTATAATCTTTCCAACAGAACAAACAACAAGTACACAAACAATATAAAAATATACCAAAACGTAGAGCTAGGGTTTTAGAATATTCATATTTCGGTTTTCGTACGCGTTCAAAAGCGAAGTATCTATGTAATCTTTCCATGGAGCGTACAAACGGGAGGGAAATGGCGGGAATCAGCAAAAACGACGTCAGCGAAATCAGCGAAATGCATTGTCCATCGGCGGAGCGGAACACGGGGGCGGGCGGCGGCGGCGGGCGGGGGCATCCGCCGCGAAATGGCATTTTGCTACGAGTAGCGTTGCCGCCAAACTTAATTGCTCTATTGTTAATTACGTAACGTTGCAATGTTCACCACATTGCATTCACGCTAATTCCTATTGAGGACTTCCTATTTTTTACTATTAACTCTATACTTAATTTTTACATAATTTAATTTTAACCATTAAGGCGAGAGCCTATCGCAAAAAAGTAAAGAGCAGAGCGGGTGCTGCCCGGCCCCATTATCAACTTTCATAAGAAACTGCATACTTGTGTCCCCACAAACAAAGATAAATGAGATGTGTCAAAAAGAGCCGAAATGTTCCAGTGAGTCGAACTGTGTCTGAGCTGTGTCAAATGAGATAGCTGCGTTATGCCGTTGAGCTTGCTTAGCTCAGCTCTTTGTTGGTTGGGACGCAAGCACATTTGACGTCGCTCAGTTCACCATCTACCGCTTATTACGATTTCGCAGTGGGCGCTCGGCTTTAAGCACTTTATAAAAGATTTTTAATCTAAACAAAAAACAACAATAGTTATTTGTCATTTCGTTTTTATGGTTGACAGTGTTTTTAATCGATTTCTAAAATTTGTATGTCACAATTTTACTACATTTGAATCTGTAAGTCCAAAAATAAATATTAATTATGATATTAATGAATTTAAATCAAAACACGACCTATTTTTCTTCAGATCTTTCCGTCGTGCCTATTATGTTTGCTGTGACAGCCGGCGTCAGACAGCATATCGAAATAAATTTGTCTCAGCCGGAAATGGATTGAGAAATTAGAAATATTACGATTAGTTTGAAGTGAAACTCTCTTATTATTTTACTTTAGGAGATACGATCTAGTTTCAGACCAACCTAGACATTCTAGGCGTTGTGTTATTTTGTATTAGTATGTACACTTGAAGCCTGACATTCAGTTAACATTAAATCTGAACAAAAACGTACCGTTATCTTTGTTTTTTAACTGAATTTTAAAAGAGGTTTAAAGTTATAATCACGAGCGAAGTTATGATTTTTGTGTCATATTTTGTAAAAAAAAAGCATGGTCATTCCCGAATAACACCAACTACAATAGTAATTAGCAGCTTGTAAATAATATTTAAATGTGTGCATGTAACGTAAAAGAAACAACTTTATTGAAATTTATTTATTTTTAATTTCTCGGAGACCGTATACATTGATTTGTGACGGATCGACACCGGATGAGTGTGGACTCGACCGTGCTTGTATAAATATTATCGTTCCTCTATTTTCTATTCTAAAATCGAACTGCCGAAAACACTCCCCGCAGTCTGAAAACGAGAAAGTTTCGCAATAAAAAACAAAATAGAAAAAAATGTAACGCTTAAATGTTTGTCGATGATGAAATATTTATACTAGTCTACACGACCAGCTCACGAGGTAAAAAATAAAGAACGAATTGATGGTAACATCGTTATTTAAAAAACGTAAAATTAAATTTTCTACAATTTTCTTTCTGTTTTCACTGGGCCAGCGTGGTTGACTAAGGCGTAGCCACCTCTTAGTATACTGAGCTGATGATGATGATGATATATACATACATAGATTTTTACTTTTCCCTTCAAAATTAAAGTTCGACTTATGTGTTTTGCAATAACTTTATGTCTGCAATAAGAACGGTTACAAGAATTTTGATTGACAAATCAATTACTAGTGTTTTATATCGAAAATTGCTGCGATTATTTACGGGATTAATTCCAACGATGCGAAACAAAATGATGGCCGGATTTTTCTCATTTTCCGGCTATTATATTACGCATGGTTCGCTCTGCGCCGGTCACTGCTGTTCACTCAAATATA
The DNA here is from genome assembly GCA_013186455.1 of Papilio dardanus tibullus. NCBI lineage: Eukaryota > Metazoa > Arthropoda > Insecta > Lepidoptera > Papilionidae > Papilio > Papilio dardanus. The sequence continues at coordinate 106,056 of QDHC01003693.1, forward strand.
AGCTTAATTTGTCAATTCGCTAATGTCGCCTCGTTATTTTGTCATACAATGATTTTACTTATCAAATAATGTACGTGACGTTGCCATATATCTTTAATAATTTGCACTTACTTTAGTTCTGTATTTATTCTATTTTTCGATTTACGTTATGGAAGAACGGGTGTGCAATGTGTTTATTAATCGTCACCCCAACCCTTGGATATTAAACTTCACGCGTACTTTCACTGTGTGTTAAAATCAAAACACATCAAAGTTGGGAGCGGCAGCCCTAAAATTGATGCCTGTAAATATCGCCTCATAAAATAAATAATTGCAAGGCAATGCCCTTTGAACTACGACCGATATACGCTACTGAGAAATTGGTATACGGGCTATGGTTCATAAATAATAAAGCCCTATCAATATCCGACTTCGTACTCGTGTATGTATGGCGAGGTGGAAGGAAGTGTATCGTGAAATCATTAAATACTTACTGTTGTTTACATTTCTGACGTAACAATACTTTATGATTTATTAACTACGTCTATCAAATAAACGTTGATAGTCCAGAAAAACGATAAATATAAGGAGTCAGGATAATTTTCTTTAAGATCGTGTTAATTATCTCATGACAGTAGAATTCGTCAAATATCATAAATCTATTAATTTGCTCAAATACGAGTACGCTAATTATGTGAACAATAACAAAATAATCATCAGTCAATAACCTGTAATTCAATTATATCCCGTAAATTATGCGTATGACTAAATCAAATGTTATTGAGTTTGAAATACCTGCACGATTCATCCACGTTGCTTGCGTACGACATTAACAAACGACCCGGTCAACTTGCCGTTTGTAAGTCTTCATTAGAGTGTGTTCACATCGTTCTAAATAGACCGAATCACGGCTTGTGACGTCAGAGCTCGTGCACCGCATCTGGTCAGAATCAGTTGCATTCTGCGCTTCTATTGCATTGCAATATACGAAACTTCTCTTGTACTAAGTATTAATTACTGAATTTTCAAAATTAAAGAATTTTAATAAAAAAAGTAAAGGCACATAGAGCGTAACATGTTCATTAAAGTTATCAAGGGTATAAAAAACACTAAGAGACTATGTAAATAACTATTAAACTCTAACTATGGTAGAGAGTAATGTAATATTTGCCCTAAGGAATAGACAATTTCATTCACTTTTCGAATGGCATAAAGTTTTCGTGTGAGCTTGTAATAAATCTGTGCAACGTTTATTACTTTAGCTAGAACTCAAGCTTCGGTAGAGTTTCGGTACGCCAGTGAAAGTAACAAGCTTGTAAGTCGAAATAGTATTCACACTTATCTCGTATTCACGGTGTATGCATAATATAAACCCGCCTTTACAAAACAGTTTCAACGTTCTGTTTCCACTACACACCGAGTAACCAGACCACAGACTAAATATAAAATATATATGAAATTTAATTCATTCACACTACTCCGAAATAGACGTTATGTTTATTTTACTAAAGTTAACAAAACTGAGATTTTAATTAGCGAAATAAATGTACCAAACATATTTATAAGTTTGTTTACGTTACACCTAGCTTTCTCGGAATAGAATCTCAAAGATCTAAGAAGTAATGAGTAGGAGTGGAAGGTAAACATTTTCTATGCGGGTATAATTACCTTTATTAAATAATATTGTAAGAAATAGAAATGGAATATAATTTGGATATGCAATATAAAATAATAATTACGTCTGTCCATTGCATATTTCGTTACGCCGTTCGCGAAAAGAAGTTAAAAATAAATTCTTTTCACAATCTGATTAGGCGCAAGATTGATTAGCAATTTACTTTGCTGGAAATAACTTAATGGGGTCGCTGAGTGCTAATATTTTACAGCTATCACTTCGTGATATCATTACTGTTGAAAGTCACGACTTTGCTGAACAAGAAAGTTTTACGAATTTTAAATTATTTTTTTTGCTATCGCCTTCTGTTGCTTGAAAAACTGAACGTCACAAAAGTTTGTTAAACAAGTTGAACTTATCTATCTTTGTTACTGCAAAAAAATTGTTTGGACATTGGCTTTAAAATGAAAATTGGTATAATAGTAATATGCAAATACATAGTACACCTAATTTCACACTGGTAGATTAGTACATTTAATCACTGAAGGTTTAGGAAACGTCCCAGAGAAACTTACTGAAACTCCAATTGAAACACTTAATGTTGACTAAAGTATTAAAAGATTATTTTATAATGAAAAATGTATTTAAGTTTTAATAAAGTGAAGCATTTTGTCGCGCGTGCGGCGAGATGCACGCACCGTAACTTGAGGTCGGTGCAAACTGCACCAAGTCTCCATATTGCCGCGACGTGCCCAAGATGCATAACCGCACGCCGAGATAGACGCGTGTTACCTACGACATGTCATCATCATAAATAATGTATACCGCCCCAGCGTACCACCTGAATTATTCAACGCGGACGGCCACTTTATTAAATTTGTTGTTTTATGAAAATGTTCAACGACTACGTATCTCCTGCGACAAATTATAAATAGTGAAAAAGAATGGTTTAGAAATGAAAATGAAGACGGTTATGTTTTTGTTTTGTAAGCTCGTTTTATTTTTGTACTTTTATTGTTGTTTTTATTACATACATACGTGTTTAATCTACATACACAAAACGTAGGAGTAAAATTTACGATTTAATTTTCCCTATAACTATTATAAATTGACTAAATATTGCATAACAACAATTTAAAATTACATGAATGAATATCACAGTATAAAGATAATTTAATAGTCGTATTAGATGATATTACAAACTTCAAATGACCCGATAAGTAACACGACACTTCTAGACTAGATCAATAGAAAGGATACATTTATTTATTAAATTACTTAAGCGATCTCCGCAACAGCGAATGTGCATTCGTCGAGTGCATGCATCACGTGACCGCTGGGCTCTCAATGGACCGCTCCCCTTATCTGGATCGACATTGATCTTCTCAGCATTGATAGCTTGAACTCTGATTTATAGCGCCGATTAATTATGTCACGACTCTCAATATATCGATGTTTTCATTACGAACGTTACAATTAATGACAGTGAATTGAAGAACAACAAAGGATATTTTATTGGACAATTGATTGTTCAATTTCGACGATGCTCTTGATGTTCTTATTAATAAGGACTTAGAATAGTTCACAATGTCACGATATTTGGCACTTAGAAGATGATTTTTTTAAAACCAATGTTAGTGACACTGATAAAGCTGAAAATTTTTAATGAAATACAATAAATATAGATTCCAAATAATCAAGTATAATATTTATATTACTATAAGATGTTAGTTTAGCGTTTGGGTATTTTGTCTGAAGCTATTCAAACTATTCAAATAACGCTGTGTATTGGGGACGTGAAAGAATGTGGCACCCGTCAGCAGCGTCAAAGGTGCGTGTCAGCAATCGCCAATAAAGCTGCTATGCTTGGCGATTACGTACAAACCTCGTCTTAGAGTGATATGTCGATCTTCATTGAATTATTAAATAATCTAGTCATTAGAAAATTCCATGACGTGTAGTTGTTGACTAAAAGTTTACCTTAAAATATTAATTTGTCAAATATTGGTCGGATTTTGGTGCTTTTCTAGATGAAAACAGAACTTACTTTATGATTGTGTAATTTTAGTGATTTTACTAAATGAATCGGTTTCTCAAATAAGATTGGCTAATCTACTCGAAGTCTTATAAGTTCAATCTAAAAGAAAAAGGCATTGTCATGTCTATCTACATCGGAGGTAATTCAGCAAAAGATTATTCAATCTAAATCTTGATTAATATAAAAAAATGAGAATCGCATAACGATAGTCCTTAAAATTGTTAAGAGAAAATGTACGTAGATTAAAGTAGGACCGCTATGTAAGTACAAGTGCAGGCAGTCGAGCGAAACAATCGGAAGTTTTGTAATTAGAATTCGTCTCGTCAATTATTAGTGAATTTACTATCTGAAACAAATCTGCATTGTGAAGTAGGAAGGAAACGATGAGTCAAGTGTAATTTCAGCATGGAATTGAAGGAAGTTTTGAAGCCACTTTAATGAATGCATCGAAAACTTTTCCACTGACTTGCAATTTGCAATTTTCGCGCTGAGTATGAAGCAATTTTCACTCGGGCATCGACAATACGTTTTTCGATTATTTTAATTTTATGTTCCAGCGAGGTTAATTGGAATGCAATTACGAGAGAATCGACGCTATTTTTGCGTGTACAACAAAAATGACGTGTCGGTTGTTATTTTTTAAGTTTTATTGTATGAACGCATGTAAACATCACGCCTCCGTTCCGCAATGAAAAACGTATTTTAATACAATTGTTTTGCGAAAATTAAACAGTACAAAAATATTTTAAAGAACAAAAACAGCTCACGATTATCCAATAACGACTTGGATTAGTTTCAGTGAAGTGTGAAGTCAGGACGATAATGATATAGTATCGGCCATGTAGAAACATTAATATTAAATGAGACTGTCATCAAAAACTAAATCAACAACCTAAAAATCAAAACACTTAATATTAAGGCAAAATACTTAACGCAGCAATGTTTTTCTTATATTTTGTATATTCCACTAATAACATTGTATGAACAATGTCTAACATAGTAACAAGCAGCCACAAAAATCCGATACAGGCATTGAATTAGCCCGCATAGTCTCCGGTTAGCCGCAAAACGTTATCAAGAGTCATTGAGAATTGAAAGGATAAGAGGACCACAAAGATATAACGCCAAGGACCCGCGTTTTAATTTTATTTATTTTTTAAACCTGACAATCTTGCGCATTGATAAAGACAAATGCAGGCATACTTCGACTTTATATATTGAAGTAATGTTCTAGTTCTATACTGAATGTTTTTCCCCTCAGAACCTTCAATATACATTTACAAAGGAGTTTGCTTGGACTAGATATTCCCCGAGGCTATGATTTAAAACCGGATAAGTCTATCGTCATACAAGGATTAAGCTCTGTGTAAAATACTTAGGGTGAATGGGAAAACAATCAAACTACAATAGGGTCGTGACGTAGAGGGAACGTAATCTCTGCACTACGTCACAGATTGGCTTCAAATCTAAGATATGAAACTAAAGGTTTAAAAATAAATCACAATTTAAGTGATTTTTTCTCCATAAATTGAAATATCATAATTATCCATATGTTACAACGACGATATAATATTTTAAATATAATAAAATCGAAATAGAAACCAATTAAGTAACCAACATTCATTTGTTTTAGATGGAGTCTTACTTAATTTCAGTTCTAACAAAAACTGGTCAAATAAACCATGTAATATTCATTACGTATAAAGTTGGGGGCGTAGTAAAAGGCTTCATAACAGTCTCTCAGTTGAACATATCTCGAAATAATTCCATTAAAGTTATGAAGCAAACCTCCCACATAAGTTTTTAAAAATTAATTTACCTCGACGACTTTAAGCGTCGTGCTCAAAGGGTATTTAGAGACTGTATTTTATATTTTAGTTATTTTTATTTTAGTAATATAAAGTTTAAAAGGGTTGTTTAGTTATATCAATTTTACTTGAGATGTAAATATTATAAATAAAATAGAGTTGAAGTTAAGAAAAAATATAAGTCTATTACCAGAATTTAGTACTCTAAAAATGCATGATGATAATAAATAATAACGTAATATGAAAACGATAGTTTGACTAAGATATTTTTATATACAGTCTTTTTTACGTTTCCATCAAAATCAATAGTAGTGTCGGTGCAGTTTCTATTTTCATATTTCGTACAAACAATCAGCTACGTCGACACAAAGCAAACAAGATATACAGTAGATACTGGACTGTGCGTATTGATAAATATTACCTTTGTCGTGCAGTTTATTTTAGTATTGTGTTAAATCTAGATAAATTATTTTTGATTACAAGAAAAAATACGCTTTCACAATGAACCTCTCCACTAAGAAATAAAACCGGTATTTTTACAAGCCTATTTTAATTTAAAATTGAAATTTTATCGGCATAGACTACTAAAACTATAGACCGGTCATAGATCCCCTTGTATGAGGGAAATAGAAGTATCCGTCAAAGAATTTTGAAGGGTGCACACTAAGGTCTATGCAGCCGACGGCCACTTACACACGAAGCGATTCTTGTCAACGACCCCCTCTTCCCCGCTCACCCTGCACACCCCCGCACCGACCCTCAACTTTAAGGCTTTTCTTTCTCCCTTCACGAGCAATAAGTAGGTACCGGTTCAAAGAAAAAATTTGCATGCAATATAACACATGTGGTAATAAAGTTTTTGATAATTTTTGTGCGAGTAATACCGATATTAGTCAATTTTTAAAAGTAAATAATTATTTTACATGACCCTAAAACAAACTTCTGAGTAATTATAACACGTTTCGTGGTCTTGAATTAAAATTAAACCTCATTTTCTGCACGCAAGCGAGAGTAAAATACAAAATAAGACCAAATAACTAGTTTGTTAATACATCTTCAACAATTTCCTCTTTACGTAGAATATGAGAATATACTTTTAATGATATTGCAAGCTCTATGACATCTGCAAGAGAATATAAGACGCCTTAAGAAATGATTCCATGTAAATCGAAAAAGTTAGCAAAGTAGGTCGACGTCGCGTCGTCGGGTCGAGAGCGACAATCCTTTGCAAAGCACATCTGCCCACTTCACGCGTCCCTATCACACGCTCCTTGACACCGACGTCACAGCGATGTCTTACGTTTTTCAATCTTGTTTCTTAACTCAATTATAAGCCTGCAAATATTTTTCTCAACTTTTTGTATTCAAATAGTATATTTTACTTCGAAATAATTATAATATAAAAGTTTATTTTACAATAGTATAATTAAGCTAGTTACATTCTAAAGGCGGAAGTTCTTAAACGTTACTTATTTCTAGTCGAATGGCGAGAATTAAGTCCTTGATCTTGTTAAAGTCCATACCCTCAGCTATTATGCTATCGGTACCTCAAATGCTTACACTTGCACCAATGTGCCTAAAAGGCGGAAATCAAAGAGAAGTCGCGGCGGCTTGTGAAGCGGGTCAAAGATACGTGATGATCGTGCGACGAGGAATCCCTCAAATGCTAATCAAAATTTAAATGAAGAATTCAAATTAAAACAAATGAAGGTGGTAGAAGACTGGTTACTCAGACTGCGAATAGAAAAACAGACTTGATGTAGATTTACATACATGGTATATAACTTCAATACACCAATCTCCGATGGCAATTAAGACTGTGCCAGTCCGTGCAGGCTGAAACGAATGGGGCTCTTCAATCAACGAATCAATCTACAATCGCGAATGGTCGCCACTTGCCGGCGACAGCTCAACAAATTTATTGCTCCAAATGGGTAGTAGTTTTCAAATATCGATGCCTGTTGATCGTCAGTTGGGCATAACATATTTATTTTTCTATTTAAATATTTTATTAAAACTCAAATTCGCAGCGATATAAATGGAAGTAATTGCTTTTTTTATTAAAACTCCTCCCTCCTACTCCACATCGTCACGTTCAATGATAGAATAATTTAACAAAAGATAGTATTTTAAATATTCGTATTTTTCAAATTACAAATAAGGACAGTAGGTAATGTAAGAGAGGGCTCATTGTCTTCAAAAAATAACAAAATGTCTTATAATGTCTTATACAGGCGTTTCAGCAATGGAAACTCCCGAACAAACTTTGACTAGCAAGTTAATATTTTAAGAGTCCCGTATTATTGTGGAAGGCTTTTCGTACACAGGCTACGCATATCTGTGAAGTTAGTCTCAAGCTATATGCAATAAAATCAAGAAGAGGTTCGTATACAGGTACCTACGCGCCACCGACGTATGAAATATTTTATGTCGCCATGTGTACAGAGGGCCTAAGTGTGAAAAAGTATTTCGAACGAGGAAAAACACTACAGAATACAAGTTTAATCTCATTTTTGCTGATAGACAAAATTTCTAAACATGTAAACGCAATTTCCCGAATACGGAACAACTGATAATATTATATTTGGCAGAAGTTAAGTTTGGCATCAGTTCAAGACCACTTAGAACAAAGGTATGCTGACTCTTTAACACGGTTAATCAAACTTTTTTTGAATCAAATACAAATGGACTATATTTATTTAATGAGATAATATTCTTAATAATACAAAAAATATAATGGAAATAAATACAAAACGATTAGACACATAAATACGAGTATTTAAAAAACTTAGTTTATCTGAACATTAAACTTTTATTACCAATTTCGATCTTAATTACATTATTAACATTTTTTCTTAAAAACAACATCATGTTGAAACATCGTCAGAAATATGAATTTATATTACGAAGTAACTACGAATAGAGATTCATAAGTTGAAATCCCACTCTACAATTGTCAAGTGGTACCTGGTTACATTGCGACGCTCATCTGTTCCAACTCATTATGAGTTTTGCCTGAATTTAAGCATGGCTAAGGTGTGGCGTGATTAAAGTCAGACGATGGCCCGACTGCTTGCCAAAACCACTTCTGCCAACACTCCAAAGTCGAGAGGACGTTATATTAGACTTTGGCAATAGTTACTTAAGTGGATGGTTCCCTGTGTTTACTTACTTGCCTTGTGGTTGCTGTTTACTTTAATGTTTCATACTAATTCCATACATTTAGTTACATGTTACTTATAACGATTACTCTCTAGGACTTCATTTCTGTCTCTTGTTGCTTGTTAGATTTTAGTTGAGAAGATTTTAATCTTGTTATTAATATGTTTTAGTACTTTCGAAGTTCCCCATTATAGAACAAATTTTTCTTCTCTATAACATAAGCTTATGGTGCCTAGTTTGTACTATTTTTATAGTTTAAACATCTGTTTGAGTTATGGAAATGTTTACAATATTAAAATCATTTTAATAAACAATATCCAGGTATACGGTATTTTTTGTTATACAACTTTTATGAATACAAAAGCTATCTGCTTCAGTCAAAGCAACGTGTCAAGAATAATATGATTTTATTTTGTCATCTAGCTTATTGAAAACTACGAATAAAACATCAGAGTCGTAAGAAAAAAACATCCAGTGAATTGAAATCAGCTTGTATTGACTCATTTGTAACATTATAACGAATATCACTACAATGTTTTATTCCATCGCCAATATTGTTACATTAGCACTCGAATATTGGAATTATACTAGAACATTCCACACCGCAAAATAGTCAAATAATAATTCGATTGAAGTCACGCGCTTTGACTGCGCGCGGCCCACGCGTTATAAGGGGGTTTTCACATCGCACGCTCCTCGGAGATATCTTTCAGCGTTTTACCTGAAAAAAAAGAAAAGACAATTACTTTAATTTACAGCATTGGATATCTGCCAAATATTTCAACCGGCCGTCTCCGATTGGTAACAAAATGAAGAAGACGACGGACGCTAGAGTTGCTTTCTATCGGATATCGGCATATAACGTAAGGTTGAATTACGTACGTAGACAATATAATGCTCATTTATATCCTGTCATCGTGATACGTGGGGTGTTTCCAAGGCGTTTTCCAATTCGCTCATTTATCAAATTCCGGGCGACGTAATGAGACGCGCATTAACGCTCAACCGCGTCTAAATTTAAATAATTATCTCAAATTATAACGTAAATTTGTAAAGAAAGGATTTGTATGAGAACGTAAAACAAAACGTGAACCCACGGACACGGTCGTAATAAATTCTGGGGTACACTACGGTTTACAACAGTAATATTGGAAAGTCCTGAAGGATATAGTTTGGTTTCATCCAGGGCTTCCACGATCATCTTACCTTTGTAAGAGCAATCAAACTATTAACCATAACCTCCTAACAAAACAACTCCCTTCTCTACAGAATAAAAACACATTCGTACTAGGCGGGGTTTTTAAGATATTAATTTTAAAAACTGCAGTTTAATAATAAAGTGTGATTCAGAAGAGCGTTTATTAGTTGGATGTTTATTGCGAGCGCTGACGGTTCATCTATTATAGAACACGGAACTTGGGCTTGACAATGCACTCGATCGGAGCCCGCACTAAGTTTAACCGCAGCTATTCCATTCTGTCTTATTGCTCTTTCACAATGACTCTAATTCAGATCTCCTTTGTTCCAAACGGCACGAGTGAACAAATGCTTTCTAATCTTATTTATCTACGGCGACAGAAAGCAAGATCTCCTATCAATATTATTTACATATTACCGTTATGAACCTAGCCTAGTCTTGCTATCCTTTTTTATGGCAAAAAATTCTATCTAGCCTAGATATATAGGTCTAGTAGTCTGTAGTGGGCGAGGCGAGGCTGTGAAAAATCATCCGTGCAGCAAAAACTAAAGTACGCACTCCATGCTACATTGTCACCGAAAAGCTGTCGCGTGCACAATGTAGTTTAATGTCCGCACAAAGTATTATACGCGTTCGAATAGCAGAAACGTTTTACAGTCAAAACAACATTGAGCATTAACGCCACGTCCGGTTGTAATATTCTTAGTTAATATACGCAAGTTATTGCGTACTGACGGATTGATAGACATCTTAAACAAACTAGCTGTCATGCACTCGGCGAGACGCGCAGACAATTACAACAGCTAACATAACCTAAACAATGGAATGGAAGGGTCATTTCGCTTTAATAATAATTGATTAATGATCATCATTGTTTTCAGCCTCGCTAACCTCAGTTGTAGCGCGTATTATCATCATCATGGTCGTGTAATAGTCCACGTCTGGACAAAGGCCTATTGCAGTATGATTGATAACTATGTTTGCCAAACGTTTGCCACAAACTGACTACCTTGGCATTACCAATTTAGTGCTCATAACATCTACTATCGACATCACGATAATTTGATTCAAAAATATTTCATACGACAGTTTTAACGCACGTTAATATTTCAAAAATATTCATTCGGTGCCAATAGATTTTACACATTGGAAAACTACGACTAGTCACATGACTTTACGATCGACCAACAAGGCTAGCGTCAGATGACGCAAGAGACAGGAAAAACCAAATTTAAATAAGCCATAATAATATGCTCGCGTTTACAATTTCAAAAGAACGCCACCCGCTCAGATGACATTATTCTTACCAATGGACCGACTGACTGCGTTGAACATTTGCTATGCGTTATTGTCTCAACGGTTATTAACCTAATTTTCGTGATTGACGAGATCCCTTTGGTTTCAAATGGAAAATTTGTGAATACTAAAAATATGTTAATACGAAATGATGAGGAAGGTACAGTTCAATGCTTACATTTACATATTCATATATTCAGATAGTTTCATAGACATATTAAAAGAGTACCTATTACCATCATTGTATTTGATATCTACGTTGTACTGAAAAACTTCAACTCCATAGTCGTCGCCGAGTCTGCTCTTTATGTCTTGAAGAGCAATCAAAAGAAATAAGATAAATTATTTTCTACTACCAATGAAGTACATTGAAACTTCTGAATTATTTAATAATTATTATGTAGTAGCTTGTAAGTACAAGTTTCATTCATAGGAGATTAATTATGAAATTTATTACGAGAATAACACGGTAAAGGCAGTTCGGTCACGCGGCGAGGTGACGTACGTCGCGGGCGCGACGTGTCGTGTGACGTCACGGCTTGGCCGCCGGCCGTTGTAAGCAATAAATCATGGAATATTTCGCGACTTCGAAGTCCCGTGAAGAGAGCGTGTTGCGGAATCTAATCTTGAATAGTTTATATTTAACATTGTTATAACAACGTCTTGGCGGTATATTTATTCATTAGACGGTCATTGACTTTGTCTTTACTAGAGATTTTTCGGATTTATTTTGGCAATGCCACATTTTTATCGGTATAAAAAAATACTATATGAACTGTGTATAGTTTGGGTTTGCTCTCAAGATATTTCAGTTTCAAAAGTAGTTTGTATACCGTTTTTTACTCTTGGTAACCTTTCGCAAGATGAAGCTTAGACGGAAATACAGACAAAAATAAAATGTAACAATATTTTTGTGAAGAACAAACGTGCATAGATTAAATCACATGAACGATTTCAGATTTCTATCCCAAATACAAATTCGAAAACAAACATCGTTATCAAACAATAACCTAGCGAAATTCCCGTTCACAATACATGAGGGAAAATAATAAAAAAGATAATCCAGACATAGCGACGTCATCAAAAATACAATTTTCATTTACAAATTGACAATGGAGCAAGTGTACAACAAACAAAGTAAAGGCGCAATTCGTAAAATCAATTATAACGGGAACGGTTTGGAAATGTGCGAGAAATGAAACGTGCGCGCCGCTACTGTTTGCACTCCCACAATAACGACGACGTCAAATATTCCAACATTTAAAAACCATCTTCCTGAAACACAATTGTTCAACGGTTTTTTGTTTATTACACTTCACGGGGATTATACATACAGCCGCTTAATAATAACTTTGGCACCTTTTTAGTTAGGAATTTTAATTTTAATTTGCTTAAGTTCTTCGAATAGAGCAAATAACACCTAACAGTTTGTTGAGGTATTAGAACTCTTGATTTCAATAATTGAAAAACATTTTGTTTCTACAATATCTAAAAAGTTGCTCTCCTATCAAATGTATTACAGTTTTACTGTAGCTGTGTTTACACAAAACCTCTACTAACGTTGAAAAATGTTTCATATTTTTACAGATCTCATTTACATATATCTCGTTAATATAAGAATATAAAAAGCAGATTATAAACACGAAGGCATTTTTAAGGACACGCGTAACATGCTCGTAAACGCCCTTAAATCACTCAAGCTTCAAAAGTATTTTGTCAAACAAGCAGGGGAGTAAAGTTTGTTTGTTTTCTGATACAAAATTGTTTTGGAACGTCTGGAGAAAGGAAGCGTCAAAAAGTTTCCCTTGCGAATATATTATTTTTGATATTGTACAATATATCCTTTGTACCAGGACTTTTGGCGAAAATTTTAACAACATTCCACGCATGATTAAAATGGTATTTGGTTTAATATCCTAGCATGATCATTGTTGAAGTATGTGAAAGTAGGGAGTGACTTCAGATGTTCCGGCTGATAGAGATGTATGAAAGATTGATACATATTGTACTCTCCGAAGAGTATAATACCAATATCATCTTGATGATCATAATCATCACTATATTTCTTAGCAGCTTGCAGTATTAATCATCAGATAAATAGAGAACAAATGACAATCAAATAGTGCTAAACAAAAAGTGACCATAAAAATTTTAAAACGTGGACTTTTTTCAATTTCGTTGTTAAATATGAAAGTAAATTATAATTTTTATTCTAAAAATAAATAAAAACTAATCATTGTCTTTGTAACTAATCTGTAACTAATCTGTCACGAGCGCTCGGCCGCTATAGAGCAGGAACTCCGTTTCATTAGCGCTTGTAATTATGTCTATTTTTAATGGATTAAGTAACACTACGATCTACGATGAATTTAAAAACAATTTTCGCAATAAAAACAGATATAATAACAATTCTCACACCATTTGTAGGTTTTTAAAACATATTATTATCTAATATTATGAACCATAACCCCATTATTCCGAAAAAAATGTATAAAGTGGATTAAACGATACTGGAGAACACAAGGTACCAAATAAGAAAGACCAGGGGTCTCATTGGACCAAATTATGTATCATAAGAAGTACCAGAAACAAGGATGTTCTGTATTTTGGAATACATTTTTTGGATGCACCAGTACCAAAACTAGAAAGTACAACAGTAATAACGCTGATTCTCGTTTCGGAATAAAGCGGTAAATGACATCGTGCATGAACTCTACACTTAGCAATTAAACTGCTGTTGAGAATTTAAAATTATGGATTCAAGACGGTACTTTAACGATATTCAAAATGTGAGATCAGAATATCACCTTCGAATATCCGGAAGACTATAATAATGGTGTGCGTTATTCATGGACTTATTAAAGGGATTTGCAGCTTAGATTGTACGATTTATTATGCGTGTATCTACCAACCTATTATTTAACTAAAGCTAATGTCGCGTCTGACATTATCAAATTGCCTTTAAGCGCGCACTCGGCTTACATTCATAATGATTTAAAATAACTGAGCTCTTACTTAAATAAAGTATGCAATGAGATTTAATCAATCTATTATAGGATAGGTATCATTTTCAATTGATCTGAATCGTAAAATTCTTACTGTAGCGTCGTTATTCTATCGTGTTGTCATAATAACATAATTAACAGTGGTAGAGCCCGCTTGAAGATCTTCGCACTAATTGGCCGGCTCGCCTGGTGAAATACCACGACCACACAGAAGACAGTCATGAAATGTAAGCAATTCCGTAGTTCGTCCGATGAGTGTGGTGCCGGAGGCCTAATTTTGATCCACTTTCCCGTCCTTCTTTTATTATAAGGAAATAATAGGAAGAGGAAGTGGATTTTCCGGGGGACGGGACGCATAGGGAGAGAATTATACTCTTGCTGTGCGTCTCCCTCCTCTAAAGATAGTGGATATTCGACGCATTTGCAATTGCAAATGCCCGTGGGCAGCGGTCACTTCGCTATTTCGACGAGTCCAGGTGACCGCTTCCTCGTTTTCCACTTTATAATATAAAAAAACTAAGGACTTCCAGAACGTTGCTTATAAGTTTTGTAACCCCTAACTTAGAACTTTTTACTATAATCGAACAGAAACTAAATCTATTTATTTGTATACAGTTTCATCCTGTTATACTGTTCAACAACTACGTTAGATGTTGGAACGCGACACGTGATATCTAATTCTTTACCGACGCCATCCACATTAAGTTCATTTATGTACAGACACGCGTTCAAGACGCGCCCGACTTAATAATATTTGTCCTCGATTTATTCACGTAAATATGTTTGATAGGTTACTACGTCACTACATATCCTCCTTTATTAGTTTGTGATTTAAAATGATGTATTATCTTGTGAGAGAGCTTTGTGCTAACACTGAATTTATGGTAACATGTTTGTACAAATTCGCGTGTGTCTACTATACAATTGATGTAGTGGTGTGTATGAAATTTGAAGAAAAACGTGCAAAATCTCTAGATACAAGATAGATTATAACCTATGTCACTATTTAACATTTATATAATGTGCTTAGTAACAGTCAATACGACTCAGTAAATGTTACAATAGTGCTCGAAACAAAACCGAGTCTAAATACCGACTAATGGTTGGCAAACAAACATTGTTACGTTAGCAATTTTATTTAATTATAGCCTGTCTATGGAAAGGTAAAAGAACCCTCGTTAGCGACGATTGATTGTTATTTCCAACGGAACTGGTAATCTTTTACGTGAAATATTCAACGAACTATTTGTATGGAACGAGTGCTGGGACACGAAAGGCGAGCGAGCCTCGCACGTGCCACAGACACGGAAAGCATTAATTTAATTTTTAACATAAACAATTGTAATCATGTGAAAAGGTATTTTTCAACACAATCGAGTCATTAAAGTTCTTTGACAATGTTTACACACAATAAAAATGTACACTCGGGTAACATAACGGGCTCGCGACATGCATCCTTGATTTACGGTCTTTTATAAAATATCTACGCGACCGTGTTTTGTGCGAAAACAAAAGTAAACGGTACGCAACGCACACAACGAAATGGATACATTATCACTTCGCTAAATGCACTTAAAGAAAGTAGGAAAGAAAAACAGTTGAAGGAAAACGCTTAAAAATTTTAATTATTCAAGGAGTTTGGTTTTTGGCAAGTTGTTTGCATGCATTGTTTGTGAGTTAACGAAAGTGAACAAGAAAACTACAATAGCTTAGTGTTACGCTCAAGTTTTATCTTAATTTTAAAAGGATGAAATCGAGCGCCAACTTTCTTATTTATTTTTTATAATATGCTTTGTTATGAGGAACATCATAGTCAATAAATGTAATTAACATTTTGATAAGACACAAACATAATCGCCCAAGGAATTTGATAAAACGCTTTCGATATTTAATACAGAAGGAAAATCATTGTTTTTATTAACATGAAAATGTAATAACGTTAATTTGTTAATTATATTGTAAGCAACACTAACGACATAATTTGAATTAAGCTCGCATGTTAATTCATAATAATTATGTTGCAACAAACTTAACTGTCGGCAAGATTTATTGTCGTTTTAATGGGCGCTTTTAACTTTGATGGTAGTTCTAACGTTTAACGTCTAGGCAAGTAACAATTAAAAAGAAACGAGTTAACCTCAAACAAGAGCTTGAAAGAAAATCAAAAGTTTGAAGTAGATATTTAAGTTGTGTAATTAAGTAAGGCAAGAAAGTCCCCACTTCTCCCTGCAAAGTGAGAAAGAGCTTACTTGGACCGTGATTGGGTGCAAATTTATAGAAAAAGTTTGTGTTATAATGTAATTAGATTTTTGTACTTATCAATAACTAGCTGTTGTTTGCGACTTCATCGGCGTGGAATTAAAAAAAACAACGTGGAGTTAAATAATATAGCCCATGTTATTCGGGGATAATGTAGCTTTCTAATGGTGAAAGAATTTTTGAAATCGGCCCAGTAGTTCTTAAGTTATATCAATACATACAAAAATAGAAAGATTTCCTCTTCATTATATTAGTACAGATAACGTCCTCCGATAAGTCTGATGCAAATGTACTTATAATATGTATTATAAGACAACTAACACTTCAACCACAGTTCCAAGAGAATAAGTACAGTCATCGACAAATTTCATCTAAGTGTTAGAGGTACAGCCACCAATCAATGTTTAGTTAAGTCAATGTTCGGAATTGGAAGCGTTGGTTAGGTAAGCTATCGGCCGCGTCGACCTGTCCGTCTTAAGGGAATGGACGGCTAAATTAATTAAGGCACGAACAACCGATCAAATGCTCTATTTCGGTACATCACGTCAAACTTAATAGGAAAAACATATAAATTAGCACTACTTGTATCATCGTGTGTTATTTGTTTTAAATTATGTAAGTGATTGATCTTTTTATACTGGCAATACTACAGATTAGATAATAGATAGGAGAATTCATTGCACATGGCAATAAAATTCATATCTTATTAGCATATTTATTTTATTAAGGATATTTATTTGTTATTGTATAAAGTAACAAAAAAAATGTACCCAGTTTTTCATTACAAACCCAAAAGACACTAATTCGGTGTCCACATTTCACCTGAGCTTATTACGTTTTAAGCGTGACAAAGGGCGAACCTATCTCCGTTTACCAGACACAAATCTCGGAGAATTATTTTATTATAAGTGTAAGTGCGAAATTGAAAAACAAAATTGTTTTTTATGTTACAAAATGTTTAATATCATGCAAAGAAATGTTACATTTTAAATTACGTATTTTGAATTAGATATAACGAATAATTGATACAACACTACAGCTTTATTTGAAACTTAATAGGCACAATTCGACTTAAAAATCGGGGTACTTTTATACGAGAAGTAACGATTAAATCAGAGTATACACTAGTCTAATTATCGTTGAATAATTCGTGGTATACGTCGCGAATTATTACAATGTTTAGTCATAAAATAACACAAATACATAACCGGCGCTCGCATGGCTCACTCCAAACAGCTTCCCGGAGAACTCGTAAAACGAACAAATGGGAACTTAATTTTAAAACCCCCATTGATTTATGGATAATTAAAAGTTGAGAAATTACCGAGATGTAAACCCGATCGTTGCTAACTTAAAAGCCGCAAACGTTTTAAAATATATATTTTTACAAACTTTTCGAACTTGTTGAACAAGCGGTTTATAATTTCATGTTGTTACCTTAATTAGCTTTACGTTACACACACGTTCTGAAAATTATTTTATTTCATGAACACGTTGAATTGAAAGCGTGGGTGTAATTAGACCTTAAAAGAGCCAATGAAATTTTGCTTTAAGGTAAAAGCTGTCAATTAAAGTCTTGTGAACCATCACAATTTATAAGTCACACATACAATATGGAAAACTCTATTAATTTGAATATTAAAAATAATGTAAAAGGCATTCATATCTCATTTGCTAAAAGAGCTCTAACGACGTCCGCAAAAAGATAAAAACGTGAAGCCAACAATAGCAGGTGTAATATAAAATGTTAGCTTGTTCGTTTTTTAGTCAAGCATTTCGGTTAGTTCTGTGGAACATTATATGCAAAGTTGTGTTCGGGAACATTGTGCGAACACGCCTGAAGGATAAGCCATAAAGTTGTCGGTGTGCGCAGGAAAAATTGCCGAAACTAGTGTACGGGCGAATTTCATAACGCGCTTAGCAGTTTCCCTCACCTGTCTCGTTAAACTTTGGAATTTTTAAATTAAATTCTGAATACCGACGTCGACTCGACAAAGTTGCGAATTCTTAAAATTCGGTATCGTAATTAATCTTCCGCTATAATAAACATAGAGGGAACAAAGAAAGCGGGTCGGGGGGGTGCTTATTCCTTATTAATGGAAGGGATGATGTTAAATCTTGTAATTAATGCAGGTGCTCGCGCCGGCCCACAACTTACTGAGAGGTTCTTTGGCAATTATCGGAATCCCGCCTGCTATTACACATTACGACGGAAATTATTTTATTATATTAATTCCACTAAAAGCGTCTAAATTATTTTGGAGGAAATTTATTAAGATAAGGTTTTCGATATTCATTTTGTTGTGTTCAAAGGAGGGGAACATTGGGAGATTAATCGCTCCTTTTATTAGAAATATTTATTGTATTGTACGAAATAAAAAAAGATAAGTTAAAAGGAAATGTACAAATGTTTATAAATATTAAAATTTTAATTCACTTTTTTATACTCGTAAACTGTCATCAATTTTCTATAGAAAAGACTAAAGTCAGGAAACGGTATTTTTTAATTAAACAGATCAAGGGTTCGAATCTTTTTCAAGTCACTTGTTGATAGATACAGATTTCATTGTTGCACATTAATGTCCCCCAAGGTTCAAATATTTCATAAATCTATTCCAGACATTAATTAACAATAAACCGTAATCAAATTGTATTCATTCCAAAAATTGTTCTCGTGTTTGTGTTTTTGTAGAAATATTCCAGTTACTAAATTACTTTAAAATAAAGTTTTTTAACATCACTTGCTTGGTGAACATTGGTACGATAATTGGTACGTAACGATAGATGTGTGTGCGACAGCTGAAAAATAAATTAAAGAGATGCTCAATACTACCACTGAAGATTGCATACCGATTCTTCTAAGTTAACATCACAGTAACTGTGTCACGGGGTAACTGTGAAATGAAGGGGCCAGTTTGTTTCAGTCCGTGGGAGACGTCATGTTGCGAGGACAGCGAGCGCGCTTCTGGAGAAGGTTATTGATTTTCACCGCCCGCTGGGCGGGGCCGAACCCGTGCGAGAGGGATCACACGATAGCCTCCTCATTAAATCAGAAGAGAAGCCTCCATTTCTCTCGGTACAGTTTCTAATTAAGGACGTACCCATTAAACAACTATTTAAATAGGTAGGGTCTTACAGCGAAAAACATTCATGTAAAAATATGAGTGCCGATGCCGAGACGGCTATAGTTTCCAAAATAATAACTTCGCCTTATCGAGCCTAAGCTTTTACGGACAAAAATGTTCAATATCCTGATTTATTACAAATTTACTGAAGCTGTTTTTGTATGAGAACGGAAAAATACTTCTGATTTTGTTTTCTTGCATTTAATTTTTATTTATTTTCAATTTCATAACAGCATATGATTTTTAAAAAGCATTACGTCAAAAGGCCGGGCCGTTCATTTCCCTTACTGTCACTGAATAGTTGAAAATGACACACGTGCTACGACGCAAAACATTCTTGAGAGAATTTGATTCAGTACACATGTAAAGCTTAAACGAAGCTGTAAGATTTAAAATCGGTAAATCGAATCCGGGCGTTCGTAGTCGTTTTGTCCTGGTGACATTTCCCGTCAGGGTTCATAGGGTCACGGTTGTTGGGATGAACGTAATCGGGTCGCGCCCGGCGATCGTGTTGCGAATGTAGATATCGTTGTTTGTTACTACGAATCTGCATGCCAGTGTAACAGTGCAAACAACTTAGATTTTAATGTACTAATCTCTACGACTATTTATAACAAGTACTAATAATTAAAAACAATAAGCCCGGCTAACTGTACCTTTTTGGAACGTAAGTATACAAACCTCAATGACAAAATTACTTTCTACTCTACTACCGAAGCCGTTTAGGCTATAGGTCACAATGGCACTGACATATATACATCGTGCACGCCCACGAAATTTCAAATAAAACAAAAAGTACTTAATACCAAAACTAAGTAATATAAACAAAAATACACCGACCGTTTATTAGAGTTTAAAACAACAAAGAAGCTTTTTCCATTTCTAGTAGCGATTGAATTACCAGAAATAGTATTTCGATATTAATTATTATTCTATTTGTCGTGAAAATAATAGCAGTTATAGACTATCGAAGGGTAGCAGCGTCGCAACTAAATGTTTAGCGCACATATATTCTGAGATGAAGAGAGATTTATTAAGACGTTGTCGGTAGAGTGTACCGCTTTAATAATATATTACTGGTCTGTCAAAAATACCTCCTGGCAGCTGCCGTAGCTTGGAATAAATTAATCTACCTTCGTAACGTTAAATGCTTGCTCACGGAGTCCAGGTAGAGTTCTTGTGTTGCATCTGCTAATTATATTAAACTAAATATTATTGGAAAAGCATGTACTAACGCAAAATGTCAAGAAAATGTATGTTCCGGTGGTAGATTTGTGAAAGTGATAAAGAAATATATCAAGCAATTACTGTCTAAACAGATAAACCTGGAAGTAGAATAAAAGTTTAAATATATACTAACTTTAAAAAAACATCAAACAAACATGAACTACTGTATAAAATAATTTTACTTTCACGTCGGTGTACTAGGAGTCCATAAGCAATTAGGCAGGTCCAGGTACAACAAAGTACAGTCAAAAGGTAGGGACGCATTCCTTGAATGCTATCACCGCATATCGATTTCAGTACGCTTGTCACATGAAACTGATTACCACACGTCTTACATTAAGGTAACTTGAGAAATGTAACTTTGAGAAATGATATTCGAGTAAAGACATGAGGTAATGCTAATATTTAATGCGATATCTCAGTAGCCAAGCATCTACGGATTTGACTCCGAAGTAAATATAAGTAAGTTCATATTAACTTAAAGTTTTGTTTTTATAATTAACTTCCTATAAATATATAATACCGAATGATAATTGTGCAACCCAAAAGCAAGGGATTTTAACTCGTTCCTTAGTCTTTACCATTTATGTTTCTATTTCCGTTTCGGAGCCAATTTTTTTTTGTTCGCTCATAACCTGTTGCCGCAAATAAAAAGCGACGGAAGGAGAACTGAACCGTGCAGTTATAAAACCGTCATGGTGTGAAAAATCGTCTTATATTTTTAAGTAATTAATTTTGTAGCACTTTTAAGAAACTTTAAATTTATTTGCTCTCTTTTTAACAGAGTCGAGTTATCAGAAATAACATAATTAGTAAGGAAATAATTTTACAACTTTGTCTAAAAATGTATTCCATTACAGCGATGAAAAACAGTGCCCTTTTGCTACCATTATGGTAAATTACAAATGTGCGAGATCACAGACAACTACGAACATCTAAGGGCAATGGATGGCTCCCATAAAAAGGCGATTATTAGCTCGTTGAATCAACATTCCGCTAGAGTAGTAATAAAAAGTCTATATCGGTTAAATTTTGCCGGCGGCAAGTTTTCAGCCGACGATCGTTCTTAAAGAACTGATTACATTGGCGCTATAAAAGTTGCGAAATTGCGCCGAACCCTTAAAGATTTTATCGAACCCTTACAATTTTCAATTAGGTCTGGTCTAACAATAACAATTCGAGCAAGGAAAAAAGCGACCTACTTCGAAGGAGCATAAAGCGGTCAGCACAATCAGGAGTCAGGAGCATAAATGAAGCCATTAATTATCCGCGATCCCAGTTATTTTCCTACTTCCAAAGGCCCCACTCTCCCCACCGCGCAGCCAGTATTACGCCTTACATTACTGCCATATTTTCTTTTTCACCAATTTACCAAACACTTGGAGCGGCGTTTTTGTTTTATTTTATTAAGTTTTACTTGTAAAGTTGTCAAAAAAATATAGTCTATTGAAACTGATAGATTTAACTTTAGCTTATAAAAATCGTTAACAATCAAATTAATTTATCTTAGAAGCTCTTAAAAGATTAAAATAGCTTTGATGTTGTTTCTATAGACTTTATCATCAGAAAAATCTCTAGAAACAACTTCAATTTTCTCTCTACAATACAGTCACGCCTTCCATTCTAAAACTTTTTAAATCTTAATAGCACATGAACAAGAATAAAACTGTGCGGAAAGTATGTTTCAAGACATTTTTGCATAAGACTCGAGACAATTTAAGACTCAGTTGACGTTAGTTGATGTTAAAAAAAAGTTAGTTTTGAGTCTTATTTACTAGAATATTTGTTTTGATGATTTAAAAAGTTAAAGACCGTTATTTATTTGAATTAAGTGATTCTTTTCGGAAGAAACAAAAGAAATATGGGTATATGTTTGACCATATTAGTTTGGCTAGTACTTATCACTCAACATAATAAGACGTTGGAAGTACTTGTTTTACAAGAGCACTTTTCCTAACTAAGTTGAAGAAAAGCGGCCTCGTAAACGATGTACTTTGTTAGCTGGGTCATGTTTTACATGTTAGTATATCTATTAAGTCATCGCTACGAGTACAGACTAACTTATTTCTCGGACGTGTTGACAAAATGATCGATACAATGTAAGAAGTGGTCTTGTCACATTGCAATGTTTTGACTTTGGACGATAGGAACCAATCTTTTTTTTAATACGTTAAAATAATTGTGCTATACGTATACGTTAAGATTAATTAAACTCGGTAGAATCGTGGAGAGATGGAGAGAGTACATTTTTCACGTAAGAGCTAAAAAGGGTCGCGGCACGTCACCTAGTGAGGCGAATAACTGGAAGGATTGACGGCGCGGCCCGGAGCTGCATTGTTTACCAAAACAATGGCCGACCTCTGCGGAGTCATTAACCCACCTCGGCGAGCGGTGTCAGCCGAGCCTGCGCCGCAACATTATCTCCTTTCCTCTCAGCTTACAGTTCAAACTAAAAATGCTCTCACGTAGATCGTGATGCTGATTAATCTTTATGCATCCATCTAGAGTACGTATTTTTACACATAAGAAGGTTCTCAATTAAAAACAAGATACGTACTAACTATTACATTAGTATAAGTAGCATAGCATTTTAAGGACAAAAAGTATAAGTTCTGAATAAAATATTAATGTAGAACTTAATTGACATATTAGGAAGAAAGAATTTTAATTACAGTCTAAATATCTAACTTTAGAATGAATTTCAGCGTGTACAAACTTAGGGCCAACGATTTTAATGAAATAATATACACAATATACTTATAAACAAACTTGGAACTTGTAACAGAAGAGAATTTCTTTCAAGGCGCCAATGTAAGTATAACGAGTTAACAAAACGAACAATTAGTTGGAAGCTTTTATTGTAAGCTTTCAGCGGGAACACGTTCCTCAATCGGCCGGGCACGTGACGAGTTGCCACTTGCCGAAACGTGTACCACCCCCGTGTACATGATACCTATAATATAACCTCAAAGGAGGATATCATTGTGTTTACGCACGCTTCAAGAAAGTACATATACCGCTTTATTCCGAAACGAGAATCAGCGTTATTACTGTTGTACTTTCTACGTTTGGTACTGGTACATTCTTAAAATTTATTCCGAAATACAAAACATCCTTGTTCCTAGTACTTCTTATGATACATAATTTGGTCCAATGAGACCCCTGGTCTTTATTATTTAGTTTCGAGTTTCCTCCAGTAATGTATAATCGACGACCAATAATCCTCGTTTATCGCAGTACTTTATACATTTTTTCGAAATAAGGTTGACAGAGTGTTACAAGCTATGATTTTTGTATCTGTATTTAAAATAAAATTTTACTGGCGTTGTATAAACAATCTCATTTTTCTTATCTCATTTAAATTCAATTTTTGGGAAAGTTCTAGAAAAGTTCAAAGAAATATACTTTACTCTATTCTTAACAATTCTTAAATCTTGTAACTTTTAAACAGATAGTAAAAAGAATGAAACAAATAGAATATTTTATTTTGATGTTAATAATAAAAATTAGAATTCGTCTAAAGAAATAGGATTTTACGTTAGTATTAATTTGGAGGTACAAAGGTAGAGATAGGCCGAGGAAGATATAGATGGATTGAGTGAAAGGTGGTATTGTAAACAAGGGTGTGACTGAGATGGCGAAGGATAGATTAACATGGAGAACAAAAACCTGGTGCGCCGACCCTAAAGCCTCGTTTGCCTTAGGATAGTATTTGAGCAGAGTAGCAAATAGCAAGTAGCAAGTATCCGAACAAAGGATTTACTAATCTACTCTACCAAAATGTTGCTGTTCTGACAAGTTTAATTGCTAAACTACTTGCTACTCGACTAAAATACTATCCTGGTGCGTTTAAGGGTGTAGGATGAGGTAGTGAAGGTGATGATGATGATGGTGTTACACGAAACAAACCTTGCACTCCTATAAACATCCAACATAACTTAAAAGTTCATATTAGTGTGTACAAAGTTCATAAAATTGATTCCCCGTCCAAATATATTACGATAAAAAGTTTTTCAGATTTCGGTGTAGCATTTCATGGATTTGACGTAAATTTTTCGAGAAACTTTCGAACAAGAGTATAAAGTCAAGTGGAATAAGATTAAGGCCTTTCGTGCACGACAGTATACAAATCTGCGACTTTACTTTCTATGCGACTTACTTAGAGGTTTGTCTACATATACGCGTCGCCGACATATTAGGTTATATCGCATAAGTTACTTAAAATCGCAGAATCGTAACTTTTATACGAGGAGCCTAATACTGTCAGGTACGGACGATGTTCTAAATTTAAACAGACATAACTTTCCAACGGCGAAGTAAAACTTCATGTTTACTGTAACGACTACGATGGGGTATTTATAACTTTTTTAACGTTTCAAAATAAATTAAAACGCATCTCAAATGATTAGACTGGTAAATTTAGCAAAACTATATTATTTTTTTCATTGGTAATCAGTTAAAATCACTACAGAAACATTTAAAACTTGCGATCCATGGACCTTGGTGATTAAAGAATTTAAACATACACGCCTCCACAGATAAACAGTAGACTTTTAGTCGATAGTGCGACTGATAGCTTGTGTGTGTGACTTAGAATGAAATTAAAATAAAGCCGAACTTGATAAGCGAGAGTCCAAGGGGCCACTTTTTGTCTCTCTTATAGAGGTTTTCTCTCTAATTCGGTTCTCGCATATGGAGGTAGCTCGACGCGACCATAGAATGACTCTCTCTTATAGTGGTTTCTCGTTTTTCCATGTTTGTCTGTGTTAACTACCTCCTTTTAGGGTTTATAAGTTAGTCTTAGACAATGTCTTTCTATTAAAATAAATTTTAGCTCTACTATTAAAGTTTTTATTGCTCTAACAAAATGTAACTTTTAACATTTTCTATTCTTTTATTTCTTCTTGTTTGTTTCTGAACAATAAAACAAGTTAGCAATCGTCTAAGTTGAATGTTTCCTTACTTTTGTTCTAACTTCTCTAGTTATAAACTATCTGACTGCACCAGGCTCCCAGCACTCTGGATTAAGATTTCATTATAAAACAATTGAATGTAACTTCGCAAATAAGTGTTGAATGTAATAATCAAAGTTACATAATAAAAAAATCAATGCCATAAGAATTAGATAATCATTCTCTAGAACGGAAATTGTGAGCGCTATTTAAAAAATAAATAAAAACGAAGAACGAGTAAATAAATAAAATAAATATAAAGGGTCCTAGATACCAGAATTCAGAACCCAAAATCCAAAATCTGTTTTAAAAATTGTAAGGGTCAATATTATTTACCAAAATGTGTATTAGAATAAACTATAAATAGAGGTAAAGTATTATTTGCCTACTAATTTAAATTATTTATCAACAGTCTACGTACAGTACGTACAATCAACGCCATCTATCGTATCAATAACGAACCTAGCTACAACTCTGAAACACCTTTGTTGCGACAATTAAATTAATCAGTGGGAGATGTCGCTATAAATCAGAATCCCGCAGTGCGTTTTGTTCGCTGCATCGATGTGGTTACTGTAGCTTCATTTCATTAACTGAGTAACGTGGCACCACAACAATGAGGAGATTGGTGCCACGAACGGCCGCTGCCGGATGCTGTCGCCCTGGTGCCGCGACCTCATCCGATACACCGACAGAACACGCCACCGCCAAATATCAAAACCGATATTACACACTCTACAAATTAAAGCAAAATATTCAATACGTTTAAAATGTTTTAACAAAAAATCCAATAAAAAGCAAACGAAACGGATCCAAACTTTCATTCGTTTAATACCCATTAAAAGCTTTCCCGATGATTGTAACTTCCCGTCTATCCGTTCGATGTTTTTGAAATATTACCAAAATTCAAATTCACGTTACGGGAAATAACAAACTCGATGGCCCCTTTCAATGAAATCCTTTGAAGGATAAAAGTCAAATTATTCAAATTTCCTCCACTGATTGCTGACACCGAGGCGGCGACAGTTTTCAAAGGAATAGCAAAATATGAATTTATTAAGGAGGTAGGTTATTTATTATTTCGATGACTTGTTATTGTAATAATATTATAATCAGTTATCCGAGTGATAGCGGGGCCAAGACAATATCGACTGCTTCGATGTTAAATAAAGCGGACGCTTAGTGGAGCTTTAATAATGCGCATCGAAATAAGTTTCTTAATCAAATTCCTTCTTCGAGTATTCCATTTTAGCGAATAAAAAATCTTAAAGAAAATGTTGTCGTCTAAAAAATTGAGTCCGTTTGTCTACAGAAGCGGTATCGATAATTTAGTTACTCGCTACAGTTCATTTTACGCTTGTGTAAATACGCCATTATTTGTTTAGCGTTACGATGAATATCAACACAAAGCTCGACTAGGAATCGCTTCAGCAGACCTTCAACTAATAAGGTTATTCATTAGGAGCGCAATGTATCGCGAGGGCGTTGCATATGAATGTTGCGTCATGCGGCCACGCTCTAGAAGGCAATATGCAATAAAGCATTCGTCACACGGAAACACGATAGCGAACCCTGACTATTTAATGTGACATAAAAATTTTAACGCAATTGAACGAGGAATTATTTTTTATATGCAATGAATTTTCTAGTTATGAATAAATGCATAAAATTACGATCTAACGTGGGGCTGCTAACCACGGAGCACTTATTACGTCTAGAATGAAAAGGTGCTTATTTAATTTATCCACAAATGTAAGAGTAATTTAATGAAGTTATCATTAAGTAAACGATGAAAGTGAGAAAAAGTAACAAATGGATGGAAATATGGGGCCAAAGTAGTGTACATTTAATTTAAACTTATAATTATCACACATAAAAATAAAAAGTCTTAGATGAGCTAAAAAAGGTAAGCGTATATTGACGGCGACAAAAGACAAATTAGCAGCATTATATTACTTTAAATCTGTATTTATAATAATATGAATTCTTAGCAAAAAATACGCGAACTCTATGACATTAAATAGCATTGCTATTAGTGAAGGGGCCGGGACTGATGATAATCTACCCTCCTATATTTTATGAAATTTCTATGTTTTTAAACATGTTGTACCTGGGTTGCCTGATCCTAGCCTGGCATGGCTATGTTTAATTGATCGTTCGAGAGGTCAATTTTTCGAATTTTATATAGCATTCAATAGTGTCGCACTTCAGCAGGTGTGCGTTCCTAACGCGATGCGATGGGTCGTGTGATGCGAGCGATGCCAGACCGCCTGCGCTCGCACTTGGCATGCACGATGCGAACAATTTGGGCTCGCGCCGAACCACCTAAAGCAAGTTATTGGATTGTCATAATTCCGCACGCCCAAAATCTGCACATTTTACTACCGACACCGCAGATAAACACTGACAATTCGCGATAGCTAAAGCCTTGTTCGCACCAGGATAGTATTTTATTCGAATAGCAAGTGATTTAGTAATTTAAACGTGTCCAAACAGCAACATTTTGGTAGAGTAGATTAGTAAATTCTTTGTTCGGATACCTGTTGTTCGCTACTTGACTAAAATACTATCCTAATGTAAACAAGGCTTAACGCATTGACTGTGTTGCTTGTAATGCTTTGCTTTTAAGTGTACAACCTACACGATTTCGCCTTTGATTTGAACTAGTCGACAACGAATTATCTCGAGTGTTGCAAATGTCAATGGACGTCGGAGATCACCTCGGTGATCCAGCCCCTTGTCTTGTAAAAAATAGTACTTACTGTCTATTAGTTAAAATGAAATATTTAGACCAGAATGTTAGTTGAGCTTTCTTTTCAAGGACTCTGGTGGCCTGAGACCAAGTCTGTTACTTGCGTCTGGTATATATCCTTTCTTCTACAATGTAAATATTAAGTTTTCCCAAGTATGTATTATACTAATTAAACAAACTTTAAGCATAATAGAATAAATTTTCAACATGTACCGATGCAATTAAATTTTCAATAACTAGTACTTGAAGCGATCTATGAAATATTCGTAAGACTTTCTATTAGTCTTGAATGAAGTTATAAATTGTTAGTAAGTTCATTAAATAGTTTACGTAAAATTAATACTTTCTTGTTATTTCTATAAAATATTAATTAGTTGCCGAACAGAATTTTTATCAATATAACTGGGAATTTCTTCTCTCACTATTTTAAGTATTATTTATATTTATCTTAGCTTCTCCTGCCGCACGGGTTGCCTGGAAGAGATCGCTTCTAGCGATAAAGCCGCCCTTGCATGCTATCTCTACTGTTAATGTTAATTTTACCAATGTAATTGCATTAAGTGTTAAATAAATAAATAAATGTATAATATAAAAATATTGTTTTTGTCAACTCTACAGTACTATGGACTCTCACAATATCTACACAGTCACTTTATTCATGACAAATTAATATACATAGTCAGATTTTGATTCAAGTTAACCTTCGATTTTAGAAATGACACAAAAAATTTAATACTGATTTTAATTAATTACCTAAATTTATATCAAGACATGATCTCAAACAATACAGTCAAACCTGTATACGCGAGACCTCAATAAGCGAGAAATCTCCATAAACGAAGTCATTTTTTCGTCCCGACGAGCTACCTCCATAAGTGAGAAACCCGGATTGGAGAGAAACCTATATAAGCGAGTAACCGATTTAAGTGGTCCCTTGGACTCTCGTTTATACAGGTTCGACTGTAATTACTTAAATAGACTTAAAAACATGAACGCAGACAATATTTGAATTGGTAAACAGTACAATGTTTTTTGTTAACGTTGAGTTTTTGTATCGTACACAAGCACATATACATATCGCAGGATGTTGAAGGGGCGTGGGAATCAAGTGCATTATACTTCTCTGACAATGTCCACATGGCATAAAAAGATGCGAGCCACAATAGTCGCCTATGGAAAAGCAACGAGCCACTCAGTTCGCACGGCCGGCCGCGCAAACACCGTACGCTTGCGGTGACTGGTGACACGAAATGCGTTCGCGTAATGAAACATCCGTATCGCTACATATTATCTAAATAGGTATTTTCAAACGCAACGCAACTCTCTCTAGTAAACAGTATGGAAATAACATTTAGCACACAGGTTCGACCGTAGGTGCAGTACTGACTTGATACGCGAGAGTCCAAGGGACCACGACATTTGTCTACCTTATAGAATGTCCTATATAATCAGGTTTTTCGCTTATGAAGGTTGTCCGCCGGAACCAGAGAATGAATCCCGCTTATAGAGGTTTCTTGCTTATGCAGCTTTGACTGTATTTGTATTCTACTCTCAAAAAACCTGAGTCTTTTGATAACCGGACCATTTAATTATTTATAGATACATGAATTTAAGATATATAACGTGTTTATAATATTTATAATGTAAGAAAAATATCTTTTGTCCACTAAAACTCAAATACTCACTTCACACTTCGTATCAGTAGCCATCTATCAGGCGCAGTCAAGACGTATCACGTCACGTGCGAACTACCGCGATTACCATACAAATGATGTCTCCGCAATCTGGTAGCAAGCGAATTAAGCGAGTGCGGTGCGACCATTAAGCGAGCCAGACCGATCCTGCATACCCATTAATTTAATAGCACTTTTTTTTTCTATTAAACGACTAAAGTCAACCGGCGACTAATTCAGACCGTGGCACGCGTTCCGCCGACGCCTTTTTATAACTGCCATTTTGTACTTGAAATATTTCACCGTCTATTACATTTATATGGTTTTAAAAAATAATTACATCAATCTTCTATAAGAGTAAGCAACCCTTATAAATTTTCAATAACTGTTTGTGCGACCCCTGATATTTGAACTACTTCCCGTATGCAAATTATTTATACTTTGGACATTATCAAATCTAATTCCTACATCATTAGTTTTTAAAGTAAATAAATAATGGTTTGTCTAGTCACATTATCGCTTTAAAGAACTCTAGAAGTTCGAGTTAGCGCACTGCTAAATAAACTTTTTCTATAAACAGGTAGTTTAAACGAGCATCGTTCGTTAAAAGATAAAATATTCCTCGTCTTATATAAAACTGTTTATGTAAATTGAATAAGTCGTCGCTTTAACTCTTGATTACAAAGAGAAGTTGAATCAGTTTTGTTTACGGGTTTAATCGCAGTTGCGTCTCGTTGTTTTGTATTTATTCAGTGTTAGTCAGCGAGCAGCAAGCAGCAGGTGGACTATTAATTTTAAAGCAGCGTTTTTGTATACGAGAAATCACGTTCATTTTCTTGAGAAGTTTCAATGTGACGTCGCTTAAATATTCAGCTTCCTACGTCGGTTTACTACTAGCTGCTTAAACAGCGCAAACGTGAATGTGAATTTTAGATGATCGTAATGTTCTAGGGTAATGTGTGTTACTAGAGTACATTATGTCATTAAATCACTTATCTAAATGGATAAACAAGGATTAATTTAATCTTATTAACAATGAATGTCTTTGAAAATCTTCTGCAGCTTGCATGTCAATCGTTGCTTTTTAATGAACATTCTTGTGTAACGATCTAATAAACTACAATATATGCCTGACTTTTAATCCTGAAGTATAATCACATAATATATTTAAACTAGCTGTTACTCGAATGGAATTAAATAACATAGCCTATATTGCTCATGTAGCTTTCTAATGGTGATTTTTTTTTTAAATTTACCCAGTAACATACAAAAATTCAAAAATACCAAGTTTCTCTCTTTATAATATTAGTATAGAGTATAGATAACAGCATTAATTAACAAAATTAAATACAGAAAACTAAAAAAGCAGTCTCGAAATGAAATTAAAACTTAGAGCTGATGGAAAAGTTGAGCGAAGCGCTCGGGGTTCAGTTCTGACAGAAGATTAAAATGGCGACCGGCTCAGGTTGCTACATTATCAACTTACAATACCCAGACACCAGTGTTGGATGTACAATCTAGTTTACACCGGTATAAATGAGACGGGTTAAGATAGATTGCTTTATATTTAAATTCGACAACGAAAGAATGAGGCCTATAAAAAATCACATTTACTATTTTAGTAATGAATTTAAGTTACGCAAAGGAGTATATTTAGTTGTGGAAACCTTGATATTTAATACTAGCTGTTGTGCGCGACTTCGTCCACGTGGAATTAAATAATAAAGCCTATGTTATTTGGGGATAATGTAACTTTTTAATGGTGAAGAATTTTTGAAATCGGCGTATTAGTTCTTGAGTTATTTCAATACAAACAAAAATACAAAGTTACTCTCTTAATAATATAAGTATAGATCATATAATACAATATAAGAAATAATACTATTGCACATTCATTCATTTTTATTTATAAAGATGTAAGTGGCACGTTAAGATTTTGTATCGTATGTTTTCACACAACATGGGAGCAAACGAGAATCGAATCTTGTTACCGACAGTTTACACTAGTACTACAAATTCTCATCTCTCTTTTTTCAAATACAATGGATAGAAACATTGTAATATAGAGTATCGAAGTACAGAGAAATAAACATTAATATATTAATTGGTCGTTGCTAACTCATCAATTCATTGTAAGTAATTTCAATCGATAAATAGAAGCCAATAAAAGCACTCCACAGCTCGCTTGAATAAATAAACAAATCGAGACAGACACGTAGCAATTGTATCTCGATTTGAAACTCAAACAACGATCGTTTTAGACTTAGAATTTAGTAGTTGTCTAATGTATACTGGAATTAAGACACAAGGCTACAAGGGAAGTTAAACAAACGACAGTCAGATGGCAATTTAGTCACTCATACGAAATAGAGATAAATTAGTGAAATCTAGTTACTATTCTAAACTATATACAGTTCTCTCCAATAAAGTAACTAGAGATACAAGGAAGAATATTTATAAAATACTTTTAATTAAACCGCAAATAATGAGAATAATTATTAAAGCGAAAGAATATTCTTGACTCCTTTGTGGAGCTCCACAACCTTTAATTTATTATTTAAACAACAAAACGTTTTGTTTAGCGCCCACCTACCGTGAAATAACGCTTTATTCTTAACTCGACTGTTAACCGTCCTTTAGCTTACCGCAGTCTTTACGCACTCTGATTACGATGCTCACTGCACCTGACCCGGCTTGGTTTAAACCTTGAATCCGACGTTGCTCTGAAATATTGCTTGCTCGCTCAATCGTTTACGCATTGAACGCTGTGAACGATTGATTTCAAGCAATCATTCCCTTTGATTATTAGACTGGTCTTTTTGTCTAAATGTTAAATTGCCTTTTGAACAGCGTATAAAGGTTAAGAAATGTAATGGTTTCACCTGCTTATAACAATCAATCTTTTACACTATTTTTTTTATCTTATTTATAATACGCTTTTTATGACGAATATTTAAAAATAATAAGTTCAGGAATATTCTACATTTTAAGTTCTATGAAAAAAATGTAGTTTATATTATCTCCGTTCCTAAAACTTAATGATTTTAAAGAATAATGTAAGAAACTCTAATACTAGGAAAGGAGAATGTTTTGTTACCCATTACTAACAGCTCGTAGCTACCGCGAGCAGTAGCTTCCCTGTACCGCGGGTAACAATATGGCTGCTCATTACATCGGGCCGTAACCTCGATCTCATTGCCGACACATGAAACTTTTAATCATTATTAGCGGCACTCCGTTGAGCAAACGCGAGTGGAAAAATTGGTGTACTAGGAGTCATATTCTCAAGCCGGGCGTATAGTCGCAACATTTTTGTATTATTTACTTCTAACAATTATATCCTTATAGTTAACTTAAATAAAGATTTGATGTAGGGTTGGACAAAAAATATTCATTTAAGGACTTAACGATAAGGAGATTTTTCTGTTCTTGATCTAACTATGATCCGATCATGATCAGATCATGATTTGAGCTGGTCATAGTAAGACGATTCATATTTGCATTAAAATAGATAAGTGTACTAGAAATCGCAAGGTAGTCATACGATAACCTTGTGAGCCGATATAAAAATGTACGCCGAACTGATTAGCTGGCGTTACGCGACCGCCAACTGGCACGGGAGCCGCGCGCAGCGTCCAAACGGTCCGCCCAGCACGCCTCAATGAGTCGACTGTCCAATTAACTCCATTCATATGTTCGCACCCAGCGAGCACGCTAAGTGCTTTTTTCAAGCTAATATGCACATTTGTTCCGACTAAGTTGTACAAAGTAAAACTTTATTGGCATCTGTTCCGCACGACCGCGACTTCACACGCCCCCTGTCGTACGCTCGTAAAATAATTTTAATGCAGAAATTGGCGCCGCTAATAGGCAATACGATTTTGTAATATTGCCAACGTTGCACAAATATCGTAGTAAAATTTATTTATCAGGTGTAAATATTGTAGGATAATCACAACAAAGTATTACCATGACCTCTCTATCCCACATACTCATGTTCTTCACTTTTTATATTTCTTTATCTATCCTCTACTCCTGAATAAAACGTGTGTTAAAGGGTATAAACTTCAACTGTAGATATAACTTTGTTCATAATCGAATATCATTATTCATTTAACTCTATCGTAGCGTTAAAATCAAAAGGATACGTTAAAATGGGTACAGAATTTTCGAATACCAGAGCCATAACAAAGCCACCGAAATATAATTCAAATGTCCACAAGTGTCACTCCGCGCAGTGACGCGGCGGCGGGCGTCCGCTATCCGTTTAATAACGCGCTTCAATAATAAGCAATAATCAACCGACACTCGACACTTACACCTCTTTATATTTCAAACTAGCTTTTGACTGCGGTTTCGTTCGCGTGATTAAACTTTGTAACCAGCCAGCGTTGCCAGACCTCCGATTTCAAGCTTTGAAATTTCTGATTGGCTTTGGTTAACGCTTACCAAACATTATGTATGGAAGTTCAAGAATTTTAAATCAAAAAGTAGGTACCATAACTTTATTTTTGTCCTTATTTTAATACGTGCTCTAGTAGCCTGATAGCCTGAATACTAACTATTAAATCTGGAACGAGGATAAAGTATTGTTTGACTTGGGTCTTAAAATATTCGAGCTGAATATCCAATCTCTTTTTTCTGCTTCTCTTTTATATTAGTCTTAACTAGCTGTTGTCCGCGTGGAATTAATTAATATAGTGTATGTTACTCGGGAATAATGTAGCTTTCAAATGGTGAAAGATTTTTTGAAATCAGCCCAGTAGTTCTTGAGTTATTTCAATACAAACAAAAATACAAAGTTTCTCTCTTTATAATATTAAGTATAGATTAGATCTATGTATAGATATATGTTAATAATAATTTACAAATTAGTTAATAAAAATTTACAACAAATACCTACAATCTATATCAAAACCTTTTAATATCATCATTACTTTAGGATTCTTCGCGTTCTACACTAATTACACTAATCAACTATTCATAAAGAAACTACTAAATCAATACTCTACTAATTATTAGTTCAATTTATGCGCGGAATAGTAATCGAATTCAAGACACCATCGTACCAGGAAATCATAAAGCCGGCATGCAATGATTCACGGAACGATCACCGGCTCTACATTCAGTAAACAAACCAAGATTAAATGCAGCAAAACGCATTCCGCACTAACCATTTCTAATTATTCCATCTATTAACTTGATTGTTAGAATGATTGCTTGATTTACACGCCTTCACTTTTGTCTTTACAAAATAAATGTTACTGCGATACTTAGAGTCACTTTAAGATTACCCTAAGTAGTATACAAACACCAAATATACATTAAGATCCTCCCTTAGTAACCACTAAGTGATTCTGAATTTAGCGGTTAGTTATAGAAAGAAGAACAGTGTTTAACAGTGGTAGAGCCCGCTTTAAGATCTTCGCACGAATTGTCCGGCTCGCCCGGTGAAATACCACGACCACACAGAAGACAGGCGTCAAATGGAAGAAATTCCGTGTTTCGTCTGAAGAGTGTGGTGCCGGAGGACTAATTTTTAATCTGTTTTCCCTTCCTATCCTTTTCTTATAAGGAAATGATGGGAAGAGGTAGTGGATTTTCCGGGGGAGGGAACGCATAGGGAGAGGAATTATCCTCTTGCTGTGCGTCTCCTCCTCCGAAGATTAAGGGTAGGCAACGCATCTGCAAATGTAGATGTCTATGGACAGCGGTCGCTTCGCTATTTCAGCGAATTAAGGTGGCCGCTTGCTCGTTTGCCACTTTTTAAAAAAAAAAAAAAAAAAAAAAAGAAAACGAAGAGATATTCCATAATAATAAGAAACAAACTTGAATAAGTACTAAAGACCCGTAATCGCAAATTATTAATTATTCTTTGGTGATAAATATGTAAAAAAAACTGCGTTAAATGAAGTAATAAAATCCATTCATTCAAGTCAATAGCACGCAGGATATTCATGTCAAGTATCCTGATATTTACGATGGTCGACACGAATTGTATTTTCGAATTCATGTAAATAATGTATATTTATTTGTAAAAAAAAATATTAATAGGTTAATAAAATTAATTGGGATAAAATAATAACTCTTAAGTTCTGCTGCATTATTACAGGTTAAGTTGGCTAATGTTAAACTACCTCGTCCCATCTTTCGAAGATTGAAATTCAATTTGGTCAAGCACTATTTAATACATTTACTAAGTTCTTGCACACGGTCCGAAAATAAACAGAGTTCTTTGAACCTTACTTAAGAATTCAACTTAAAATGGACGTTAAGTTGAGAATCTATTTCAGTTAAATAAAACAGAAATATCCGTGTAAGGGAGGGTCCTGCGAGGTAATGCTTACACGTCCTCGAGGCAGTAAAAAGGACCGTTTACATTTTTCACCGTGCTAATTTTATTTGACTCGACTTGAATATATTATGCCCTATTATTACGAGCCCGCCCTCTGCAGCCGCTTAAAGCTAACAATGAGTAACTTTTTCCTGTTAAATTGTTAAAATTTATTTTTTGACAAAAAAAATCTGGGTAATTTAATTGCAAACCATTTATTATACGTAATTATTTATTAACATTAAAATTTTTCTTGGGATACTCATATAATTATGCCTTCCTTTCACCAATTCCATTGGAAAACACCCCTGTTGATACGTATACGATGAAAAAAGATAAGAAAATAAAAAAAACTCTAAATAACTTGTTTCACGTGTTCTTTAGTTCATGAATTTATACTTTTAAGTTTAATTACGTTTCAATTTAAACCAAAGTAACAAGTAAAACTACATTTACTCAAGAAATGAAATCTTAATTAAATAACATAGAAGTTATCTTTCTAATTATAAGACAAAGTTATACAATCTCTAGGAATACGGAACGTCGGATAGAAACTTATAACTAATTTCATTAATATCTTTGGCAACTTACGTTTCTTGATCATCTACTGCGAATGATATCGAGTGAGAGAAGTTCTTGTCAAATTTATTGCATAATTCTACCTGAAACAAGAAGAAAATGTATTAGTGCTATTACACATGATATTTGTAGGAAAACATAGATTTTTTGACGATAGAAATGTATTCCTTAGGAGGTGTGTAAGCCCGAAAAAATAATGCATGTAGTTATTGCCTTGGGTGAACGCAGCTAACGGTGTTAGTTTTAATAAACCAAGTGCTAAGAAATAATTAATTAATTAAGGCTAGATTTCTTGTAGATAGTTAACAAATTTTCTTCTTTTTCTAATTAATAATTAATGTTATCTAGTAGTCATAACGTATTTCAAACTTATGTGTTTAATGTATTTACTATTTCAATTAATAAAAATTTTAATAATAGCTCGCGCTGTGGTATAAAATCATCATATTAATTACAAAGCTTTTAATCAACGAACCGACAGCATATTTTGATTCAGACGGGAAAAGGCTGAATTTGCGAGGCGTTTCAACTAGAATGATCCAATAATAGAAATGTTTCGATCGTTTCGAATATAACCGACCCGGTTAGGGGTAGCCTGTCACTGCAACTCTAATGGATTCAACTTGTCATTGTTTTTAAATAACAGCCTGTGACCTAGTCCGCATTCCGCATATAGCCTCCAGCCACAGTTTATTCCGAGCATCCCTTATCGAGACTAATGGAATTGTTAAATAGATATCCCGTTCGTTTTATCGTGTTCAACTTGATAATACCATTGTATTTGACATTTGGGTAGATGTCAGTTTATTTCAGTTTATTCAATTCAAATAGATTTTGGTTTTTATTTTTTAATCGTGTTTTGTTTTTCTAACGAGATCTACCTAAAAGTGTGTAAAAGAACTTCTACTTAACAAACATAACGATAGTAACATTTAGATATGCGTAACTTTAAAACTACAAAAGCCTAGAGAGCTGCTTGCCTAATAAATATTAGCTTAGTTTATAGCGAAATCACAATACTATTCTAACATACTACGTCACAGTGAAAGCTACGTAAGGCTTTGAAGGCAGGGCATGCAGAGTGCAGGCGATAGTCCGCGCGAGAGAGCACGCCAGAAAGGAGCTTTACTCCCTATCGAGTGCCGCACGCCACCGCTCTTAGTTTTCCATCAAAAATACTAAAAAGGACAATGTTGCAAATACACATAAAATACGAATAAATAGGACTTTCAAAAAAGGGCTGATTCACATTTACATCCACCTAGAACGCCAATTTACAGCAATAATTTTACAAAGGGTTCTCTAAAAATGTAATCAGGTGGTATTTTTTATCTCAGATGTTAAAGTATACAAAACAAAAGCATTAATATAAAGCGGTTTTTATGAAAAGTTCTAAATTAAAATTATAACAAAAGCTATTATCACCGTAGACCTTCCCACGAGTGCTTAAATCTCCTGTTAAGCGAGCAGGCGGTTAGGAACGCGACACAAACGCACATTCATTTACGTATTTGAATTTTAAATTTTAATGCGTTTTACGGCAACGTGAGGAAGTCTGCAGTAAGACACCAATTAAATTAATATTCCAGTTTTACTGCAACTTAAATAATTTCCCGCATTCGTAGCGTTTAATGGAGAAATGCAGCTTCAAGATTTTAGCGCTGTCGCCGCCAAATAGTGCTTCAGTAAAACGACTTGCTAATGATACCATTCTCAATTCTATAACAAAAACTAAATTGTTAAATTGTGTGATTCAAACAAAGTTTACGATTAAATAAAAAAATAATTGTTTGTATCTACGGACTAAAGTACTTAATAATAATTGACTACTAATTGTAGACGATAATCGTGACAGATTCATGGGGGCTACCCAAAGTATCTTTTGATTGGCGATATCGCTGATAGAATCGAAAAAATGATGAACTGACAATGACATTCGATAAGTCGCGTGCTTGTCACGTGTGGGATATCGAACGTCATTGTCAGTCTTAAAATGTATGGACATTTTTGATGTTCGCTATCGAATCGCTTCGTAGCGCATGTACTTTGGGTAGCCGCCCAGATCAGTTTATGTTATCCTCGACTAAGCAAAATATTAAAGCGTGGAATATATTTCCACTTTAGAATGTTTGTGTGCGCACTGTAATATATTTTCGAGACGACCACCGTCGCTCGCGACAGAACTCTTAACTGTCTTAAGTAGAAACCGTGCATAATTTTCTCTGCGGACGTAAGATTCCAAAAGAGCGCAGAGAAAAATAAACAGCACTTGTATCTCAACGCAGCCCTCTCATCTAGCGAGGCGAAGCGGTAGGCGCGCTTCAAGACGCCGCCTTCACTGTAAACAACGTCTGGTATGTTTATGTTGCGTCTCCATTGCCCACCGGCCGATTGTCGAGTTTTAACAACCGCAACACAAACAAACCAACATTTGGCAAACGCACGAACGAGTTTACAAGGAACGAGCGTTTCCGAATGTTTGTATATTACTTCTTCAAACGTTAGCAACTGCGCGGAAGTTGCAGTGAATGTAACTGCAGTTCTGCCGAGACGCTGCGATGCTCCATTGCACGGCTTTGTCCGGAAAAAGCCTCGGAAGACGTCGGCCCGTCTGTTCGCTTGTCGATTACAACTGCATTACCATATTCGTTGAAATGTAAGAGAAGCGCGAATCGAACGATCGAGAATTACTTCGGAGCCAGTTCGAACGAACCGAATCTATTTTTAAACAATTCAATGCTGCGGAAAATGTCTTGCGCAATCCGTCTTTCAATGGATGTTATTTTTAAATAGCAGAATTATAAATTTATAGTTTTTTATAGATAAAAATACAAACATTGAAAAAAGCTTAAAGTCTAATAATAATGCCAAACTGTGATTTCAAAATAACATATTTTAATTAACTCTTGATATGTTTTTATGTTGACACGACCAATTTCTTCGAATTGAATTTCTGTGTTAATTTTGTGACAACACAATGAGTTGTCATCTCTCCTTTTTCTGTGCCACACTACAGATAAAAAGATTTTAACAAAACCGAATTTAATAGAGTTTTAAAAATAGATCTAACTAGTTTGCTCTATAGAAATTCGTCTCCTTTAAAAAGAGGGGCAAACTGTCTAAACAACGAAGCAAATAAGATAAGACGCTTGTTCGTGTTACGTATGTAGTAGTTATCAGATCGTATTGTGCGTGTAGTTTTTGTGTGCGTAAGCTACGAAACACACTTAAGAGGTCAACGTTCCTTGATGATAATACTCGGGTACATTTCTATGACAGTGATCGATTGTTGGGAAGTCTTTAGCTTATGCAAACATCTTCAGTGCGCTGAGAGCGTAGAAAAATCTGTGAAAAGGCGATAGACTTATACGTCGCCGTAAGACGGATTGCTTGAAAATTTATCAACGCCCTCAGCGAAATCAGCCCGCAACGTAACAGGTGGGAAAAGGCGATTGAGATTATGAATGATTGTTGACGACAATATGACACCTGTGTTTACCTTATATTAGAACATGCACACAATTTTTTGTGACATAATATTAGATAGAGCTTAGTTATTAACACTTAATTTGGATAATTGGTTCCACCATAACTGGAAAAATAAACGAATATATAACAAAAGACGATCGCATTTCGTATCGAACTTTACAGCATTTAAGATCGTATAGGTCGGGAACTATTGCGTAGTTAACTTCTAATTAAGATAACGAATATTATTTAATATATTGAACTTAGTATTTAATTCTATGACTTAATTATATGCAATAAAACGAACTTTGTATTCATTGAGCTATTAATATTGATGGCAGAGCAAATGATGCAGCGCTAGTAATTACCTTGCACATGTGCGTAGCACGTGGTGACGTTTACCATTTCTTAATTATGTTAGCTAGGATGATTGACAGTTACATTTGACCCCCCAGGGATGGGAACTATGGTGATCTTTTTTATCCATACGTATAGGCTGAAGTCAGTTCATATTATTATAACTTAATTATCTGTTTAGATCGATTATTAAAAAAATAAAGAAACTGATATTATAGGTCAGATATAATAAACTACGTTTTTTTACTCCAAGAATCAGGGCCCCCTCTAACATATAAGCAAAGTTTGCCTAAAATTTTTTTTTTTAAAAAGTTCAGTTCTTTGGTTTATTTCAGGAACCTAGCTACTACCAAAAAAGATAATGCCAAGAATCGCTACAAAGACCTAAACTCTCCATGTTCATACGAATTCAATTAAAAGTAATTGCTAATATTCGCTGATATCAACAAAAACAATTGTATTGATAAACATTGTAAATGTAGAGCAGATTCTAAAACAGGCGTGAAATTGAAAAAAAAATGAAAGCGATGTGCCGCAGTATGTGAAGCTCGGGGCCGCACACTTGAAATATGCGAATTTGATCTTGAGCACGTATTTCCAACTTGTGATTTTTGCATTTTTTCATTAAAGCCGCCTTCAATCCATTGAGTGGACAATATCGTGAACGTATTGAAAAATGTATATGCACATGGCAACACTAGTTTCATACAATATACTATCAAACCTCCATAAGCGAGAAACTCAGATTAGAGATAAACCTCTATAAGCGAGACACATGTCGCGGTCCCATAGACTTCCGCTTATACAGGATCGACTGTAATTGCCAAAAATATTGTACATGATATAAATGATAGATATAATTTTTATTTATTGAACATATCTACCGTTTCAACATTTAATTAATTAATTATTAGTTAGTTTGTGTATAATTAACGAATGACTAAAAGGACCTTGTATTGTGAAAGGTACGTTTTAGAGACAGTATTGTACTGCGCACATTCAAATATAATGAAAAATACAATACGACTCTAACAGGACTTAAAGTAATACAATTACTTTTTCTTACTAATTATATGTAGCCAATAAACTCTATTTACAGTCTACAAGGAAATCACTTTAATGTCTGTATTTAAACAAACAAACAAGATTAAAAACAATAATAAAATAATTACAACTTTACAATAATTACGAGAGATAAAATATGTCAACGCTAACGTTTACAAAAACTATTTTACAATGAACAAATTCTGTTATATTTTAACCCGTTAATAAGTTAATTTATGATTGTTTTTAGTAAAAGCTAAGCAATATTGTTAATTTAAATTATATTAATAAGGCCTAAGGCTTCATTAGACCGATGTCACGCAAAAAACAGCCTTTCGCCGAAGCAAAATATCAGTTTACGCGCAAACTCGGTCTAATGAATCCGTAGCGTTGGGCATAATTCTTAGAAATAAGGAATTCTAATGATTTGTTAGGCAATCTCGTCTAGCGGGTTTTTATAGACATGGCCTACGGTAACGGCATAGCTGGCTGAGGTTGTATGAGTAATTGTAAGGACAATTTATTAGCTAATATATTAACAATGGCGGTGTATGGCAGTAATGTGCCGGCCGGGCCACATTGTTGCTCAGTCTGCCGCATGGATTGTATGCAATATGTCACTGCACTCTGACAGTCTTAGCAGATACACTGGACGAGAACTTAAGTTTACTTGTTTATCTATCTATCCAAAGAGGAAAGATTCTTCAAGAAGCGGGCCTATCTATTCCTTAAAGGCCGGCTCCTCGAGTGTTGCAAATGTCCATGGGCGTCGAATATCACCTCGGAATCCAGCCGCTCGTTTGCTCCCGTCTCATATAAAAAAAAATGTATTTTTGTATATTGAAATAACTACTGGGCCGATTTATAAAATTCATTCACCATTATAAAGCTACATTATCTCCGAGTAACATAGTCTATGTTTGTTAATTCCATGTGAACGAAGTTGTGAACAACAGCCAGTTTCACATATACATAGGACACGTCACACTCGTCATTATCATAAGAGTATGGATAAGGATGCCTAAGCATCCTTTTAAAAACTTTTGCCATTAAACGAACCAAGTTACAAGATTGATTTCATAGTGTCATGTTTTTTTGGCTCTATAAGTAATATATTC
This sequence comes from Papilio dardanus tibullus, assembly GCA_013186455.1. Taxonomy (NCBI): domain Eukaryota; kingdom Metazoa; phylum Arthropoda; class Insecta; order Lepidoptera; family Papilionidae; genus Papilio; species Papilio dardanus. The sequence continues at coordinate 149,045 of QDHC01003693.1, forward strand.
CGGGAAGAGCAGTTGTAATCGATTCATAAATAGGCTACTATTCGCTGAACTAAAACGTGCGTCATAATATCTCATAACGTAATTTTAATAATTTCAATAGGTATCATTTCAAAATTGACCCAGTTTCATATGTTAATAATTTCATGGTGAACGGAAATATTCTCATCACGTTTTTAATTTACTCCACGGCCACGTCATCGATAGGTATCCAATATTATTGGATATATATCAAGGATAATTTTCTTATTGTCAATGAAAACCTTTATATTATGATTAATTGATCATAAGGTCATTATCACTGTTTAAATCTAAACTGTAGCTTTAAACAAATTAATTAAGATTAGCGACAAAAAAATAAATAATAACAACAAAACAGTTATATCTTACAAACAATGGGGTCAACGTTTTCTAAACTATAGTCCTAACATGTTTCGTACACACAAAAATCTCACCTTACGCGTAAAGCAAATAAGATATCGCTAACTGTAATATAACAAATATGATACTCTAAGTAACATAGTATTTTATGCAAACACGTTGTTTTGGACCCGAACCAGGATTGCGTTGGGTCGAAGTAACGAGAGAGCAGTCCTAAACAAACACTTAAATATGCTAACATAGGTATTACACTTATTATCTGGTCCGGGAAACGAAACCAAATCCCCTAATTTCCGGGCAGACTTTTGCCAACGCGGCCAGCTGCGTCGTGCAATCCTAGATAAATTGAATTTTAACAAGTCTATTTAGAATCAAGTTAAAACATTCGTCGGGAATATGCAAAATGTATTCAGAATTATACGGGGTTGTTTCTAACGAATAATATTCAACGTTATATGCTTAAAATGCAATACCTTCTTGCCGTAAATCTTGCAAATTTTTACGCGTTGCAGTAAGCGCTTCTATGTGCTATGAATTTACAAAATAATTTTCCACGGTTTGAGTAAAGTAACATTAATAAATGAGAATACTTTATTATGTTGTTACACATTTTAACAATAGCTAGAGGCTAGAGGCTCTGAAAGATACGAATCACAACAAAATCATTGTATCCCGAATATGAGATGTAGTCATAAAAAGAGAGCCAAGTCAAAATCACTGATCTAGGCTAGAAACGTGACTACTTGTGAAGTGTAAATTCTCTTCAGATGTTAGAATAACTGTACTATTAACAAATGAAAGTAATTCGCACTTAGCCGGCGCGGGCGGTATGCTAGGCGGGCGCTAAACGACAAATCATGAGCTAGTTTTCTGCACCCGCCGCGACGTGATGACATATTTAACACCCGCGCCAACCGAGATCGGTATGAAGAAATTTAATATTTGTAAAAAAGATAACGCGGGTTCTGTAAAGTTTATTTTAGTAGACAGTTTATATTTGTTTTGTCGGCTGCCGCTGAGCCGGTGTCGCTAGAATCGTGCATCACCAATCAAAAAGGTACCATCTAATGCCCGCTTCAAGAAGTTATAGCGCGGAATCGAAGTGCTAACGGAAACAAATGGACAAGCATCGATTGACGACGATCTATAGTTATACTATCTAGCGTACGATAAGATGCTCTATTCGAAAGAGTTAAAGCTCATATTGGTTTACAAAAAATGAACATAAGCAAACAGGTCCGGTCGCTTTCAACGTACTGCATAGCATTCTATTGCAGCCGCAACGAGGCCGTCTCTGAGACATTTGACACGTCCTCGTTGACAATAATATGTCTGTAAATAGCCGAGAAATAATACGACAAGTAGACATACATACTGTACTAATTAGGTAGTTGTTTAGTACTTACTTTTGTAAGGCAAAAACAACAAATCGTTGCACTGTATCATTTCATTAATGGGAGTATGAAACGCTTTCACAAACCATCAAATCCATTCGAATTTTCGCTCGCTTCGTTTATTAATTACACGGGTGAGTTGGCCGCCCCTTCACCCCTCTTTCTCCCGCTTCGCCCTGGCCCGCGGAACCCTCACTAACGCCAATAACTTGTTTATCGTGCGACTGCGGAAACGAGATCCCCACTCTGATCGGAAAATGTCCCCCAAATTTCCGCGACGTTTATCGCAAGTTCATTTTATATTTTGCAAAAACATTTACTATGCACTTTTACATTGAACTTAATTCTCGCTTGCGACAAGGATTCGTTCTTTTCGGTCACTTTCGTCTGAAAATTCTATCAACTAATGTTTATTAAAGAAGCCTTCTTCGTCTATTTCTACCAGTTATCATGCTTACAACATAGAGTAAAATCCTTGGCTATTATTAATGTTGTAAACAAGTTATTTTTCTTCGTAACTTTAATATTTAGTTCAACATTTTCATTTTCGAACAAAGTTAAATGTATACTCAATACAATGAAACATTTCAATAAACGTATTGCAAAAGGAAAACAAATTGGTAGGTAGGAGCGAGCAGAGAGCGGATAGAGGAGACGGAGGAGGCGCAGATTGGAGAAGCGCCTTCCGCGCCGTCACCGGAGATTGCGTCCCAGCCTCCTGCGCAAGCCGGCTAACTCAATCAACTGCGTAAAAATATCGAATAAAACTTGCTCCCGGCGACACTTTTAAATGAACACGTGGAATGGAGCGACTCGCTATCTGAACTATGCATCGATTCGAATAATATAAATCGAAATATAACTCCAGACCAGACGGCGAAACTAAACTAGTTTCGATAGACGATTATTTCGGGGCGCACGAGCTTCCTGTTCGAAACGTCAAAACTTCATTAGCTCACGTGACTGCTGTCTTATGTTCCAAAGAGTGGTGGGAAAAAAAAGCATTTGTAAACGCGTCGCTTCGCACTCCTCTTTCTTGACGGCGGGATGTCAAAAACAAGCATGCATGAAGCTGGACATCAATCAATGTAGGTTGTTGTATATTTTTAGCCTGTATCCGACAACAGTGACTCGCCTCTCGCCGCGCACCGCACGCCGCGCGCCGCACGCCGCACGCCGCACGCCGCGTAGTCACAAGACCTATTAGCTTTTGATTGTTCGCCGCTCTGCCAACATTTATTTTGTTCTACTCAAATTTCTTTTATATAATTATCTTGTAGTTTTATTTAAAACAATGTAAAATTTACTACGTATATATCACTGTCAAGAATCAAAAAAATGTGTCTAGACGAGTAAGTACCTATGTATATGAATAGGTGTTTGAGTAATCCTTCAAAAGCTGGTTGTAATAAAAATACATTCTAATTCAGAAAAATATTCATTCTAGAAAAGATAGCAGGTGATAGTAAAAATCTGAATTTGAGACATTTTTTTTATATTATTATTATAGTCCACGTCTATTTTTTTATAACCATGCTTATTAAGGAATAGTTTAAAAGGTGAATAAACCGTTATAGTCATGTATCTATTGTAATTGTAACAAAATTAAATTTGTTGTTGGACACAAATGTGTGAAAAATCACTTGAAAGTTTTCAACTCTAAATCAATTCAAATACATTATTTCAATGTAATGTGGAATCGTAACAAACTTCATTACTATATCAGATTAATTAATAGTTAACAATTTAAAGTGTCTCAATAAATAAACAAAAAACTATTCACTCCATTACTGACCTCCATCAATTAAGCGAGACAAGAGACGGGGCTGAATTATTTCACTAGATTGTCTCTCAAGATTGTCACAAATTAATTACATTGTTCTAATTTACAATAGATTTAGAGCGGCCGAAGATACGAAAGTACCATTCATCGTAGAAAAGCATTCATTATGTTCATTTTGTTCACGTGATAAGCAAGCGCGTATGGAACGTAAACTATGCCGCGCCGCCGATTGAGATGTCTGACGTCGCCACAAAATATAGCTCTCTGTAAACACACGATATACATAAAATGTTTATTTTATTCGTTGCAATTAAAACCGTTAGATTTCACATATTTAAACGTTGTAAAAGTTTGGATACTGCTGTCTTTACAAGCTAGCGTTTTTTTAACATTGAAATAATTAGTTTAGATGCTGTAAAAATATCGTCAGTTTGAGGAAACGAAAACCTTCATATTACTTTTTAGATATCACAAACTTATAACTATCTAAGTTCATCTCTGTCTATTAAATATACTTATAACAACTATGGTCGTTATTTTAAAATACCAGCGAAGTATTAATTTACCTACGTTCATTTGCAAGGAGTCAAAGTTTAAATATATCAAATAGCAAAGATAATTAAGGTCACGTCACATAAAGACGTCAAGAATATCTATTTGAGATAAAATAATAAATGTTCATACATCATAACCATATTACCTGCGAAGAAGCAGATCAAAGAAAACTGATTCTAAACACGATGTCCAATTAATTAAAGAAATATGTAGTTTAAAAAAAATATGACAGAAAATCCTCTCTGAACTTTAATGATATATTTTATGAAGTGACTTCTTTAGGACACTTTTTGTAATAGTCTATTAGTTTCAAGGAATCAACGTTACCCGTCGTCGTCTTTGTCTTATCAAATATGTCGTAAAGCATAAATGATAAGAGCAGAGATTTCGGTGCAGTGATAAATATAAATAAGTGTAATTGTTTAGCATAGACAAAGACAAATATTACATTTAAAAATATCAAAGTTTACATCAAAAATCCTATATCAGGTATAGCAGAGTGGTATTTTGTCGAATAATAGATAAGTACTTATGTTTTAGTTAATAAAAATATCTCAATTGCAAGTCAATTGCCCAAAACAATCAAAGATCTTATTTTTTCGCGCGCTCATCCTTCCAACTAAGATGGCAAACAATATATCTGAATTTTGGACGTAAGCCAAAATTTGATTTTAATGACGGTTTATAAACGCATATGTCAGCTCTTTTACTATTTTCTTTTCTGTGGCATTTCTATTGCATTGTTTTTGAAATGTTCGCATTGTGTTTCTAATATAAAAAGACCTCGTGACAACGACGAGATACCAGACTGATAATTGGAAGAAGTGATAAACTCTTTAATGCGTAACATTTTACACGATATTATCTACTCATAATCATGACAAATTTATTAACATCTCGACTAAAAATCGCTTCAGTTTGTTAAGAAAGGTCAGGCGAGCGCATTACGAAATCACTTCGCTTCGTAAATATAGTAAATATTTTTGTCTTTATTTTCGAGTAAGCCGTAAATATCCTGACCTATAACTCAACGAGCGGCTCAAATCGCCGACCGAATATTTATAAATACGGTAGCGAAGTCTGTAATGCGGCACAGACAGACAGTTGCTAAATTTCAATGTGCTCTACTTTATTTCTAGGTTCGGCTTTCACGGTGACAGGACTTACTTGACGCCGGCTCCTCGCGCAGCGCCGGGCCCGTTATAACCGAGATTAAAGCTGGAAATACACTGACTGATTTTGAGATGTGACTGCGCGCATATGAATCATGAATTAAACATATTTTTGTCTTTGAAATGACATTTTTCTTCGCAGTTGGAAATTTTATAATCGGAATTGCATCTCATTAAAATTATATTATTCGTACTGTCTATTATTTTACGAACCGCCACTTGTCATTACATGGGCATGGAATATTATATGGTGAAATTTAATTATAATATCAAACTTTTAACAAAATAATTTATTATGTTTCATTTCGAATTTACCATTTGCCGTGCCTTTGGTACTTGTTTCTAGACGCTGCGCAAGACTTTTTTGTGTAATTGTTTCGTTATTCTATTGTTCTATTTTTTACAGTTAATGGAAATCACTAGAAATCACGATGTAAATGATTGAGTTAGTGGTTGTTTATGACTGAGTCATAATCCAAAAAAGCCTATGATCATTTCTTTTAAACTTACGTTGAAGTCTAGCAAAAGATTACATTTACCTAATAACGATAAAGCAGAGTTTTATATTAAAGAAAATTACAAAATAAATGCATATTTCTTGAAAATTTTCCGTAAAATAAAACCAAGAACTACTTCATAACTGCAAGGCATTATCGAAGATATAATCTTAGATTACACAATTTCCAATACGGCACCGCATCTTAAGGCGGAGTTTTAAAGCAAAGAAATAACTCGAGAAGTCGAACGGCTACAGTATATTTCCTTGAGCATCGGAAATACCCTAAATCCGACGTACATTGTAGACCATATTACTACGTGTGCCTCCATTTGTGCCCGGCGTGGGCTGCTCAGCCAAATTTTTGAATTATATCCTTTTGAAGCGAAGACAGTTTATGATCTCATATCCTATCTTCCGGAAACGCTCCAGCGAGAGTTCAATATCGCCGTTTATTTCACTCTACTCTCCACACGTACTTAAGTTTTTATAATTTGTAGCAAAGTAAAAACGATTCAGGTATTTAGTAAAATTATTGTATGAGTTTAGATTTACTATTGAAAAGCGTTCTGAAAGTTGATTGTCTTGTAACTGTTTTTTAAGATCCTAGGTGAGTTTTTTATATTTTTTATCACGAGTCGGTATATCTCGTTGGCTTCACTCACGAATGATCTGCACTGCAAGCAATATTAACTCTCTTCAACTTTTTCATTTAAAGGACGATTTCGTACATCTCCACACATGTTATTATCATACCATTTGACATAAGCATCCAAAAATCTAAAGGATTTTGTGAAGCAATAAAGGCGGTTGCTGACATTTATTGCTGAGTCCGTGAGAGCATGCTTGCTAACGTAATTGCGTTTCTAGGCGTAGTGACGTCGTTACGTCTCTTTATAGGGCAATTACTGCCGTTATCTGGCATTGATATTGCACCTAATTTATTCATGCTCCCATATACATTTGAATAAATACATGCCAGCTGCACCGACCCCCACACGGTCTCAGACTTTTCTTACGGAATAGTTTCATTGAAATAAAACATCTATTATTCTGTGAACGGGCCAAGAATCTCTAAATACGAACTTGAAGCGACTACTTGAGACAAAAGTTCGATTTGTGATTCAATTTTATTCGAACGACCCTTCCGCAGACAAAACAACACAGTTTTTTTGCCAATACAATAGTTTAATTAACTAGTAAACTTTATTTGGACTCTATATATGCATGCAGTATGCAAATTTCGGGGCGCCGTCCAAATGAAACAGGATATTGACGTTTATAGTCGAGAATCCATTTACACAGGTCTGGAGCCGACAATCTGATAGCTATCAGATAGACTCCGTAAACACCTGCACGTCTGATTCGATCAATCATAGAATGTAATGCACTATTATTATGCTAATATAATTTATACATCAATTAGCTACACATTTATAATATTTTATTTATCAAGCTTGTGATTTTTTAGATTGAATTAAAATTGATTTGTAAAATATTAATAATATCAGAATAACCTTTTTATATATTTTCAATCATTTAATATTTTAAATACTTTAAACATGACCAGATTTATATCTACTGATATAGTAAATCCACTCAAAGATATTTATTCCACTCGATAAATAAAGTTGTCGCTTATCTTGTTCCTCCGTATAAATCAAATGTCCACTTTACTTTTTAAACTTCTGTACAGTGTCAAAAACTACGATTAAATTTCAAGGTTGTAGATATTTTGTTAACTTTGTAACGAACTAACACTTCGTTTTTAGTTTGCTCGAGGACGAGGTTGACTGATTGACTGACGACATTTTACGTCGCTTCAAAAATATACATAGAAAATAAAATATTAATATGTTTTTCTTTAATATTATGATAGTTCAAACTTATATCTTTATTTACATATTTATTATATAATACATTTCACTTTAAAAACATAAAAAAACAAATAAAACATATTATATAAAAAATAGTGCTCCACCAGCTGCGGAATCCGATGACTCAAGCAACCAGTGGTCAGGGCTGCAGAGAAAGGAACCTCCTCACTAGACGTGCGGTCTCCAAAATAACTGCCTTTTGTATCGGGCCCTTAATCCAACCGTTGAGCGAGAGCTTCTTAAGATGTTGGTCGAAGCTCTTCGCTATTAATCCATGCACCGATACGACTATAGGAATAATGGTAGCCGATTTCATTCGCCACATGGCGGTAACCTCGTGAGCTAAGTCCAAATATTTTAACAATTTTTCGTTCTCAGCTTTCACGAGGTTCTCGTCATGCGGGATAGTGACATCGACTAACATTACACGACTCTCAGACCGGTCTATTATTACTATATCGGGCCTATTGGCAACAATAGTCCTATCTGTAATAATAGATCGATCCCAGTAGAGCGAGATACGACTATTTTCCAGAACTGGTGAAGGTTGGTATTGGTAATACGGTACTTCAGTATCCACAAAAGCATATTTAAGGGCAAGTTGCTGATGGATAATCTTGGCCACTTGGTTGTGTCTATGCAAGTATGCACCGTCCGCTAGACGAGAACAACCGGAAACGATATGCCTAATAGATTCGCCGGGCCGACGACATGCCCGACAAATGTCAGTCGTACCGTCTTTTAGGATATGTTTCCGGTAGTTGTTCGTTACGATGACTTCGTCCATGATTGCAAAGACAAAACCTTCAGTTTCCCCAAAGAGGTTGCTGAAGCGTAACCAAGCCACGGAGGATAACTGGTCCACATCGGGACCTGTTAAGGCACGATGGAACCTACCGTGTAGCTCCTTGCTCTTCCATACACTTATGCGGTCCAAGACACTAAGTACCGGAAACCTTCGCCAATTCGTGGTAGCCATGGAAAGCGGCGTGAGTCCCTTGTCCATTGCTACAACATCCCGATACATGTCCACGTCCACTTTAAGAAAGTATTCTCTAAGGTTGTACACCTCGTGGTTGTGGAGGTTCTTGGCATTTAAATAGCCACGACCCCCCTTCTTCCGCGGGATGTACAACCTCATTACAGACGAACGTGGATGATGCATCCGATATGCTGTGAGCAATCGACGAACTTTTCTATCCAAGGCATCCAGATCCGTTTGCGACCATCGCAGTATGCCAAAAGAGTAGGTTAACACAGGCATGACCCAGCTGTTAAAAGCACGGCACTTGTTTCCACCTGAGAGAAGACTTTTTAGTACTTTTTTCAGGCGGCCGAAGAACCGTTCTTTTATCAGCTGTTTCATATCTTTGTCATTAATACCTACTGCTTCTGACATACCGAGATATTTGTAGCTTTCATTCTCCGAGAGGGAAACGAGAGACACATCCTGAGTTAGTTGGAGATTCTCAGAAGTAACGACCTTTCCCTTCTGTACATTTATGACCGCGCATTTGTCCACACCAAACGTCATGCCAATGGCTCTGCTAAAATCGTCGGTTATTTTAAGCAAAGACGTCAAGTCAGACTTCTTAGACGCGTACAACTTGAGATCATCCATGTACAAAAGGTGTGATATGATCTCGCCCCCTCTACGAAGACGATATCCCAGCTCTGAACTCTTTAATAAGGTGCTTAAAGGGTTCAGGGCCAAGCAAAACCACAAAGGGCTCAGACTGTCGCCTTGGAAGATGCCACGCCGAATTCCAATCCGGCAAGAGGAAGCAGAAAGGTTTCTGTGTTCTGGATTTGAAAAACTTGTGGTCCACTGCCCCATGCATGTGTTAAGAAAAGTGCGAAGTGTAGGATGTATTTTATACACCTCTAGCACTTTACTTAACCATCCATGAGGCACCGAATCATAAGCTTTCTTGTAATCAATCCAGGCCATAGAAATGTTCTTTTTACTTCGTCTAATAATAATTATTAATATTATGATAATTTTTACCTTTTATGAAGTTTGTATTATTAATATAAATAAAATGCAATTAATGCAATCATGCAATTACAAATAATGTGCATCTCTGAGATGAAAGATAAACAGAAAAATACTTATTAATCAAAAGAATATTTTTGAAAACATTGCAATTTTTTTTAAATGTATTCATACATCATAATCCTACAGCTGAGCTCTAAAAATTACAAGTCGGAGTAGGTCTTAGTTTCATTTTGTGAAAGATCATGCAAAGTCGCTGCTAAAGCAAACGATTTTCGTCGCTAAAAAAATATTCTTCATTCCAAAAGTATAATACTTCGTGAACGGAACATTGTATGAAAATAACCTTTGCTACTAAAAATCTTGTGTGAAGATTAGAAAAAAAAAGCAGTTTGTTGAACGATAAGAACGTCACTTATCGCGTTGACATCCTGATTATTTTACCCACAAATTTCGTGGGCTCGAATCAACATTAGATTTTTATCTACGAAGTGAATTTAGTTACGAGCGTGTTTCAACTTATCAATAGAGAGGAGTGTCTTAACACGAGATAGCACCTACCAGTATGTCTGTACTCTATGTGCATAGCATTATGATGAAACATTGTTGCTCATTTCGCAACGTATGGTGTTTTGTATTTTATGATTGTAACGGACGTCATTGTAATGGAGGTCACTTCAGAGACAAACGATTTTGTTTTTAACGTTACGCTTTTAAGTTATTTAATACTTATACTATTTGTTAGCGACGGCTTAAGGAATGCGGCGTCAAGTAGTTATAAGAGCTGCAATTGTATTCGTCTGGCACCTAGTGTAAGACCTCATTGTTATCGATTGGCATTTCTTAAAAATATACCCTGAGTGGCCGCTGGAGGGCGAGGTTGTTTATTAGCCCTTTAGTGGTGATGAAGGACGAGGGATCCGTGTGTACCATGGAATAGAGAACAACGATAACAATGGGGTCACTGTTTCAGCTTTAGTATAAGTAGTAGTTGTAAGTTTAACAAGATACAGTCCTAAGGGAATAATAAAGGCAACAAGTAGTCAGCCAAGAATAATTTTTTAATAATTAAATACAGTCCACTACAGTATTTGAATTTCAAAACAAAAATGACTGCGTTCTCATCGTGGACGTAAAATTAATCTTTATAAAATAAATAGGAAGAAATTACAGACATCGTTTTATCTATACTAATATTATAAAGAGAGAAACTTTGTATTTTTGTATTGAAATAACTCAAGAGCTACTGGGCTGATTTCAAAAATTCTTTCACCACTAGAAAGGTACATTATCCCCGAGTATCATAGGCTATATTATTTAACTCCACGCGGACGAAGTCGCACACAACAGCTAGTGTGTGATAAACATAGAAATTGTTAAAGAAATGTGGATAACAATGTGTAACTTTATAAAATAGAAATGTACTCTGCGTAACGTTTAAAATTAATTTAAAAAGTGTTCGCAACATGAACAAGTACGTACTCACATAATTATGGATTGCACAAAACTTATATATTAAGGAAAAATAAACTGAACAGTTAATAGTACTTATAATGAGAAGAGCTAAAGTTAAAATTGTGCTCTTTTATAATTGTTCGAGACCGGAATCTCGTGTGTACATAAGAGCTGGCATTCGGCGGCTGTTTGTGAAGAGAGTTAATAATATTTTTGTTTCTGCTACAAAACGTATAAATATCGAACGTGACGCATACAGACAGACATCATTGAGATTTGATTCTCGAAAATAGTATTGATACACATCGATATCAAAAGGTACATATTTTCTTTCATTCATATCAATTTCCTTACCACGAAATGATAATGGAAAACAGTCTATTATTAACTATTGCGTTATATTTTCTTTTAGTTTGTCATCAGACTTCGCCAGAAATAATGATGTAAAACGGATAAAGATTGATATTTTATTTACTCCAATTGAAAGCAGCTAAAGAATATTACGTTGTCACTAATGCATTCAAGCTCTAACAATGATTTGGATTTTATTAAAGACAAGTAAATAGTTTATGATTTTCCATTTATAGTTTATTGCAAAGCTATAGAGATGACTGCGGACCGAGAACTATTTGTGTGCGGTTTGCTGATTGATGTGGCCTCAACCGTGTTATACTAGTTCTCACATTTAGTATACACCTCTATAAAATCTTCATTTTAACGCATAATAAAACGTAAATACTGTATAAGATAGATAGGAAAATAGTGTAGATATACCTTTTATTGTTTCCAATAATCAATGCGTATGAGAAACATTAATGGAAATAAAAAATCCAATGAACAAACACAAGAGAGTAGCGATGCATCGCGCACGTCGGACGATTGCCATGCGCTCCCGTTCAAACTTTAATTACTGATGCCCACTCGTAATTACGATGCAGCTCACCCACAAACAGTTTCAGTTACATCTCGTATCCAGATAACGAAGACAAATTGATATTAACTATGACGCATAACGAATTCTGTCTCATATTAATGTGATCGTACAGAAGTCGCGGTAAGTGTTGCTTTCCTGCTGCGGAAGTCAGCGTTGTCTGTACGTACACGCTATATTCGCTAATTTACTTGTTACCGGCTCCACTCCGACTCCAGTCTGAGTCCGTGAACGCGAGTTAGCTGCTACAATCTAATTTTTACCGGCCAACCCAAACCGCATGGTAATCCAGTTGAAAATGCTCCAGCGACTCCGCTCTTTATTTTTAGTCGGAGCGCAAACTCTTTTAAAGCAACGGCACGACGTCCACTTTGAATTAGAATAGATTTTATTTTGTACTAATGTAATGTATTAGTTGGCGTCCTTTGAATTTTTTATTCTGACATATTGTAATAGCTTGTATTATTTATACATTTACAACATAATTTGTTTCTTTTTATATTACGACTAATATTCTAACTAATTGTTAAGTCAGATTAATTACCTTGACTGCGTAATATTATAAAAAAAAACTTTTGTATTCCAAGTCAAACCAGTAGACAGCCCTATTCTCAATTTTACTTTTTTAAATTGCATTTGGGATTCGTTGTTACTGAAACACGTTGTATTGTCATATTAGCGAATGTATCTATTAAAATAAATGCAATGGAGTTGAAATAGCATTTGACTCATAACTGACATTGTATTATTAGACTATTCATTATAAATGTTATTTATATTCATTGCTAATGGATATCTCGAGCGATTAAAAGGTAAAATTGAAGATTAATCATATTTTATTGCCAAAACTAATACGTGTTCGTCCACTGCCCTTTTGGCACGTCTAACGAGAGAATATATTTCTTTGTGGGATATGCGGTCGGCGTTCAAAGGAAAACTATATTATTAACACGCGAGCTAATCCCTAGGGACGTTAGAGGCAACGAGATCTATCATGAATGCCAAAAATAATGCCTCTAACTCAAAGGATCTACATCGGCCTGGCATCACAACGCAATACACTAGATGCCTCATCAAAATAATTTATTTGCACTTGTCATATAACCGCATTATAAATTGAAGTATACCTAACGACGGTGAAAAGCTTGTTAATAATATATGACGTACATCACTACGGTATAAATTGTACGATTAAATTTAATGTTAGAGATTAAGAAGGTCGCAGAAGTGACGACATTTCGTCAGGTAATCCTATTACACGAAATAAGTCCCCGACATTCAAACGTTTTTGTTTTTTCAACCGGCTTAGACGAGAAAGGTGATTCCCGATTCAATTTGTGACTTGTGCTCTTACAACTTGTTTAGGGTAAATATATTTTTAAAGCATTACACGCTCGAGTCGATGTTAGTTTTATAAGATTTTATGTTTTTTTTTATCCTCTTTCGTTGACTACACGATTTTTTATTGGTAAAGTATTTATAAAAGTTTTAAACATTCTGTAATTCCTAACTGTTACCTAAAAATATGACTTAGTTACTTAGCATATCACTTTTGAACCATGGGACCACCCTTGTTTACCCTAAAACGCACAAAATATTAGTGTTTACATGGGAACGATCAAACTAAAGCCCATCACGTCTCAATAGTTAAGAAATCCCACCAGCAAAGTGTCATGTAGCAAAAGCTAGCAAATGTGATAAATAACAATAGACATTACACGAAGTCGAGGCGACCGGTCTCTGCGAGTGGTCGCGCGTAGCATTTTGTTACACGTAATCGGATTAGGGCGAGAGTCGTCCAGCGGCGGGCGGCGGTGGGCGGCGGCGGACGGCGGCGCGCGGCCGGCGTGTGCGCCTCGCACCACGTCCGCATACAAATACATCCCGACAGGATTTAAGCACATGTTTACCTACGACACGAAGGACTCGCCTACGTTATTCATTTCCGTACAGAGAAAAATTTTCTCCCTCTTGAAATTTTTCCAGACGTCGAATGGTAACTTTATATACGCAAATTTGGTACTCACTCGTATAGATGATACTATATGCATTAAGAGATAGGGGCGGGGGCGCCTGAGCCCGCAGACTTCCATTACACGGATCACTTGGCTCGCGCTCAGGTTCACCGGCTAAACCCTTCCTGAATCTTCCACGATTACACTCATATCTTCCTTCGAAATTTAGCGACGTTTCACTTTAACAAAATTACACCATTCATTAAGATACTCAGGCACAGTAATAAAATAAAAATATCATAAAAAGGTGCAATAAACACTAAAATACACAATTACAATAACTAAGTGACAATTAGAATAGAAATAAAAAAAATCGTGCTCTTAATATAATCATGCATAGCGTGACATCGACCGTTAGACGCTTTACTAACTAGTTCTAGTGCAAGCTCGTGTGCTATGTACACATTGCAGTGCAGTACAGAGAGGTGTGAAGCGGCTAGTCTAGGTGAGGAATGCGCCGGTGGCTCCCGGGAAAGATGTATTTGTGCGTGATGTCCCGCGCGACGCGTATCGCCGACGGACGCGAGCGGTACAATCGACAAAATATTTCTCTCCGGAATCACGTCGGGCAGACTGTATAAATGGAGTGCCTCACTTACCAAACTTCAGAAGATGGCAACTAAGGTGCTCCACCACAATTACCGCTTGCGTAACCCTGGGAAAAATATTTTCTCCGTGAATCTAACGTGTAAGTTAATCTTATTACAGTGGTTGCACTTAAAACATAGCATCAAATGTATATGGTAGGTACATATCAATTACTCAGTGAGTCGTTCGCTTACGGTGTTGCACCTTACATCTAGCATGCTCTGCTCAAACTATTGCTCGGTGTCAAGTTTGGCTTTTCGGGAATCATCTAGTAATAGGTTTGATGGGACATTATACCATTTACAATACGGGAAACTTTGATTTCTACTTCATTTTTAAAGTTTAAATAAAAAAATAACTAGTACCGCTAGCCGGTGCTAACTATGAAAAATAAAATCTATATAACTAAATCACAGTATTGTTTAATATCTAAATACACGTGTCTACCACACAAAGGCAGCAATGGATAGCTAATCGGTTACATTGCTGCTGAAGTACACAAAGAATCGAGTACACAGTGACAGTAGGTAACCTAATAAGACTTTACTTATTTCTACAAAACAGTGAACTATTAATATATTTTGTATTGCCTTTGTTACCGTAACCTGTACTAAGTAGTAGGAGAAATATCCACCTGCAAAAGATATGTAGTTAATTCCAATTTAGATAACACAATTATTTTATCCCCGGCTACCGTATTGATAAACTTACCATAATTATATTATCTATAAATACTCGAGTGTTTACAAATTAATCTTATTATCTAAAGATAAGGCAGGAAATCGAATCTTTGAGTTTAATCCAAAATAATTAACTTTTATCTTTGGAATGTTTTTGCCACGTTTTGCACGAAACTGATGAACGTAGTTAGCTAGCGCATGAGAACGTAAGATCAAATGACAATCGGATACATGCCGCGTAGGTACGCATTTCACACAAATAAATCGTAGGAAAAATAAATGTTTAAGAAATATTCATGATTTACCTTCCATTGTTATAGACAAATCAGTTTTTTTCTACGCTTACTTGAGTTTGTTTACATATCTTCAGATAAATTGGCTAAATCTGGAATAAAGCTTTTATGTAAACACTTATTTAGAGTGCCCCATTGAACGAGTCAACAAGTCTGACATATTTCTTCATAAAATACAAGATTCAAGATTTTCGCATCTCTCGAGAGTTATAATATATCCATTAATGATGTCAAAAAACACTAAACAAGACTTTTGGGGGGAAAACATAAATATTTTTAAGTATTGAAACGAAAATACTGTAGAAAAAATAACCTAACCTAACCTAACCAAACATATAAAAACCGAATCAACGACTTAAATCTCGATGTTTTTTATCTCCGTGATTGTCTTTTATATTACCGTAGCCATCATTCCTCTCTTTGTGTACACGTTATGAAACGGACTCATAAAATCCATAAACTTACAACATTCATACCATTGTAGTCGGAGTACTATATTTTCATATTTTATGTTCTGCCTCCGAGCCTTCAAGTTGAAAATAAAAATCTATATTTGTCGTTCAATCCGTTCAAATGAAAATATGATGAAGGAATCGTACCACGTCGAAAATATACAATTTATTTTTCCTTAAAAAAACATTTAGTACGTGTTAAGAATACATAAATATTCGTAATACGCTAAGAAATATTTCATAAAAACGGTCTCGAGAAAAAAAATCTGTTTCGTAGTCAGATACAAAATAAACGTTATATTGTTGAATTTGCTTTACAGTTAGCATAAATTGTAAATACGATATTAACCTTTACACAGCATTAGGTTGATAGTTTTATTACTGTAAATATTCAAAGTTGGTTCATTATGTTAATTAACGTACTTCATAATAAAATCTATTACGGAGTTGACAATTAACATTATCAGAAGCGGCGCGCTGTCTTTAATCTTTTGCTAACAATGGCATTAATTATTCTGTACGCATTGCAGAAAACTGCTGCAGAAGAGAAACATTCATAATGAATGAAAGCGGTCAAGTGTGAGAGCGAGGGCATTCATTGAGTGTCCCGCAGCGGCAAGACGACACTCTTCACAACTACAAATAGCAAAAAGAAATGGAAAAGACACGATTGATTGTTCGTATCTACAAGTTTTAAGTAAATAAATATTAATAACTAGGATACCAAAGTACTTTTCGACTGGCGATAGCGCTGATGGAATCGACAAAAATGTATGAAACTGGCATTGACATTCGATAAGTCATGTGATTGTCACGTGTGAGGTACCGAACGTCATTGTCCGTTTCATACATTTTTGACGTTCGCTATAGAATCGCTTCGTAGTGAATGTACTTTAGGTAACCCCCATGTATTTCATAAATTATGAAATACTTCTTTTATCGCAATATAAAAACGCATCCAAACTTTTTTGTTCAAATTAAAGTAATAAAGTGGGCTAGAATTTAGAATTGTCCGCAACAAAAACGCACATTGTGCTGCAAACAAACGCACGTAGCGCGGCCGGGTGCGGTGTCCGGTCTCGCCAATTGAGATAATGGCCTCAAATGCAGATGATTACTGACCCATTCATTGCAAACTAGACGTCGGCGACTAGCATTCGCGATTTATAACATTGCATAAACAGCTTCAATTAAATTAAGTTACCACTAAACATTCGATAACAGCGATGTTTACCTCGCACAGTAACGTAAATTTATTGGACGCCCGGGTTAAATTTGTTATTGCATTGTAATGTTTCAATGGTTAGGTTAGAAATAGAATATTGTAACGCAATATACGCATTCGAAATCGTAATTTATATGAGGTTTGTGTTTTATGTTTAACTGAATGAGATGCGTTGCGGAATTCGGATGCAGTTGTACTGGTTACTAATAAAACGTATTTATGTTTGCAATGATACGAGTAATTTTCGCTTTGAATATCTTATTTTTGGAATATGTAATAGATTAACTATTTCCTAAACTAATTACATTAATATCAAGAGAAGTCCGATGATAAAAACATAATAAAGCAGGAAATAATATTCGAAATATCTTTTACTTTCTTCTGAATAGAGATTACTAGTTTTTTTTTTAAATAATATAAAGTGGCAAACGAGCAAGCGGCCACTTGGATTCGCTGAAATAGCGAAGCGACCGCTGCCCATAGACATCTGCGATTGCAGATGCGTTGCCTACCCTTAATCTTACTTAAGTTTAATCCATTCATCCACATAACTGCTGTTATTTTTAAACATCGATAATTATAACTACGCATTTTTAAAATTCAGCATTCGTTTCTATAGATTATGACGATAACGTTATGCTAATATGTGTTTGTTTTGTTAAAGCCCTGATAAACTAAAGCAAAGATTGCGAACTGACAAACAGTTTTGATAACAATACTATTATTTGCCTTATTACGCACAATGTACGTAAAACAAACTTATCTATGTAATTTAATGATTTAAAGCACTGCCTACTTAATTGGCGTAGGTAGAGAATACTGCTGCGACGAACGACTACGGTACGAATCATGTCTAAATAGTTTTTTTTTTATTTTGTTGATCGTATTTTTTGTTCTTTAGTTTAGGTGAAAATTAATTTAAGAATTAATGCCGGTCTTACTTTTTTCTTCTATTAAAAATGTGAATCAATTGTTAAAAACGTAATTAATATTATGAATTATCAATTGATTTAATTGCTTACCAATATTTCATTATACTACTTACTAACAGAAAAAAATCATCAACGAAAGTTTTGTGGCACCGAGAGAGAATGTCCGAGAAACGGAAGCTTACATCAATTTAAAGTTAACGTGAAACAAGCGTTTAATTATAATTGACAAGAGAGTGTTGACGGACATACGCTATAAATTACAGGAACAGTAATCCAACGTAATTTTATTAATAACGGTTGCAATAAAACGCAACGCAGCGTTAAGTCTCGCATGGTCCAATGATTTACAGCCAAAGTTTCGTCGTAACGGAGATTTACGGTGTCGCAAACGGCTATTTTTGAAGCGGTTCGACTCTCTTCACACTTTAATTATAGACAAACAATATAACAAATATTATTCTAGTGCCGCTGATGTCCTGAAATATTGGTCTGGAGACAGCACTGCGGAGCGAATGCGAACGCTTATCCATTTGTTTCTATGACACTAATTATTTAGAACGATCTCATATAAATTATAACATGTTAGCTAAATGCGATAAAATTTATGAAAGTCAAATTAATAATAACTGATTTAATATAATCGTGTTTCCACAAACACTCCCAGCATATTAACTGACGATAAAATCTTTAGACACATAACATTAAATTGAATCAATTTATATTTCAAATTAATGACAAAATATTATAACGGACTGGATCGATACACTTAGAGACATTTAGTTCAAGGTTTCTTTTATAAAATTTATGAATTCCAAACACAAAAACTAATTTATTCATATTTTTCCGGCGATTACTCAGGATTTTCATTTCGTATTTTAAAGATTGGATTAAAAATTACGTTTAAAATCACATTTTTTGATAGTTTACGTACGTCAAAACAATTTTAGCGCTTTATCGTGGCTGCGCGGGTCATCAAGAAATTAAAAATACTTCTCTGTCTATTTAATTAATGAATTATAAAATGTTTCTTCTAAAAATAAGCGGTACTAAAATCAGCTCTCTCTCTCTACATGATTTACGTTAATAGAATCTAATTTTATCGTTGAATCGGATTTTAGATATAAATATGAGTATCAATTTAAATTCCATTACTCTTTTTTAACATGAACGATTAGAAGTTGTAAATAAAATATTTTAATTTCAGTTTTAATCTTGTAAATGTTGAAAATTGTACCTAAATAAAATTGCTTTATACTTTACATAATCTCCATCATTCATCCATCCATCCATTCTTATTATTAACAGTGACTCGTGTGTTATTAAAAGTGAATTGCGTAGAAACGATGACAATAATTGGCACGTAACACTGCAGAAATGTCAGCGCAGTGAATGGACTCGATTCTGTTTATTTATTTCTGCATTATTTCGATTAATTTGTGCCAAAACGCAAATAATAGAAATAGTATTTTAAAATAAATTAAGACATAGTAAACCTCAAAATAGTTTAATAGTACGAACTAATCTGACGAACGTACTAAGAATCGTAAGCCGCGGGCGGATGCATTCCGAGGCTATAAATTGTTTCTTAAAAGTCACATATTAAGTTTATTTTTGTTTCATTGCCTACCGGTGCGGATATAAGCGGAGATAGGCAAGCCCCATGTTATGTTTGTGATTAAATAAATGAAAAGATCACAACTCAACTGTCTTCCTAGTAAGGTTGAAGGGCGTGGGAGCTGACATTAATAACAACATAATGATACTGAGAAAGATTGTGATGTTCTAGGAATTAATTGCAGCGACAAGCGCACACAAGTTCAATAACGTGACATATGATAACCATGCGCCGGTGTCTTTAGCTCGGGCTATCGCGATGCGAGGCGAGGCTAGGCTAGATCTGCTCAAAGGTCGAATGCAATCGACGCAGCGGCTCCCAACTAGCTGTCATTCACACGAGACAGAAATAGTCAAGTCTTTATACGTAGGCAGTTAAAAGCGGACACGGGTGATGACATTTAAATTACCTGAGTAAATTTTATTGATGTCTTATGCTAGACGCATTCTGTTCTCGGTGCTGCACAAAAATTTTATTGGCTATTACATTATCTTTATTGGCCTATATAGTTGCACTTACTTTTAGTATAGTTTTTTTATAAACTTTTTTAAGATAACGCAAACAGAATGTAAGATGCAATCTCGATATTACAGTAGTTACTATAGTGCTATGAACATTCACAATTGTTTAAAAGACAATCTCTGGTGACTAGCCCAGTCAAATTGAACATTTAAAGATACATTAATTCCCAACAAACTGAAACTTGGTTAAATCGTTCAAATTACAATTCTAAATAAAATTTGAAAGTTCCCCATATTTCTCAAGTATGAAAAATATCAATGTCAAAAATCACAGATATGAGTTTTTCGCAATTTTCAGCAAAACCGTAGGTTGTATCATAAAACTGTCTAATACAGAAATAAGCATATTTAAATTATCTGTAAAAATGTATTAATATTTTTTTCCTAGGAGCCACCGTTTCTAAGTTATTAGGTTCAAAGTGTAAAAGTAGTAAAATTTGTATTTGCCAGAATATGCATACGATTCCGCACCACCTATGATAAAAGTGACAATTAATAATCCAAAGGTATTTGAACTCTTTGTAGGATAACTAAAATAACATTTTAAATAGACATAAAACACTTTAATGCCGACGAGACTTAACACCAAGGATGCAACCAATGTATGGCTTCGTAAAGGCTTAAGCCTCAGTGACATGGAAGTAGCAAAAACCGTAGGAAGTAAAGCATGTTTAGTAATTCACTCTTTTAACCAGATTATAAAATGTTTAGACAAAAATGCAAGTTATTTTTTTACAATTTTTTAGCATATTTGGAATCTAATATATTTTTGTAGTCTATAATTCTCTTGCTACAAAGTGTACTTAAAATAAGAAATACAAAACTATCACTATTTTAGATAACTGTCATCAAATAACCATTTTGATTCTATAGAATCGAGGATATCTTTAAAAATAAAGAACTTTATTTGTAAAATTTCCATGCCTCTGAAAATCGATTTTTTATATCGCTCTTCATGATTATCTTGAATTTCTCTCATTCAAAACCAAAAGCAATTAATCTTAACCCTACAGTCCATAAGAATTAATTATTTAGTTAATTAGCTTGAGAACAGAATGAACTCATAACATTTGAAAGAACAACTAATAGCTTTACGACGTTAATGTTTCAGCTTGTTGAAGGGAATTCACTAAACGCGTTTATTTTGCATCTCCAGTGGATATGACACGTGTTCTGGCACATCTCCAAGCACTTTCACCTAAATCAGGATGTTGTTAATAAAATAGCGCCTTCCATCTTTCCTAACCATAAAGTTTCACCTGCTCTTCTTTTTACATGTTAGTTTAAGCATGTTTTCAAACACAATTCTATAATTCATCAAACTAGTAACAAATATTTCATCAATATGTAGCATTTTAATATATTTACTAGACTTATTAGAAAATCATGAATATGGTTAAACTTCAAATAACTTACCATAAAACAAATAAACTCGTAATACAAGTTATATTAAATTATATAGATAGAGTCAAAGATTCTTTTCTGTATTATTCCGTCAAATTTTAGCCATAAAATAGCAGATGACTTTGCTATCTTTACCTAAAAGTATAAAAGTCATAATTTTCAGGTGTAGATTATAACCCACTTTAAAAATAGCGTCGGCCATAATCTTGTTTTTGCGTCAATCGTCACCGAGTTCATTAGGGGCATCCTGTTACAAAATTTCGACTGGAAAAAGTGTGCCAATCATACTGTGACGTTATAAACTGACGAAATAGGATATAATGTGACAAACGGGCTGAATTAGTCTCGATTTTATTTTTATTTATTAACTTTAAATGTGTGATTAAAAGTGGCTCGAGAAAACAATATTATCGTTTTATAATGTTAAAGTTAATTGAAAATATCATAAACAGGTTTATAATAATCAAGAAATAAATAGTTTAAAATAATTACTTCCTACGGATATTAATTGAACACAAGAAAAAGAAATTGCGCTCAACCACAATTTTATCGTAAATATACACTAGTATAAATACAAAGTAAACTTCTGACTTTCAGTTGCTTTTTATTTTTTAATATTAGACGTCAGTGTTGAAAGAAAAGTTTATTAATTTTCTCCGCTCTTTGTATAATTAAGTCATCACTTAACAGCAACTTTTTAAGAGCCAAGCCGATTACAATGTTTACAGGCAATGAGCCACTGTGAATAGGCGCGCCGGAGGCCATCTCAATATTTTCGGTGAAATATCTAAATTAACTAGAAGTTTAATGTGTTTATTAAAATGTGACATTTCAAAAGACGTTAAGGTAACTAGGTCTCATATTACCAGTTAAGGACAAGAGAATGCTTTGCGACTTTACTCACGATCTTAAATTTCGTATATCGACATATTTAAAAGTAGGTCGCCATTATACTACAAGTACAAATTTCTTCGTTGTGCCATTTAAAGCGTAACTTAACTTTTTTATACTAATTTATTCACACTTATCAAATTATTTCTAGAATATTCGCCAAGAAATGCAGCGTGCAAAGGAAACGCATAAGACGCACCGCGTACGGATGAACTAATCAGGTCTGCGGAAATCCACTAAATGGGAGGGGAATTGACTCATCTTGAAGACCATCCTTGAAGGAGGACTGCGTCATCAGCATTAAAAATTGGTGTATTTCGAGGTGATGAAAATAGTTAAGAATGATTGTAGACACTGGAAAATTTCACAGTAGTTACAGTTTCGAAAACCACGACAACTTGAATCGAAATAAAATTCATAGACAAAAATTACAATATCAAAACCAGGAATATTTTAAAATGTAAATGACGAACACTATGATATCAGCTAACCTGAATTACAATCAAGGTCAGGGAATGATAGAAGCAACTCGGATTCATACATAAAATATGGAGGGACGGCCAGATGTCACGCTCCAAATATCCAAATGTAAATAAAGCAGACGGAAATATTTTTTAAATTAAATAGCACGGGGAAGAGGCTTATTGCATTGTTTTGCCCTCAATGGAGCGGCAGGCAGTTGTTTTCCGAGTTACCTTATAAGAAAATACTGTCAGACAAACCCTCGGCTCTACATTCGCATAATGAAGTTTCTTATAGAATGAAAACATAAAGGAATTAAATAACTGTTCATTTTAAAATGATGATGACTATAACATTTCAAAAAACAATAGTAATACATATGTTTTAGTTTATAACTAAAAGTTAAGTACCATTGATATTAAAGTGTTTTATGGACTTAGCGCAGGTTGGTTTTTAATTATGTAAAATCAAAATGATCATAATTCTGTCTATCATGTGACTTTTAGTTTCCAATTCCAACCATTTTTATGAACAGTCTGAAATGATATATTAAAATGAAACAGGCAATGTCATACAGAAATGTAATCTTGTTAATGTACATAAAAATTAAATGTGTTAAAAATATTATTTTCAGATTCTAGTAATAGGTATCCCGTTGTGAATACTCTGCGTAACTGATAATATATTTTTTTCATATAATTACTGTGAGAGAACATTTAAGGATACTTCCAAGAAGGTTTCAGTGTTGACTTTTATGTTGCTATTAGTTGGAAGTCATGGTTGAGTAATTACACTTCTATACAGATGATTGAAACATTATGAGGCACTACTATAATATTGAATTTTCTTTGAGTTATGGCCTTTCGGTAAAATAATTAGGCACTAAAAGTTTTAATAGGTTTCTTTCTTAAGCATGCTAAAGATGCAGACGTGTGTAGACAAAACTGAAAACCGTTAAAACTGTACAGTTAAATAACTGAACGTCTATAGCCGGCTTTTGGCGTATTTTTTTTAATAAAACACCAGAATAAAGAATCGAAAACACTAGATCAATTGACAGATTACTAGATAAGCAAACCATTAAATGCGTAATAACTTTTATCGCAACATCGGTTATTTGATTTTTCTTTTTTTAATCATTTATATGACGTTAATTGTGTACGATAAGAGGCTACTGTAACACGCCTTCCAAACTCCGTAGTTTAGATTATATCTAGCCTGTAACAATGAAAATAATATTAGCGTAACAAAGGAAATTAATTCCGAGACCTGTTAACCTGAAGGTAAATGACATTTGCGAATTGATGTAATATATTCATATCCGATAAATATAATAAGATGCAGAGACATTGTTGTTTGAGAATAGAATGAATCTTTGTACAACATCTAAACAAATTCTATTGGGGACATGTAGAGGTTTTGTTAGGACTATTTTTAACTGATTTTAAATGAAGCATTTTTACAGTATTATTCTTGACTATCTAAATGTTTTGCAGTAAGTTCTTCAGCATTAATACAATAATGTGTGTTTATAATTCTGTTTGATAATAATAAATCGACTTTGTAAAGGCAGAGACGCAACTTTATAATTGTGGGGTATAGGAGTATGCTAGTACTGTCTACGTCGATTATAATAATGGACTTCAAAATTAGTTTTTGCGACATGTTAATAAACCACCGTTGGTTAAAATATCATAGGATACGTCGAAAATATGAAAAATAGTCTCATCTCAACTTTTTAACTCTCGGTTCACGCCGACGTCAATTAGCATATCGTTTGAAGATGCGCTGTTCTCTTCTAACGTTTATTCCGAAATGTAATAAGTGACATATTTCAAGAATGGAACATACACTGTACTAGTACGTAATTAGGGTTCAATATTTCAAAGTAGTGCATTAGGAATGCGTCATATCGTGGAAGACGAGGTCGTGGCGGTTACGTGGAGTCGTGTGCGCGACACATGAGTAATGACAACAAGGCAGTCGCGTTTGTCGTCCGAACCGAACGCTCCCAGATGTGAGTCTGTCTGCGCACCGCACGTCGCACCCGCTGCGGGTAGTCAGGAGCTATGAGCTATGCGAGCGACAGATAAATATTCACAGTTCGTAGGAAATATTAACAAAAGCCACGGCCTAGATTGCCTCGGTAAATTAGAAACGACAAAACGTCAGCGCGCGTCGCCGTGCTATTCATCAAATTGCACCGAAAGATTTATTTATTTCTGCCTGCGCATCAAACTGGCGTAAATGTAGGCTGACAGAGTTCCTTTTGTTTTTTTTCTGTTACACTGCCAGCGCAGATATAAATTAGCGGTAGTGGAAAGCGAGCCCGCGCCGCATTAGGGTCAATTAATGTTCAACAAACAAGTTAACAAGTATAGCGACGTACTGACGTCCTGGAAGAGTTATTGTATCCGCTCTTACTCTAAGTTCTTTGACTAAACTTACAGAAATATTAAATTGATTTCACGTAAACGCATAATTCAAACTTTTAGATGTCCTTTACAATAAACATCAGAATATAATGTGCAAAACTAAAGCAAAGTTCGGTCTTGCCGTGTGATATATTTTTTTATCTTTCTCGATACACACACGAAGCGTTAGCGTGTTCGCTCTTTTGTTTATTTCTAGACAACCTAAATAGCTAGCGGAACGATACGTAACCAGTCCCTAAAGCCATCGTTTTCTCTGATACAACGACCGCATACGCTTTGCGAGGGGGATTATATCGCGATTTGCGGTGCTGCGGTCGTCTTTCCACCCTCTATGTACCCTTTCCTCTTTGACCACTCGCTAAATCTTTTCGCTGCAGCGGTGAACTGGCCGAGCGAAAATAATGCAGACTCGACCACAAATCAAAAGGAAACGTTTTTATATCTTTAATTTCACTTTGTTCGCTGAGAGCCAAATTAAAATAGATTACATCATTAAGTTAATGGAACTACTTAAATAAGTTACCGGCGGAGCGATGTCATAAAATAAAATTTTCTGCAACGATCTCGGAGTCTCATGTTTTTAATAAACTTAACTATTAGCGTTAATGTTATAACTTTCACGAGAAGTACTTAAGCACTCAAACCGAAGCTCGTGTTGTTGAACGTATTACTTAAGCAATCAATATAAAAGTTTCGTCAAGAGGATTTTATTAAAGAAAATTAAACTCTCATGATTATGAGCCGACTTTATATTGACTGATTTTAGTTTTATCGCCAAGCTGGCGTAATAACTGCTTTAACTTGATGTACTCGCTAGTTAATTAGTATAGTAAGTAATTAGAATTCTTTGAACGATTTTTGTTATTCCGTTATTTACAAAAAGAGGCTTTCTTATGTTCCTGAATTTTTATATAAAATATTTTAGTATGAACTCTTATTTATATTCCAACAGTCAAAGATTTTCGATTTTGATTTAGGACCAAAAATGGCAAACTGAACAACCATTAAGGCCAATATATATTCGGTAAACTTACAAAACATAGATTTTGCTCACAAAATTGTTGCCATCTCTATAAAATATTACTCGACAGCAGTAACTTGAGATATCAGATAAAAACAAAATTGCTTTCTGCGCGAATAAGTAGAAACCAATCTGATTTATTACATTTCGAAAACTCCGCAGAGACTGTATGTCCATACCAAGTCTCTTAGCAACGACTGGACGGAATTGCTTCTTAGTACATAATAAAAATAATAAAATATAAAACGATACAATACACTATTAATGCATTTTTAATCATCTAGCTGCATTTATCAAAACTGAAGTGGTAAAAAATACATTTTAAAAAGAGACGAAATATGTATAAGGAATTCCTACACGTCAATGCAAATGACTGGTCTGCATTGAACGATTACGCGACTAAGATTAGAGAAGTAAACAGCGGGCATCGATGTATTGTGAAGAATAATTTGTATAACAAAACCGCGGAGTCGCAGTGGTTTCCGGCGAGATGGTGGCGCTGGAGCGAACGCGAGCCGGCAAACAATCGCAGTCATAATGACCGTAACGAGTCCACGCCGTTCCCGTTCCCAGCAGCATTGTGTGGCGCGGCGCAGCCTCGCGACTGACTTCAGCGGACATAACCTTTCGCTATTCCAAAGAACTTTAATTTACCAACGTCATTAGACGAACCCATTACCAGTCTAAAGCAAACGCTAATGAAAACGCGTAATGATCAACCTTTCGAGAGATGAATCTGGATGTTATTATTCCATTCGATACATCAGCATACAACTTAATTTAAATTATGTTAATTTAAATAATATTCACTCAAGTATGAGGCCCTCTTAAATGTCTTCGTATAAAAATTTTAATTAGCATTGGTCTTGGTAAATAATAATGTCTAATTGCAACAAGTTCAGGTCAGAATGACTGTATTAACAGTCTTTACCACTGTAAATGGTTTGCTAACCAGTCTCTTAATTGGATTGCATAATATTAAATCACCTTCGATACATAGGTATAGTAATACCAGTCATAGTATATGTACTAGTCACTTATGTAAACTATTGTTGAAATCATTAATCAAATTCATACTCATGTAATTAACATTTGTATCTCAAGTTATAGAATTTAACGAGCTAAAACTACTAATTATTCATATTCGATTGTACAAAATGTTTCCAATAAGACTTGTATGAACCCACGACAATTTATGACGTCACACGTCTCAAATCGTGAGTATAAAAAAAGAAAATGAGAAAGAGAAAAAAGAAAGAACGTAGTATATACTTAAATTTAAATCTATAATTTATTAGTCATTTTGACAAGTCGAGGTCATTGACCCGCACTTTGTTATTAAAGTGCATTATATTACGTAAGTTGGTTTTATGTTTAAAGATGAAATAGTAGCTACTAGCTACGTTAAGCATTGTGTATCCTATAAATTGGATTGAACAAAGATCATCCGATTCAACACACGCCCTGTTTATTTCTGTAATGTAAGTCGGACAGCGTGGATCTTCCAGTCAGCGTGTCAATTGTATGTCAGCGGCCAACTCAGTTAGATAATGCAACTCATCCTTTTATCTTCAAAACTCACCCGTTACAGAATGGCTTCTGCTCAAACCAATGTAATAATACTCTCATCTAAAGCAACTGCTACTGAGTCCTTTGTCAATTTTTTTTTTTTTTTTTTATATTAATAAGTGGCAAACGAGCAAGCGGCCACCTTAATTCGCTGAAATAGCGAAGCGACCGCTGCCCATAGACATCTACACTTGCAGATGCGTTGCCTACCCATAATCTTCGGAGGAGGAGACGCACAGCAAGAGGATAATTCCTCTCCCTAAGCGTCCCCTCCCCCGGAAAATCCACTTCCTCTTCCCATCATTTCCTTATAGGAAAAGGATAGGAAGGGAAAGCGGATTAAAAATTAGTCCTCCGGCACCACACTCATCAGACGAAACACGGAATTTCTTCCATTTGACGCCTGTCTTCTGTGCGGTCGTGGTATTTCACCGGGCGAGCCGGACAATTCGTGCGAAGATCTTAAAGCGGGCTCTACCACTGTCTTAATTACTTTGGTTTCTTTAATCTATAGTAAGAGACGCCTTTAGCGATCTTTAATACGAGTGTGTAAGTGTACCTCACTCTACAAAATCAGATTTAAAATCGTTAGGCCTGAAGCCGGCTACAAACTTTCGGTTTTAACTGCACAGGTGTTACTGTGCAGTTCAAATTGACGTGTGTACGTCAATTTTAACTATACAGTTTAACTGCATTGTTCTTAGTTTTGCCTATACACGTCAGTTTTAACTGCGCAGTCGATTTGTACAGTTAAAACTGAGCGCCTGTAACTGGCTTAACCGATTTACTGTATCTTTAGACACTTTCAAAATTAGAGTAAATCACCATTCATTTGTTACGTCACGTTTATACGTCAGAAAATTTTAAAATATCGTCACAAAAAGATACGAATTTTAAAAATAGCTAATGTCAACTTTAGCAACATTTTAACGGCCAGTGCCTTGGAAAGCGATGTTACGACGAATTTAATATTCGGTCTTTAAAAAAGTAACTAAAAACCGTTTTATGCGAAAAATTTTCACGACGTTAAAGTCCTTATTATTATGAAAAGACCTGTCCGTATCACCAGGGATTTTATTACTTTCAGAATTAGCGGAACTGTTACAAGGTATACCACGATATTATTTTACAAAGTGACACTGCAATGATTGTAAGTGAAAGTATCTTATAACTTACATGAAATAATATTTCTCAGGACGGTAATTATGGTGTAAAGTTATATTTCGTATAAAACTTTTTTGTTCTAAACTTTTATTCTCATATATTGATTAATTCCTTTTTACCAAATCCTTTATGAAGAAGTTAGGTTATGAAATATATATTTTCAGTTTTTATTTATTCAGAATTATCTAAATAAAACTGAAAACTCCGATTTACAACACGGAAAATCCGATTTATGTTTACGTACTCGTAGATGAACGGAGATTAAATAATCCGATAAAGGCTTTACTAACCTGTCAATCTTATCAAAAAAGTTGTGATTGAATTTTCAGGGTAACGTTCTCAAATCCATAAATACAAGAATATTTTTATTCGAAGATTAGGATAAAGCAACCATTACTTTGACTCTTATCAACAAAAAAATAGTTTGAAACGCGATATTTCACAATATATCTTATCAAGTAGCGCGGACAAGTGCAAACATCTAGTGCAAACGCCTCACTTACAGACGTAGTTTACCATGAATATGATTTTTTTAAATAAAACTACTCCACATTTACGATGCGCAATTGATAATAAAATTTTTCAAGCGACTTAAAACACTTAGGTAAAGTTTTTATTCTTTTAATAAACCATCACAAAGCGAGTCGAGCGTTCAAGTAGCGCTTGGCAGTAAGCCATCAAATGAATAGGTGCTGTAAAAAACGACGGCAGTCACCACCATGAGACAAGACTAGCCTGAACTATAGTCTATGTTTCTGCAGAGGCTTAATAATTATCGCTTATTCTTTGTTATTCCAGTAGCAAAAGCTTTAGTTCGAGTTTATAATATGGAGAATATTTAAAAGGAGACTTTTCACTAAATCATTGTAGAAAGCGTGTATAGTTCTCCAATTTTCTTCGAATTTATAAGGTCATTAGGAAGTTTATCGCTATTACCGGAAACTGAAAACCAAAACTGATTTTTACAAGCTTTTACTGAACTAGGAATCGAACCCAGAATTTATTTATGAATTAGACTGCGAGGGTATAATACTGTCAATAATTTTTAAAACGATGTAAAATTTCGTTGTATTCGTGGCAATATGCATTGTAACAATTAGTCGTAATTCTGATTATATTATTTAAATGATAATGAATCGTAGTAGATGTCTCCAGAGGAGCATGAAGTTGGCATAGATATAGCTGATCAAAGGGCAATGTGGGCGCACGACCCAATACCACGGCCGGCACATAGCTTGCGCACGCGCACCGGACCTTTTACATGTCACATTCTTACTGTTATTCGTCTTGAAAGACATCCGATTAAATCTAAATAAAACTTGAACAATATATTTATAAATATTAAATTATCCTCAAATTATAAAATCGAAGATTTCATTAAATTGTCTTGGATGTTTTTAAATTGCCATAGATTTTTGGAAAATATTCTATCAATAACCAAATTTCAATTATACTGATCAGTTTAATGATGAAAATGAATTAATTTAAGCTAATCGTTTCAAAGTCTTTCTCGGGATAGGAATAAAACAATTTTAAGGCTTTCTCAGTGTATTTAACAAATTACATTTCACATTACATTTTAAACTTAATGCCAATTGAGTCAGAAGAAGTAGATGTAATCGGACCGGTGCATGTCGTGCGCTACGTACTTTGAGGTTATGTTGTGATAACTGTTCAGAGTAACCGCCGGTAAGGCAACATTCAAACAGAAATTTCCACTGAAAACCCGTCGTTGTAAGGACGATTTTCCCTCGAAGCCTGAATGCAAGCATGCCGAGAGCGGCGGGGGCGGCTGCGCGCGCACCCGGCATGGCCGCCGTCGCACACCTGACTTACCGATATACCTTGACATCTTAACTGAATTACACCTCGTATCATTAAAATTAATCACATATCAGACTCCCTTCGCGTCTACAGAGCTGCCGTCTTCGAGTGCGCAACGAGAATCCGCCGAAAACAGCAATATCGAGATTTGCCTAATCAGCTGATTACCAAACTTTCGCGATGTTTATGTCGCAACTTTGCTAGTTTCATCACAGAAAACTGTAACGAATCGCGTCGTCCGTGTCAAGATTGGTGAGGAAATTACGGAGAAGAAAACTGAGCGGTCGAAGGTCGACGCCGACGGGCGCCGGCGAGTGCATCGGATGCACTTCCGGCGCGGCGTGGGCGGAGTGCGGAGTGCGTACCTGGACTAGTCTGCCAGCTGAGGCCTCCGACGAACATCTTCCTGCAACACAAACATCACTATTAGACACGGAAGTGCACTCGCAGCGGGGGCGGCGCGGGGGGCAGACGTACCCCGGGTCGTTGGGCACCTCGGAGGGGCTGTGGGCGACATCCTGGCTCTGGGTTTCCATGGGCTCGAGCGCCAGCGGCGTGGGGCGGGCCTTCGGGCGCACTACGACTACGAGCGAGCGACGACGCGGCGGGGACGGTTCCCGAAGTCGCTC